>WOVY01012464.1:0-117500 GCA_013436015.1 Rhipicephalus annulatus
TGGATGAGTCATGTCAATATTCCTCGAACCAGGGTGCAAATGGCAACTATTGGCTCCCTTGTTTAGAATTATAGCAATTGAGAATCGATATTAGCAGTTACCTCTTTTGGATTCAATCTCACTTAACTCTACCAAAACAAAACGCTGGTTAAAGCAAATGTGAGTGCTCCAAGAGTGAAGGGTTTTGTGTTGTTAGTGACCAATGACGAAGTCTGGTGAGAACTTACGAGTCCGTTAAAATATGATTATCTTTTTCACCTATAGTTTCAGTGCTCCATAAAAGCAATATATTGCATAATAGGTGCTCCAGCTGGCACCTTGCAGTGTCTCGTGGCAGTGTAGCGGCCTCCCTCCACATGGAATTGCGCCTTGAGCTCTCAATTTTCACAGCTCACACATATCTCAATGCACAAGCATTTGTGCACCGACTCAATATTATAACAAAAAGGCCAGAACTACAAGGAGGGGGGGAGTCACGGTTCCTTGACATGCCCTCCTGTGAATTTCTTTCCCGGGACATTCTCATAAAATATTGAGGCGCCATCTCTTTGAATAGAGATTACCTTACTGGGTTGCAGTCACTATATAAAGGTCTGAAATTGAAAGGTTGTAACTGGAGCACCAATTATGTAACACATTGCTGTTAAGGAGCATTGAAACCATGTGTGGAAAAGATCATCATATTTTGACGGGCTCGGAAGTCGACTCACCAGACTTGTCAGACTTGCAATTAGCCGCGAGTCTGAGTCTACTAGTAAGGCCTAAGGAAAAAATATATTTTATGAGTGAGTGTGAATGATTCACAGATTTCTTTTTAACCTATGCAGGGTGCTGCTCAATATAAGCACGCAGAGACAGGGTAAAGGCAGAAGTGGTTCAGTTGGCAAGGCAATGTGTTATGATATAGAAGAGTTCTTCGGTTGCCCAAAGAAGTGTTACATTATTAAGTAGTACCATCGATCATCTTACATCGCTGCCGAGAACACCACTGGCCAGAAAAAATTTGAAACAATGCAGTGTGATGTTTTGCATACCCAAACAGCTCCTAATAGCACCTTATTAGGGCATCAGTCAGTCAGTCTATGATGAAGATTTTATAGATGATGCAGTGCAGTCACTGAGGAGGTGTTTTGAAAGAGAGTCTCACACAGTGACATTGAGGAGTAACAAGTATTCACCGACTGCAGCAGGGGAGCCCCTGGTCAATACTGCAGTCTACATGGAGGGACTAGTCGGGCTGGTTGATGAAATCATTGCTTGAAGGATTGAATATTCTGGAGTGCCTGAGTTTCATGCTTGTGATGAGCAATACTTGATTGTTTCACAATCATTGTTAAACCCATTTGAGTTTTCCAGTGATTTAACTAGCCATTTATTTAGAATAAAATATTGCAATGGCAATTATATGGACACTTTCAACAGCTGCTACCATTGAACATAAGGGCGCAGTTACGAGTGCTGGTGCGTGCTATTTGGATAAATATCACTACACGGCTTATTTACGTGGTGTGCTCTCAGCACTTTCTATTCGCTGAGACTACCGACAGCACAAAAACCCACTCACTTTCAGCAGCACTGACATTGACTTTAACCAGTGTTTCGTTTTGTGAAATTGAATCTGAAGAGTAAAGTGCTAAGTTTTGTATAGCATTCCCATTTGCTCCTATTTTCTTCATTGCTTCATGCTTGTAACAAAACTCTGAGCTCAGACTTTATCTTTGCACCCCAACCGGCATTTGCTGGCGTGCTAACAAGGGGTGCAACAGCCAAAATACCATTGGAAGCAATTTTTGGAGCAGCAAAATGTTACTTTTGGAGCACTAAATTCCAAGTTCGGAGCTGGTGATGGAAAAAAAGAACATGCATTTTTATCATGACATAGCGAATTTGGAGCACTATAAAAAAGGCGGCTTACATTTAGAGAAAAAACATGTAGAAACAATTCAACATAACCTAAATTATATAGTGTGAGCATAGTATTCACTACTATTTCAATGAAGGTAGTATTTTGAACCACCTCGGTAAGGAACCAATGATAACGTCCACATTAGCGTTTACTACACCTGTTAAATCAATTGACAAACTATGAGAATTTCAATATCAATGTGCCGATATTGCGAGATTGAAATTTGGAAGATTAGTAAAAACGAGAACTAGAGGTGGTAAAAAAAAATTGGCACACAGTTTAGTTTATTTCTGTAGAGAAGCATAAATGTCACACACTGCTTCAAATGATTGCCAGTAGCTTATTTATACGTCGGTAATTATACTGGTACTCAGAATTTAACGGTGTACAAACGCATGAGTAACTGAGCAAAATGTGAAGTGTCCCAGTATCGCGAACAGCCCCTTGTAATTTTCAACACGCTTTTTCGCGGGCGCCGGTCTAGCGCGACAAAGGTGACTCAAGCAGCTTTAAAACCAAAGTCAACAAATTTTCTAACCACTCACCACCCCCTCCAACCCACCCTTTTCAGCATGGGGCTATGTGCCGCTTCGGCTACCTTGCAAGACGAGTTTGACCAGATAAAGTAACAACGGCGCACGCCCGTTGCCCCGGCGACGGTACTATATATCTATCGCCAATACCGTGGCAAGGACTCAGCTTCCAGCCAAAATTGGTTATGTGCCACTGCTAAGGTAATCAACGCCGGCATTTGCAGCACGTCGAGCTTGTTGGAGCCTTAATAAGCCATAGCCGCGTTACTAGCAAGAGAACTTACATTTTCTGCGAAGGGTTGGTGGCTACACCAACACATTTTTGTTTTAAAGTTCCGCCGTCCCGCCGATACGTATCTGTTGTGGTCAGCGGACCGATAGGCATGCAGTGTTGTTACTTTATCTGGTCGATCACGTCTCACCAGCATAGGGTGGGTGGCTAGATTACTTTAGATATATTTTAGGCACTTTACTTCATGTCTGCGCGCTTTGACTGATGGCGCAAAGCTGTAGGTGGCCGACATGGCCTGCATTGCTCACCGCAATTAGTACACCTGAAAAAAAATTGAGGCTGGCTGGGCATTTTGGCGCAGCGTGGTGCAATTTTAACAATTTCACAGGTTTGGCGCAGCTAAGTGCAACAATCGGGAATTGTATCAAATTGGCGCGATTGGCGCAGCTGTTGCAGCCCTGCTAAGAGGACCTGATGTTAAACTGTTCAAGCTTTAGCAGTGCATTTTGGGGGCTGTTAAGTCAGCCATTAAAGTCTACCCGGTTACTGCCTCCAATTAAGGGGTAGCAACAATAACTTTTCTGCACCATGTATCTACTTTGCCATTATTGAATAAGACAGCTCTGCGGGTGTTTGTAAACACTGCCTTATTTCAGAGCACTGTGTCGATTAGAGAAGACCGGCAAGTCCCAGACTTCCACGTATTTTTTACCCTATTGTCATCATTTTTAAGCATGTAATAATGATAGCAACCACAAGTTTATACTAATTTGTTCAGAGCCTTGTCTTCTATTTACCGAACCAAAGAATGGTTTATTTTATTTAAAATTGCATTTTTGCTCCTGTACATGATTTTGGACATTTGCACACTTTCTTTTAGATCAAATGAAAGTTATTCTAAAGAATCAAGTTCAGTTCAGTACACCACCATGTGTTGCTTGAGTATGTGCACAATCAGCATGACATCTTTTGCCATTTCAAAATTATCATACTGACATAACAAAAAATGCCATTTCGAGAAGATGGAGCTCTACTTACGCAATGAAAATTGCAGTTTTTTCTGTGCTGACCTATTTTTTTTACTGTGCCACCTTATCTATTTCACTGTGTCTGACTTCGGTAAATGCGTAAACATTACTAGTTGGACAGCTTTTCTTTTCGCTAAAAAATGCTAAACTTCATGCTTTTCGTAAATTTACAAAGAAAATAAGCTACAAATATACCATATGTAAAAGGGCCATTTGCTTTCAGGTCGCTTTTTTCAGTTGATTAAAAAAAGATACGCAGGATGAGGACAATACTATAATATCTCAAGCAACCGCCCCCCCCATAAGCGAGTTCCATCCTCTCTCTTTAAAGATATTTAAAACATGCATGAACAACTGAGCAAGCACTCCCCCCCCCCCCCCCACCGCCTTCCTGCCATTTCTGCAGTTTCCTTCACTTTCTTTATTTAGAAGCGCAACGAGGTAGCAGAATCATAGTGAATTGATGCATATTTATTAAAGTGTATCAGTTTCGTTGGAAGCACATGCGACTTTTTCATCACAATCTTGATTTTTGATTCAAGACCGAGCAAGAACCCCCCCCCCCCCCTCGAATTCTCGTCACCTTCACCATAGTGGGAGCACTTGCTCAGAATTGCACGGTACACGAAAATTGTGAAAAAAGAATCTGGTTTCATGTCTAGTAAACAATGAAAAAGTGCTTTTTTCTAATTCTTGCTTGCCCTGCTTCCTTCATACACAAAATTAATAACAGAACCCTCACAAATACTATTTAGTTCTGCACACCATTTAGCAATCGAATATGCTGCCCGCTGATATTGTGAACTCCTCTTCTGTCAAATTTATAAACAGAATTCAGAACTTATGTGAGCACCTTGTATTAAATTTGCATATTTCTTGCTCTTAATTGCTTTGTACATAAGTTCTATTTATTTTCCTCACATTTTTGTGTATTCAAGTTCAACCCATTCCTGCATGGGCCCGAGAAGGGGCCTACAGTATTGTAAACTAAAATAAAAATAAGCTACTTTGAAATTCACATAAACTTGGTTCTCTGCACTGACAGACACACATAGTTTAGACCCTGTTCAAGAAGCAAGAAGTTGGCAGACTTGTCAATTCATCTGCCCATTGAAAACATCAATGCTATTGAAAGCTAAATTTCTTAACAGTACACACTTGCCTGATAGCTTCCTTTGGAAGCATGTGAAGCCCTGTCAAGGTGAGGCATCATTGGGAAGGACTGTGGTAGCGGCTCAAAAGTTGTAATACTGGTTGTGATGCAGCAATGGCTGAAGTGAAATAAAGGCCGTGGTGGTGGTAGCAGCAGCTGCACTGTTTCTGCCGAAGGTGCCTGACCTGGAGGATATGACTGAAACCTAGGGGGTGACAGATAATAGGTATTAAGAAATCATGAAAGAGAATGTTCACTACATTATAGAAATTTGCAACTTGGAGTGATGGACAGCTGAGCTTGTTGGTAGAGATTTATGTTGGACTTCTGTGAACATAATAAGCGAGAAGCGTAGCATGTAACGGGTGTGTCATGGGTAGTCCTTACATTCACAACATAGATCAGGGGCTAAATAAAGTGATAAATAGATACAACATCAATGCATTATGGCCACCAATAGACTAGGTACTAGGCGAGATATAATGTCATGCTGAAAACAATGAGAGGGGACAAGAAGCTGGACTCACATTTGTTTCGTAAACACACCAAAAATTTTGTTGATTACCATACAGGGGTAAAGTAAAATGTTCCTTTTAGCTTCGGCCATACCTACATAGGGCAGATGGGCCAGTGTTAACCATAGATGAATGAAAAAGAAGAGAGCACGAAATAGAGGCTCACCGAAAATTCTATCTTTAAATTGTCGAAGGTGTGTTGAAAGCACAGGCCGACCAAAAAAAAAGTGAAGCTCACTCAATCACAAAATGCATTTGCACGTATGGCTCATTCAGATTCTCATTTATGGCCCAATCCGAGTTTGAGTGACTCGGCTTGTGAGGGAGTTTGCCGACCTATGGCTGAGAGGGGTTCTGAAGTCTGCTATTCCTTTCCTCCAAAGCCTCTATTTGTTGCTCAATCCACTCGTTCCATTGTAAAAATTTTCTCTTTCTGGAGGAGGCTCAATCAAACAAGCTTCTAATTGCCAGAGCCATCTTACAGGGCTCTTTTTCTTTCTTGAATCGCTGCCTTCTGCGACTTTTTTTTTAAAGGAGTGGGGTGGGGGGGGGTCTTGGGAGTGTATATATAAACTTAAAATATTACCACTCAGTAGAGACGCTCTTAATGCCATAAAATCCAGAGTAAGCACTCCTAACAGAGCAAGCACCTCCCTACTTTCTTCAAGAGGTGCTAAATAAGTAGCCTCTTCTCCTCTACCATCATTTTCACTGTTTCTATTTGCCGAGTGAATGCGAAATAAAGCCGTGTATGCATGGGCATTCAAGAAAGTGCTTAAGTAGACGCACTGATGTGCATTTTTTATTCTCAGTGATTCTTTCACTTCCACGTTAAATATTGACCGATGACTGAGCAAGGGCCTACTCTTCAAACCTCAAATTATCATTCACTCTCCAGGAGCACTTGCTGAGAATTTTTCGATAAACAAACATACTACGAAGTCTGTACTTTCCAGTAACACGTACCTCAAGACTAGCGTTGCAGTAACTACCTTCCTAAGTCATATATTACTTCATAGGTAGCCATGAATATTCACTTGAATATCATACTGTCTGCTGTGTTGCTGACCGCAACAGCTGCATGTGCTCCTTAATTTCTAACTATGCAATAATTGTACATCACATTTGCAGACTGATGTTTATGCAGTGATTTAGCCACATGAATTTATGCAAATCATTACAAAATAATTGCTTCATGATTGTAACAAACATACAGTCAGCATGAGTGTAACTTGAGAAGCTTGATTTGGCATGTTGACACTCCTGAGATACATTTCAGCTCATAAAATACAATGCCTATATTTTTCAAAGTCAATATGGCCCCCGAATGAAAAGCAATTAAAATTTCATGATGCAACGCGTATGTGTTGTACAATTTCTTTAGTGTGCCTGTCCATCTTATGATGTCACAGCTTTCAGTTCTTGACGCAAAGCACCCATGTAAGCATGCCTCGGATAAGTGTGAAGTGTGTGCTAGAATTCAATTTCCGGGTGCTGAGCAGTGCAGTGCAGCTGAAATTCATCGAATAATGAGCAATGTGTACAGCACCACTTTCAATACATGACAGCAAGGAACTGCAATAGTGTAGGAAATTAGAAGCATGATGCACAATATTTACAATGCCAACTGACTGGGAATGAAGCAAATGTAAAACAGTGATTTTGTTGACTGAACGGATCAGATAATTTGGGAAAATCATTGGGTTAGAATTTTTGGGCTGAGTAATTCATTTCCCAAAATATTGCAGTCAGCTCAATACAGAACAGATGGTATACCATGGTTGGACACAGAGTGAGACTCTAGTGCTGCAAACTGTGTGCAGTCAGTTCCTAAAACGCTGACTAGTCATGAAAACAAAATGATAAACGGGTGCCATTTTGACATTTCTCTGGCACTACCATGATGTACTCCAGAACTGAAGGTGCAATACAAACAGTGGAAGCATTCCAATGAGCGCAAAGAAAGTCAAGTGAACCTTCTCCAAGAATAAGTGCATTGCTGCTGTGTTTGGGGAGATAAATGGTGGTGTTTCCTTGATAAAATAGGTGAGGCATAAACCCACAAAGACTCATGAGATTTGCCATCTGCATCGGCTCCTAGTTAAAGATATCCGTGACGCGCTGTTTCGCTGGCCACGCTTTTGGAGACGTAGAGAGGGCTTTTCTTTCAACTGTGTTGAAATCTTGTCATTTGCACAATCATAGTCGGCTGTGCAGCTGTCGAAAATAGTGCCAGACGGGAAAAAATGTTCAAATTCTCTAGGAACAGAGATAGATAATTGAAGTGGATTTTGTGGAGAGATATGGTGAGTGGTATAGCCTTTGGATGCCTAGCGTAAGGTGAGTAATATTTATCGACATTCCTGCATGGATGGTTTCGTTTGACACATTCGGTATTTATGTACAGGCGCTCCAAGAAAAGTTCTATGGCAGGTTGACTACGCGCCATCAACATATTGGCACGTCGAAAGAGAATCAAAGGCGCCAAGACTGAAGTACAAAAGTCGTTTGGATGTGTAGTTTTCATCATCACAACCACAATCACTATCTACACAGCTACGACAAGCATACGGCATTTGCTTTAAAATGCACGGCCGCTATGCAACGTGCAGCTGGCTCTGAGCTTAATACAGAAAATAGCAAGACAGAGCAGCCAACAGCCGCACGATATCATGCCAGGGGTGACACCGTGGAATCCATGGCACCGATTGCAGTGATGTATACACAATTAGTAGTGGTTAAGAAGGCGACGACTTCGCACCAGTTGGAAAAAATGATGTGTCAGTAATAATATGTAGACAAGAAAGGGCGCTCCACTATTCTATTTATAGAACAGGTATACAATGTGTTGCTAGTGATTTCAACTGTTCCTCCAAACATTCATTCCATAGTAAATTTATTCATACCTGATCTGGTGCACATGCGAGCAGGACAGGTAACAAGACTTAACAAACACGGTGCCTGACTGTGAGGTGAGCATCGCCTAGACCAGCTTGTTCACCAAAACCATGCAATGCCGAAACGCCTAAGAAGCTCGACTTTACTAAATAAAAGTCGATGTCATTCATGAACATTTGAACATTTTACTAGGCCGTCACCGCTGAACACGTAGTTTTAGTAACATATGATACTCATTGCACATGGTGAACGTTGATACAAGATACTATATATCCAACAATCTGAGACAGCGACAGAGTGTTTCAATTGCAAATGCAAAAACAGCTGAGCGCCCTCACTGAAGCAAACACGTAAAAATAAGCACATTAGTCGGTGATGTGCATTAATATGCAAGTGTAAAATTAGTTGAAAGACATGACAACCAAGGCCACGCCACTTAAAAGAAAACAAATAATTGTGATAGCACATACAGTCGGTCGTTTGCCACTTCAAATGAAAATATTATTTGGCAATCACAGCACATGCTTCTCTTTTGTAGTCAGTCGTAGGCGCGGCCGTGCTATTGTGTGCTAGAAATTTGCAGCATATGCGTCGGGTTACCATGAAGAAAGCGAGTGACACGGATAAACGCCAATACTCAAGGAGTGATGCAGCACACGGAGAGCCATTGAAATGGTAGCTGGTGCAGACTGCATGCATCCCATGAGCCTTTGCCAGTTTATGCCTCACTTATTCATGGGACATGGCATGACCCTCACTGCAGTATTGTAGGTCTAACTCTCAAATGTCTACAGAGTGCAATTAGGAATAAGCAAAGAGAGATGTCATAAGACACTGTCTTTTTTTTCATGACAACATGGGGCCACAGAGGAAGCAGCGGGAAGTTCAGTCGCCCAACACCATACAGACTCAACTTAGCTATCTCTGATTGCCATATTTTTTCTTACATGAAATGCTAGCTAGGAGGCCTGTGCTTTCACCCAGTCCTGTTCTTCGCTCTGCTGCTTGATGCAGACTCGCTTACTGAACTTCTAGGCGGAGAGTAAAGAAGTTGCAAGGCAGACAGTTCTTATGAAGCCCTTGATCAACATTTGTTGTGCTGAATACTAAATCATTGAGACTCTTACATAACTAAGTCAAAAGTGTGGTTGCTAACTGTTAGTGATGTTCTTTTTTCTTTGTAAGAATCATCCTGGCAAAACTGACGTATTTACGTGTGGTGCCAGTATTGTTATTAATTATTTCTGTACCATTCTCCTTTCTTGTAATTTCACTGCAGCTTGGGCTATGCTAGGCTGCTGTATTGTGAATAAATAAATTAATGAGTCGGTGCTACACACTGACAAATGTCTGAATCAAAATGGCAAATATGTACAGATGTAGCTGGTATATGTGCCTAAACGTTTCAAATGAAGCAGTCTTCATTTTCGCTCTGGTTACTACTTCACGACCGAACAGAACTTGAAAAAAAAATGCAGCATAGAATGAGTGACCTTTGCCTAGCCAATTAGCACAAATGTACTTGAATGAGCGACTATTGTATAGACGTGCGGCTTGTGAAAGCAACCAGGACATTGGAAGTTAGCATTTTGTATATGTTGTTAAAATTTGTTTTACTATTAAACGACATTTACCTTCAAAGTTCTGACGTTCCTTTCACAGTCACTCTGGTAAAAAAGATTGTGTTGAACGGCGAGTCGTTTTTTTTTCTCCATCTGCACGAGGTCAGTAAAAATCGTTTAATCAGAGAACACATAAAGTTGGAGAGCAGGCTACTATAAATAACCACACAGAAATGAAAACGTAGAATATTTGACTATTACATGCGAACAATAAATAAATGCAATGTTGTGCAGGTTCGCCATCAGGAATAGCGACGTCGACCTGTTCATATATTAATAACTCTACCGGTGTCACACCGGACATTTCCAGCCCCATCAGGGCCGACCCGAATGTGGTTTTGATCAACAGTGCCAGCTACAACTTATGTCACTGTGCAGCCGCACATAATACATTTTAATCCAGATCGGTCATGATTGCGATCGAAAGATCCCATGGGACACGAGCGCGCGATATCAGGTGCAGCATGCCAACATACACAACACACGGATAAAATGTGCCACATAAAAAAAATAAAACACACACGCACTCAAACATGTTTTCGTTGTGCCTTCCTTTGTTCGCCTAAACGCACGCCAGCGAAAACGTCATGGAAAATAAATTGATTGATGATTGATTTGTGGGGTTTAACGTCCCAAAACCACCATTTGATTATGAGAGACGCCGTAGTGGAGGACTCCGGAAATTTTGACCACCTGGGGTTCTTTAACGTGCACCCAAATCTGAGTACACGGCATGGAAAATAAAATGACACTCACCTCAAAGTAGGTGGAAATCCCTGTAATAGCAGCTCTTCTTGATGTCCTTACCCGGCTCACTTTGCCGATAAAGGCCTTTTTTGCCATATCGGCAACGCTCAGCGAAATGAAGCATTTCTCGAGGTTGTCCACAACGGCGCGGTAACCGTCTCCGCAAACGACGAACGTGACTTTTGGTGCGCCCCGCATTTCAAATGACTCTTCACGGTTTTACTGAACCACATCTGTTTCACACCTGCCGCACAGTTCGAAGAGGTATAGAGGCTGCACACAGGAAACGCTTAAACCCGGTAGCACAAGACAAACAACAACCCCATCGCACAACTTGCAAGCGCCATATTGACGACGAATGACTCCGAAAGGGGCTTGTCTTGGCCGCTTGTCGTTAACCGACTCTCCTGAAGTTACAATGAAAAAAAAACTCGAAGCTGGCGAGAAAGAAAAAACTCGTTGACACAATTTTAAATTCATAAATTCACGTTTTTTCGCGCGCACAAAAAAGCATGCAGTAAGTTTGATTGGTCTCAATAGTTTTTTTTTTTCACGCAACCAAAAACTTGTATTTTGGCTTCCGTAGTACGGCTGTCAGGTAGTGTTGACTTATGGCTCGTAAACATCCGGTCGCGCAAAAATGCAAATGGCAGTTAAGTATTCTGCAATGATCCCGTTGATTCTCATCGACGCAGTAACAAACTGGACCTACCTACAGCGGAGAGCATGTGAAAAAAAAAAGCTCTTTTGAACTTCACTAAGCTTTCCAGCGGATTATTGTTCAGCAGCATGCCGTGACAGCATACGTTAACTGGCGTACATAAGCATACATAATCGCCAAAAGAACGCGACCAGTACACCCAACTTCGAGGAGACCAACAGAAAAAAAACACATAAAGATAAAATTCATCCGTGTTATTCTAGATTAACGACGAAAGCATAAAGCGCAGATCTGCGAGATGTTGACAATTTTTTGTTCAATACACAGGGTAATGGTAAAGATATTCTCGTCTGGGCCTCGTAATTAGTGTGTGGTGTTTAGAATTTTTTCACGAGCCGTAAGTGTTACATAGATGAGTATTCAGCTGACCTTACTGTATCTGTAAGCATTAATATATTCTTTATCTTGTATATGCATATGCCAGAATTCAGCGTACGTAATAGTGTAAAAACAGCTGAGCTGTGGAGAAGAATTATCTTTGGCTAAGTTGTAAATTATGCGTAAAGCTCTGTTTTGAATAACGTGGAGCTTCTTCAAAGTGCTGCTAGTAGGAAGAACAATTAGAACGTGAGACAGCTTAACGCATGAGACTGGCCGGCACATCCCTCAGCAACTTTTATGGTAACCAAACACCTAGGGTTTTACATGGCTGGCACAATTTTTATGTTTTTAGAGCTGCAAGTCAGTGATTCCTGTCATAGCACATGCTTTACCCCGTGGCCAAAAAGTGATCCCTCTCGTATTAGCCACAACAATTTCTAGTGCACTTTTTCCAGTCATGCTCCATTTTTACCAACCAAAAATTCTACGAAGATTACGATATTACTTTTCTACGCGCAGCTTCTTGTTGAAGCAATGCTAACTGCAGCCACATGCACTCCGCAGTTGTAGAAACATAACATTAATTCGCTACATGTTGCCACTAAAACTGCCAGTGCTCAAGCTTCACGCACACCACTATGTGTGTTCAAGGAGCCGCGAACTACGCGGAAGGCCTACAGCCACTTTACGACAATCGAAGCCTGCCGCACTGCATGCGCACAAACTTCACCCATAAGGAACGAAAGCGAGGGGTGGGGAGACAGCCTGCGTGACTGAGAAAGAAAACGAGGTTGCAGTCGCTCTTGATATCTACAGACTCCGCGCTTACTCTCTCGTCTTCGATCTATCGGTTACGCCTCCAACGCAGACAGCGAAGCCGCATGACCCAGAAGCCTTGAGATCAGCTCTCACACACAACTGTATTATCGGTGCCATAAGTGCATGGTCATCGGCAGGATTCTCTCTTGAGGGGTGCAAATGGCTGTGTTAGGGCGAAAGCACTGCCATAGCTTGGGTGGATGCAAGTGCTAGTGAGGCTTGCGGGGGACAACTACCCCATTTTTTTCCTCTTACTGACGCCCATGCATAAGTGTACAAAACAGAATGAGTAATAGATACTGACGAGCTTGTTAATAATAAGTTAAACAAGAAACAACCCAGTATGCTTCTCTATGTGACTCCTAGCTGGCGTAGGATCCAGTGTTTCTCATGAGTGCTAATCAATATTAACATGCTGATGTCGAAGCGACGCACAAGAATTCACAAGTTATAAGACTCGATTGCCATCATAATACGGAAAAACAAGCTTAACAGAAAGTATTTCTTGGTTTTGTTTTATAAGTGTAAGACTTCCTTAAAATAAATAAAGAGGGCTAACACTAGACACTTCTCTTCAATTCTTTGAACAATGAATTCTCTCTGCAGTTACACTACACCAACCTTTATTTTAAACCATGCTTGCATGGCACTGCAAGATTACGTTCCTCGATAAAATGAGAGAGATGTCTTCAAATGACGTTTTCTAGGCCTTTAAAAAAACTCAATACGGGCAAACAGAAAATGCACAAGTTTGTGTCACACAATTACTCAGATAACACATTTCAAACAATGCACATTCATGCACCACATCATTCGAATTGAACAGCTAATGGTCACAATACTCTTGACTTGCAAACAAGAGGGGCTCAAGTTGTTGTTTTGAGCTTCCATGCATTGCTTTAAATGGTTTATCAGTGTGTTTGGTGGCACAAGCTTTCTTCTTCCTGATACTTGGCTGGGCTATCTCAAAGAAGGCGCACAATAGCTTATAATTCTCCACGCTTTGTTTTGTGCACTGCCATCTGAACGATTGAAAATGGCTTGTTGCACGCTTTCGTGTACAGCATCATCCCCATTGGATAGCTATTTGTAACGATACTCAAGTAACAGCGCATGAGCATCTTGTGCACAAAGCAAAGCGTGGAGCATTATTTGCTATTGTGCACCTTCTCTGTAATAGCACAGCCACGTATCAGGAACAAGGAACTTTGTGCCACTAAACACTCTTGTCAACTATTTTAAGCAATGAGTGGAAGCTCAAAACAACAACTTGAGCCGCTCTTGTTTGCAAGACGTAAGTACCGTGATCATTAGCTGTTCAGTTGGAATAATGCGACACATGAATCCGTACAACAAGCTGTTTTCAAGGGTTCAGATAGAAGCACACAAAACAAAGGGTGGTAAATTATTTCCTCTTGTCCACCTTCTCAGTGATAAACACAGCCAAGTATCACAGACAAGAGTACTTGTGCCACGATAACACTCTCATGAACCATTTCAAGCAATACATGGAAACTCAAACTGAAAAATTGAGCCCATTTTATTTGCAAGACAAGAGTACTGTTACAAATAGCTGACCAATGGGGATGATGCTGTACATGCAAGCATACAACAAGCCGTTTCGAAAGGTTCAGTTGGAAGCACACAAAACAAAGCGTGGAGAAATATTTGCTAATGTACACTTTCTTTGTAATAGCCCAGCCAATTATCAGGAAGAGGAAAGCTTGGGCCACTAAACACTCTTGTCAACCTTTTCAAGTAATGCATGGAAGCTCAAAACAACAACTTCATCCACTCTTGTTTGGAAGACATGAGTATCGTGACCATTAGCTGTGGAGTTGGAATGATGTGGTATATGAATGCGTACAACAAGAAGTTTTCAAAGGTTCAGATGAAAGCACACGAAACAAAATTTTGAGAAGTCTTTGCTCCTATTTGGCTTTTGAGCAATAAACACAGCGAAGTACATTTCACGAGCAAGCAAGCTTGTGCCACCCAAACACTTATTCAACTATTTAAAGTAATGTGTTGAAAGTTAAACTGAATATTTGAATCAATTTTGTTTAAGACAGAAGTAGCATTAGAAATACTTAGTTGGCCAGTGTTGAAGATACTTTCATGCAGACGTACAATAAGCTGTTTTCAAAGGCTCAGATGGAAGCACACCAAACGAAATTTTGATAGTTATTTGCTCTTATTCTGATTTCGATGAATAAACACAGTCAAGTACCATTCACAAGTGAGCAAGCTTGTGCAAAGCCAACCAAACTCTCAGATCGACCGTTTCGAGCAGTGCATGGAAAATTGATCTGAATATTGGATGTAGTTTTGTTTCAACAACACCAGTATTGCAAAACCTTTTTAATGTGTTTGTATGTAATTATTTTGTACTTGTACAGATTAAGGACTTCATCAATATCTTTCAGTGTGTGTGTTTAGACCAGAGAGTGCAATTGCTATGTCATAACAGAGACGCCTTGCCCCTCGACTGTGCCGTGTGCACTTTTTCCTCGAGGTCCAAGCCTCGTAGAGCTCATTCGCACTCTTGCTTGGTAGTCCTGCATTGCCCCTTGTGCTTTGTGCCTTGGTGCAATGACATAGCACGTGAGCGAGGCTTGGTCTATTTTTCCTGAATATAAGGAATTATTGTCTTTTATCTTCTTGTGTATGTTCATATAGTATAAAATTACTCACTCACTATTTTCTGTTAGAGATTTCTCATAGAAAGATTATATTGATTGCACAAATACAACATTTAAAATATTGTTTTTTTTTCATAAATTGAACAGCAATATTTGTGCAAATATAACACGTGTACAACTAAGGTGATCAAATGAAATAAAGTACTTTGGTAATTATCTGATATACTTATCTGTTATACTTTTGCACATATTTGCATCTCATGATATGAACTAGTTAAAATTGGTTATTTCTTGAGGTTGTGTACAGCCAACTAATGGAGCTGAAAAACTGAGTATTTTAGACCTTTCAACACAAAAAAACAGGTGCCTAGGTATTTGGTCTAATAAGTTTACTGATGTACTACATTGACTATCAAGATTGACATTGAGCGCTATCAAGTCCTATGTATGGCCCCCATTCAGCCCCATTAGCTCCTATATTGTGCTAGATGAGAGTCCTACATACCAAACCCATAATGCCTATATAGCTCCTACATACCCCTATATGTCCTGCCCAGGTCCCATTCAGCTCCTACATACCACCTAATAGCCCCTGTATTGAAGCATACGGATCCTGTATGGAATTATATAGGTTTTTTCAGTAGGAAATATACATTGCCTTTACTTGTTTTCGATGTTTCGTTTGTGTACTTACAAGTTAAGTGTACAATAAACTTCCCTTTTTCGCCCCTAAATAAGCGAGATATGCTACTTGGAGTGCTGACTAGATGAAGGAACGGACACGCAGACAGATGCATGAACGGACGCGTGGATGGCTGCACGGACGGATGGACGCATGGACGGACGCAGGGCCGGATGCATGAACAAACGCATGGACGGACGCACGGGTGGACGTGCGGATGCACGAACAGACGCACGCAAGGATGGGCGGATGGACGCACGGACGGTCGCACAGACGTACGCATGAACGAACAAATGTAAGAACGAATGCACGGACGGATGCTTCGCCCCACTCTCCATCATTCACCCCGTAGATATGCTCCCATTTATTTTATCTTCAGGCATATCGGGGTCGGCGTGCCGGAAGAGTTTGGTCATCTTTTCCGCGAAGAGCGTCAGGTTTTTCTTTGGAAGCTGCGACCGGGTTTCAAGCACGTTCGTTAATGTAGCGAGGAACATTGTGCGGAATGTGTCCCTTGTTGTCAGGGTTCGCTCCTGGTTCTCGAACCACGTACGGGCATCTTGTAAGGCGAAGAACGCATGATGAAGCTTATCTTGGCTAGCCCAAGCATTGAAAATGCCCTCTTGGTGGTCGTATGCCACCAGCCAACCTTCCGGGTCTTCAAGGGCTGAACTGTAGAAAGTCGGTGGCTCCTTGGGTTGCCGGAGCAGGATCGGTGCAGATGGCACAGGGTCTGTCATCGTTGCAGCGGCCGTGGTCATGGTCTTGGTCTGCCTGGTCTTCTCAGGTTGAGACCCGAACTCTGGCGGTAGACCTTGTTGCCGGCGGCTTGTTCGCTGCTCCGGGTTGTCGTTGGTATCTTCACGACTGGCGCTGGCTTCACGGCTTGACGGGGGCGTCCGGTACATGGAAGGAGCAGCACCTACATCAGATGTCACCACGTGGTCGTGACGTAAGCAAGCTGCAGGTCAGATAATAAACTGTTTATTTGCGCCTAACTTGTGGCCACGTAAAAGTAAAGTCAGATTACAGCGGCGCTGTCACTGATAGCGGCGAGCAGAGCTTAGGAGGATTTCAACTGACAAGCCATAAATAAACATACTAAAGAGTGGACACTCCCGTAGGGCCCTGCGGGCAAGCTACTGCGCTGCTTTCAGCGCCACGAATGGCTCTTCAGACCCGATAACGTCTTCAGCATAAATGAAATGCCAAAATGTTTTCTTTCTGACACTGGGATTTGAACGCATACCCTCAGTCTCCGAAAGCGTGTCTGGTGATCACTAGGCTACACACTCATGCTTTTCCAAAAGGAATACATGTATAGTTCATCTGAACCACATGAATGTGTCTCCGTGCAAAACAAATGCAGAAATACAAGAGTTTCTAATCAGAATTCATTGATCTTTGTTGAAAGGCATTAAACGTCCTCAGTGGAACATGATGTAAAGTGCATATGAAAAAATGCATAAATGAGTAAAATTTCTTATTTTCAAAACATTGATATCAAACTTGGCTTTTCATTGTCCTCCTGCGGCGGCTATTACATATGTTAACAAAGGAGTAAAAGCGAGCATAGGTGCGCCATCTATCGGTTGGTCAGACCCTTTATTGCTGGGCTGCTAAATGGCTCCAGTAGCCACTTTTTATATAGTATATTTCACTATGGAGAAGCGGCGAAGCGCGTCGGCATTTATACACTTGCCATCGAATGTTCTAGCGTTACCGCTATCGGCGACGTAAGTTGCAGAATAATATTTTATGTTCAGAAGGTGGGCGTATGCCCCACCGTGGTGGTCTAGTGTCAAAGGTACTCGGCTGCTCACCCGCAAGACGCGGTATCGAATTCCGGCTGTGGCGGCTGTATTTCCGATGGAGGCTGAAATGTAGGCCCGTGTGCTGAGGTTTGGGTGTACGTTAAAGAACCCCAGGTGCTCAAATTTTCTGGAGCTCTCCACTACGGCGTCTCCCATAATCATATGGTGGTTTTGGGGACGTTAAAGCTCACATATCAATCAATCAGATTGGCTTAATCGCAACAAATGATCTACTTCAGCCTCGAGGCTTCTCAAACATTGTAAGCACGGTTTGCGTTGAACGTAGTGTAACGGGATGATAACGAAACTTGCGGAAAGAAACGGGGCGATATTTGCGCATTATGAAAGCCAAAATGGCGTGATCAGAGTAGTTTAAGGGGTCCGACAAACCTCAGTACTGACTTTATGCCACCGCCGTACTAGCGATAAAGACTTCAATATGTGTGAACCCTACAATCCTGTGAAATATTAGTATAGTTTGAAAATTTTGCTTATGGCTACAGTGGAAATACGCCTTCTTATTTTTAATAAACTACATTTCTTTCACCCTGTCTTGTGCAGAGTGAGAAACTTCCACATGGAGGAATTTGTGTGCACAATTCTTCACGGCCATCAAAAAATTGCTGAAGCTTCTTTCTTAGTTGAAATTCTCTGATACTTAATAACATGGGATGGATGGATGGATGGATGGATGGATGGATGGATGGATGGATGGATGGATGGATGGACGGATGGATGGATGGATGGATGGATGGATGGATGGATGGATGGATGGATGGATAGATGGATGGATGGATGGATGGATGGATGGATGGATCGATGGATGGATGGGTGGATGGATGGATGGATAAATGGATGGATGGATGGATGGATGGATGGATGGATGGATGGATGGATGGATGGATGGATGGATATGTTGATGGATGGATCATTGCCCTCCTGAGGCGACTATTACATATGGTAACCAAAGAGTAAAAAGCGAGCATAGGTGCGCCACCTAGTGGTTGGTCAGACCCTTTCTGGCTGGGCCGTGAAAATGCTCCAGTAGCCACTCTTTATATAGTATATTTCTCTATCGACAAGTGGTGAAGCGCATCGGCATTTATACGATTGCCATCGAATGTTCTAGCGTTATCGCTATCGGCGACGTAGGTTCCAGAATAATATGTAATGTTCACAAGGTGGGCGTATGCCCCGCCGTGACGGCCTAGTAGCTAAGGGACGCGGCTGCTGACCCGCAAGTCGCGGGATCGAATCCCGGTTGTGGCGGCTGTATTTCCGAAGGAAGCGTAAATGTAGGCCCGTGTGCTGAGGGTTGGGTGCACGTTAAAAAAACCCAGGTGATCGAAATTTCCGGAGCCCTCCACTGCGGCGTCTCCCATAATGATATGGTGGTTTTGGGGACGTTGAAGCCCACATATCAATCAATCAGGTAGGCTTAATCGCAACAAACGATCTACTACAGCCTCGAGGCTTTTCAAACATCGTAAGCACGGTTTGCGCTGAACGTAGTGTAACGGGATGATAACAAAACTTGCGGAAAGGAACGGGGCAATATTTTCGCAATATGAAAGCTAAAATGGCGTGATCAGAGTAGTTTAGGGGGTCCGACAAACCTCAGTACTGACCTTACACCACCACCGTACTAGTGATTGGGACTTGAATAGGTGTGAGCCCTACGATGGATAGATGGATGGATGGATGGATGGATGGATGGATGGATGGATGGATGGATGGATGGATGGATGGATGGATGGATGGATGGATGGATGGATGGATGGATGGATGGATAGATGGATGGATGGATGGATGGATGGATGGATGGATGGATGGATGGATGGATGGATGGATGGATGGATGGATGACGTACGAAAGCATTTTGTCTTGCCCGGCTGCTAATGCATTGTAATAAGATCGGCGAGGGCAACTTTACAGAGTGCTGTTCATTGTCGTGGTACCCTCCGTTCACGAAAAAGAATTCATAGTGGGTCGCAATTTCTGTTTCAAGCATATCACAAAATGCTTGTAACTTCCTCCCAAACATGAAAACTACCAAAATTGTGTGTGATGGCAGCGTTTTATAGCGATTTGGTTGTAAAATAAAAAAACAGACTCTTGGTTATGCACTTGAGCACTGTTGGTAGGTGTAGAACAACGGCACTGTAGTTTATAGATCATTTGAGGAGCCTTAGTTGAGTTCATCTGGCTGTGGTACCACTACATAGAAATATTACCCTCGCATAAACTGTGACACATCGCAACTTAAACTGTACTTAAAGCAGAGTTACCATGCGCAACCGTGTGTTTAGATGTAAGAACAGTTTAAAGAGCCCTGGCGTTGAAAATAATTGAAACGGCATGCCCTATAAATATTCTTGTATGATTTTATTGAAAATTTTATTTTTTTCACAATGTATTCAGCATTTGTGTTACATTGCTAGTGACCGACGGAAGGCAGAGGCCATTTTTGTCGGAAAACAAACATGCTCGTCTAATTAATGAGGCCTTTGTTGTATCACTGTCATATACCTAATTTCATTTCATTTCATTTCATTTTATTATACCCCTCAGGGCCAGAGGCATTACAAAGGGGGAGTGGTAAAAGCACAAAAAGGTAACAAAATAAAAGGAACAAAATATGCAAGTACAATAGAGACGCACTATAAGTTAGAAAGAGCCTGAGTATACAATATTAGCTACAGAATTGCGAAAATGTTTACAGTTATTAATGTTTACAATGTCAGCGGGAAGGCCATTCCAGTCGCGAGAGGTTCGTGGTAGAAATGATTGATAAAAGTACTCAGTATTACATGAAGCGAATCCAACTTTGTGACGATGATCAGTGCGATGGGATACATAAGATGGTTGAGGGATGAGTCGATCGCGCAGATCAGGATGATGATACATTTTATAAAACAAGGCAATGCGTGACACTTTTCTGCGCAGTGATAATGATGGGAGGGAAAGGTCTGATTTCATAGAAGTTATGCTGGCGGTGCGACTGTAATTAGCGCGAATGAAACATACAGAGTTGTTCTGAACCATCTCTAGAGCAGTAATTAAGTTGATATGGGTGGGATCCCACACCGATGTAGCATACTCTAATTTCGATCGGATTAGTGTTTTATAGAGCAGGAGTTTCAAGGAGGAAGGAACGTGATAAAAATTTCGACGAAGATAGCCTAACATGCGGTTAGCTTTGTTAATTAAGTGCTCGATATGAGCAGACCAGTTTAGGTTTGCAGTAATGTAAACACCGAGGTATTTATATGAAGTAACTGATTCTAAATGAATGTTATCAATGTGGTATGGTGGTGGACGGGAAGATTTTCTGGAAACACGCATGACTTTACATTTATTATTATTTAGTTGCATTAGCCATTCACTGCACCAGTTTGCGATTGCGCCAAGATCAGACTGAAGTGAGGCAACATCATTAGAGTTCGTTATCTCTCTAAAAACAACACAGTCATCCGCGAATAGGAGAATATTAGAGGTAACAACGGAAGGAAGATCATTAATATAAATTAGGAATAATAAAGGCCCAAGGACTGAACCTTGAGGAACTCCCGAATAGACATCTGTAAACTCTGAGTTAAAGCCATTAAAAGAAACAAATTGTGAGCGGTTTAAAAGGAAGCACTCAATCCATTTCAGTAAATTAATACCAATATTAAGCGTGTTTAGTTTAAGCAGTAGCAATTTATGACAAACCTTGTCGAATGCCTTAGAAAAATCTAAGAATATGCAGTCAATGATCGATGATCGATCTAGTACTTGATGTAGCGCATGAGTAAAGGTTATTAGCTGAGTTTCACATGAGTAATGTTTTCTAAAACCGTGTTGTGCTGAACAGAAAAAAGAATTGGATTCTAGAAAACCGACAAGGTTAGTGAAAATAATATGCTCAAACATTTTACAACATGTGCTGGTTAAGGAAATGGGGCGATAGTTAAGTGGAGATGTCTTGCTTCCAGACTTGTGAATTGGAATGACCTTCCCAATTTTCCACTCATTTGGAAGAATGGACTGATCAAGAGACTGTTGAAAAAGTTTAGTTAAGATTAACGCAGCGTAGGCCGAAGTGTTTTTCAAGAACTTGTTACTAATATTATCACAGCCGGGAGCTGAATGAAGGCTAAGTCCACCAATGAGCTCAAGAACACCAAGTGTACTGATTAGTATAGGTGGCATACTTTCAAAGGTATGGCTGTTTGTTGTGGGGTTATTAACAGCAGAACGGGCAGAAAAGTTCTCAGCAAATGTACGGTTAAAAACTGAGGCACAAATATCAGATGAAATGGGGTCGCCAGAGGAATCGGTCAGTGTGATAGCGTCATCGGTTGAGGGATTAAAAGTTCGCCAGAATTTCTTAACATTTGTGGTTAACATGGAAGGTAGTACATGGGAATGAAAATGTTTTTTGCATCTCGAAGGGCTTGAATGTACAGCGTAGACGCTGTTGCATATAAAGCCCAACGTTCATTAGAAGGCGAAAGTTTTGCGGCGCGAAAGAAACGCTTTTTCCTGTTTGACAAACGCCGGATATGGCTGTTGTACCAGGGTGCATTTGAGTTGTTGGTTACACTGCGGTGTGGGATGTACTGTTCAGTGAGTTGAATTATTTTATCTGAAAACATATTCCAATTAGTTTGCACACTGCGATCGTCAAAACCGTCAAGAAAAAGATCAGTGAAGGTAGAAAGGTCATTGTTGATAGCCTCAAAGTCACCTCTGTTATAGTCACGAATGATTTTCTTCTTTTTCTTTGTTTTCGGGTGGGCTAAGTTAATGGAAAAATGTAGAAGCAAATGATCGCTAAGACCCGGAAGGTACGTTATGGGCGATATTATATCGGAACTTTATGGGCGATATTATATCGGAACTGGGCGATATTATATCGGAACTAATCCAACGTATGGATCTATCTGCTGAACTCTTAAATACTTTTTATGTTTTTGCTGGTGCAAGAACAAGTGCTTACACGTGGTAAACGCAGTGTAGCGCCAAGCGCCATCGGCTACTAACTTTTCCTGACTAGACTTACCGACAGTCCCACATTTCATGGTGAACAGATGAACTTGCACGCCACGCTAGATTCGGCCAGCTGGCCACGCCGAAAAAGAAGTGAGCCGTGTGCAACATGATGCACGAGCCACGAGGAAAGAAGAACGGCAGAGCTCTTCGCCTGGCTGAATGAGCGGGTGAAAGGTCCTCCAGCGTCCTCTCCATCTCAGATAAACTAGCCGACAGGGTGTTACCACTCGATGTGCGCTCGGGCGTTTCTAGAGGTGGAGGGTGAATCAAAGAGGTGATACGTACAGACGTTTTTCCACGCGTACTTTATGCGTGAGTTAGGTTTTTTGTGCCTGAACCAACGAGTCGGTAGTGTTGCGAGTGGTGGTGGTGGTAGTGGAGCAAGTGGTGGTAAGGGAAGGTGGGGGCGAACGGACGAGGTGGCTGCTGCGGGCGATGCGGTGAGTGCGTGGCAGGTGAAGAAGAGAGTGACGCCAAAGTTCACTGTGAGGAGAGCGTGACGTCAACGCGCAGTTGCAGCACGACCTACTTCACACCGCTCCAACATCTGCGGCGAGGGGAGTGCGTTGCGGCGCGTTTCTGGGGACGCACGGAGGGACAGCGTTACACAGGCTAGTCGAATAGCAGCTTTGCATCTAAAACATAGTGCTGTCGACGTTGCAGCCACTGTAGTCCATTCGTACACAGCTCCGTCGCGTCCGCTTCACGTTTTTTTTTCGTTTGCCGTGATGGTGACGTGGTGGGTCATTTGACGGCTATGTGAATGACGTGCCGTCGAACGTGCGTTTTGAGAAGTGAACCTGTTGAAAGCGAAACCACGTAACGGGTTAATCGCGGAAGCACATGGTGACATACTGCGCACAGAAAAATCACCGCCGAATATTAGGTGCTAGGGTATGAACGCTACCGCATTTCTCTTGAACAGCACGACGAATAATTTATGCTGAGGTTAAGAAGGGAGTTAACATTGGTAAAGTCAGGGTCTTCAATTATATCTCCTCAACTTGTGTCAGAAATTATAAACTTATGTGTACGCGCAAGTCTCGACATATTCTGCTGCAGAGGACAGTGGCTGTGTGATGTCAGAGCACGTTTAGGACCATCCGATGGCCGAAGTTTCCGCGGCTTCACTATGGGGCGTCTGAGTGATATCATAATTTTGGGACTGAAATACCAGATAATAATATTATTAATATATATTAATAATATCAACCTATTGAAAAAAGCGTTTGCATGCTGGACTTCGCAAAATCGTTAGGCATGACAATAGCATCTTTATGCATACTCGACCACTTTTCAACCGTCCGTACAAACACGAAACGTGTCTCTGCTTCAAAGAAACATTTTATTACATATCAATCATTTCCCATAGATCAATTTCAGCGAATACATTTCTCAGAACACATCATTTCTCCACGACAACTGTTATCTCAGATTTGCTTGTAAGGCGCGCTAAACATAATATATGTTGGCAAGCTTTGAAAACGTGCAGACCTTTCGCTTGAGCTCAGAACTTATAGAAAAATGTAATTTTTCTATCATATTTTCAGTGGATAAAAATTTGTAACTACTTTCAAGTTAAAGTTAACGAAATTTTCCAGCATCACCACATCAGTACATGTTCATTGTAGAGCCGTTTGCTCAGAATAATTGGTTTATAGTGTTTTCATAACCACGCATGTTGTTGCCTAATACGGGGATAAACTTACCTACGTTGCACATTTTTCTTGCCAAAATAAATTATTGATTGATATGTGGGGTTTAACGTCCCAAAACCACTATATGATTATGAGAGACGCCGTAGTGAAGGGCTCCGGAAATGTCGACCACCTGGGGTTCTTTAACGTGCACCTAAATCTGAGCACACGGGCCTACAACATTTCCGCCTCCATCGGAAATGCAGCCGCCGCAGCCGGGATTCGAACCCGCGACCTGCGGGTCAGCAGCCGAGTGCCTTAGCCACTAGACCACCGCGGCGGGGCGCCGAAATAAATTATGTTATCCAATATATTCTCTGGGGGTTCTATCCTTGCACGCTCAAGTTTCTGTTTGTCTTCGTTGCGTTTTCGTGTTATATGCCTGAGAAAGTAATATATGTGCTCTTTACAGTAAGTTACAGTAATAGAGAATTACAGTATTAGAGCATTACATGTCGTAAGGCACTTTTTTTCTCAAGAAATATCTTTGCGTATATCCAGGTCGTTTGCCAATGACACTGCATGTTTTGTTCCCGTGTAAGTGGCAAGGCTGACAGCATTTATGCATCAATGAAATGCAGCCATTTCACTCTGTTTGTGTGCTCTTTATTCAGAGAGAAGAGTGTTCCATGAAATCGGGCGTTTTCGCCTTCTTGCATGGCTCATGAGCAGCCCCAAGAATTGAAGGAACTTTGTAAATTCTAGGTTTCTCTACCGAACGCTGCTTATTTCATTTAATGTTTTACTTGTGAATTTACACATTATCCGAGGATCATCGCTCTTCTGCGGGCAGCGATAGATCCAGACCCCACAATACGCAGTCTGGACTTGGCATCGCCTTCGACGTCAACCTCAAGGAAGCGCAACAGCCGGGAGGGACAAGCACCAGTGACAGCACTGATCTGTACACGGTGAGTAGTGAAGACAGCGACGACGATTTAATTTCTACGTTGAAGCGTAAAGCTAAAAGGAGAATGGTCGGTGCGTCTTCGCCAGCTACCATCTTTACCGTCAAGGCTGCGTTCTAAACGCCGTACGATACTCTGTTCCAGTCGACGTTTCGATCAATTTGAAGAACATGAACAGGCAAAAGATATCGGTGCGTCTCGAAGCTATTGTGCCTAATGAAATGCAGGATATTAGACTCAATCCACGCAAGAATATCTTGGCCATTGACATTGAGCACCCGGCTGTGTTACATACCTTGGGAACTGTTAATGTTACGGAGCTTGAAATAATCAGTCTCAGTGCTTACAATGCGCAGGATAGTGACACCATTTATAAGGTTGTAGCGCACCACGACAAGGACACAAAAAGACACACACACACACACACACACGCGCGCGCGCACACACACACACACACACACACACACACACGCACACAGCGCACATCGCCATCGTAGTGACACGACGACGGGCGTCATTTATGACGTTGAAGTTTTCATACCAAACGCAGACCTTTCTGTGCTGATAAAGCCAGCTACTGAGGCAACGGACATTTTGCAAGTATGCCGGCTTGGCAAATCCCGTTGCATCAAGGTGACCTTCAGAGGTGATTGCGTCTCATCGCATGTAAAGGTTGGTCACTTTCGAGACGTTGTCCGACCATACATCCCGAGGCCCCTACAGTGCAACAACTGTCTAAAACTGGGTCATGTTAGTGCTGTGCGCAACAACAAGCAAGCATGCCCACGTTGTGCCGGACCCCGCAAAGTAGAGGCTTGCCAAGCAACTCTCCTAAATTGCAGCAACTGCAACGGAATCCAGAGACTGCCAGGTACTGAAGAAAGAAAGGAGCATTCTGAGACAAATCGTTAAAGACGGATCATCACGAAATGAAGCGGTAACGCTTGTTCAACAATGGCATTACCGTCGACGGCGGTGCTCGAAGAAAAGAAAAAGCAGTCGTGTACTGAATGTGCGTTAACTTATGCCGCAACCGCCACCACTACTACCGCCACGACCACAGCGACATCCCCCACCACCAGTAAGGTACGTCCAGAGGTGCCGAAAGGCACTGTGGCGTGAGAGAAAACACCCGACTCTGACTGGTCCGCTTTACTTTGGGTACACGTGTCTACGGAACCACAACATCGACAGTAAACAACGGCTACGCTCCAGCAGGTAGCTTATCCGCCCAAGAGGTACAAGTTTTTTCTGTATTGAGGTCGTTCATGAGTGCTATCTGCACTCTCTTGGCTAGCCTACAGATCCCTGCCGCTAAACGCGCGCTGCAAGTCTTTGACACACAAGAACCAAGTCTTGCTGGCCTACAGTAACAAGATGCCGCACCATAGACCACATAAGCCTGTCCAAGAAAAATTCAAGCGTGCTTCCGTAATTCAGTGGAATGCCAGATGTCTGCAGTCAAGAATGCCTGAGTTGATACAGTTCATTTTCAAGAATAAGTTTCCCATTATCGTCATTTGTGAACCCGGCATCTTTCAAACATACCTCGACTGCCAGGCTATAAAGCATTCGTTTCTTCATTGTGCGTTGAGCGAAGTCAAGTTTCTGTGTACATACGTAAAGAACTCATCTATGTTCGCCAAAGAGTAGAGTCTCACAGTGAAAATCACTACGTGCAACTCTTTGTTCAATAGAAGTTGTCGTTTACGCTGATAGGCGCATATATAGCGCCATCACGTCGACTGGAACAACAAATAATAAATGATATATTTGCAATGACTCCAGCATCTTGGGTATTGATGGGTGACTTCAACGCCCATCATCCACTGTGGCGAAGCATCAGGACAAATAAAAAAGGCACGAATCTAGTTGATGTCGCATCGAGCACGGGCTTCAGGTGCTGAACGACGGCAGCCCTATACTTATCTGCGAGGAGTAACTTATAGCAGTTGCCTAGACTTGACATTAGTGTCGCATAGTATTCTCACGAAAGTCCAATGGTTCATAGATATTGAAACCCACGGCAGTGACCATATCCTCAGGCACGGGACAGTCAGAGGTCTGGACGGTTCTCCTTCCCCAGGACACTCAAAACTTTATGACCTGGAAGAGTATCAGATATCAGTGGAGAGCAAGTACATGAACAAGCCGGCGCAATCTATTGAAGAAGTTATTTCTTGTGCGATGGAGACTTCCACGAAGCTATGTTTGAAAGAATCGAGACGTACCACAGTCGACCAAAAGTAGGAACAACGTCGAGCTGTCCGACGGCGTGCCGCGAAAAGACGATACAGACGCACAAAATCCAGCTGTGACCTCTGTTACGAAGGCGCGACGCCAACACGGTCGCAAAGGCGCCACTGTTCTAAACTCCGCTGCCAAGGTCACCGGCCGTTTGGTTGCGTGGGTTACTCAGCTCACGACTACTTCTGCGCAGAGCTGGTAGCCGAGCGGACGAGACGATAGTGAGTTGAGGCAAGGTTTATGTACAGCATAGAAATAGAGTGGTTACAAATTCGGCACTAGGGCCGACAGTTTAGGGACTCGAAGGGCCGAGATGTCTTCTCTCGCACGCATACGTCGGCTTCTCTCTCCCGCATACTTAAATTGCTGGTGACGCGCCGCTTTGCTATTATAGGCACTGGGACGACCTTTTTCGTCACCAACGTCTAAACAGAAGCGCCGCCGGCCGTGATGCCAGAGTCCTCCAATGAGGACCCGCCACTGGGCCACGTCATATCATCAAATCCGGAGCCGCTGCGCTTTGTTGCGCCCAAGGACGAGTGATGTTGCCACGCATTGCGTAAGACTCGCTAGACTGGAAGGCGCCGTTTGCTTCAACGGGCTCGTTGGCTGTGGGAGCTCGCTGTGCATTGCGTAAGACAGACCGGCACCGCCTCTTGATGACTTCGTTGAGTTGGTCGCGTCATGTGGGCTTGATTGCTGGCCTTGACACTGATTGCCTTTGCAGATGCATTGACGTTCCGTGTGGACTCCCAGGCGTAACAGCACCTCTGCCGCCAAAAATGCACCGGAAAGACAAGCTGCTTCTTTGTGGCTCGAATGTCGGGCGAGCTCGTTCACCAGGTCCCTCCTGGTTCGCCTCCAGGGCCATGGCGAGAATGCAGCTTTAGGCTCTGTTGCGTGAACACATACCATTCTTGAGGGCGGATCCCAGCTCCACTGGTTTGTCGCCACATCTTGTCGGCCAGCTTCGCTCGTCTCTTCTGACGATTTTTGGTGTCAGCACTTGTCAATGGTTCTGCAACTTGTCAAGAATGGTTCGACAACAGACAACACATATTCCAAGCAAGGGCCCTCGGTCACCCGACAGAACACCAGACAAAGTATAGTACAACATATACGTAGCTGCGTGTCTATCGAAATTTCGTTCCCTCTACATCAAGAGGCACATATGGGACACAAGACTCTTAAAATGAGAACTCAAATTTTTACACGTACAGCAATGTAATGAAATAGAAGACAACATATTGTTGGCCCTTTAAGATCCCTCCGGAGAAGAGTGCTCAGCTAACGCCTTGACGAGGACAAAAATTTGCTTCGAATCGCTAATGAGAGACTGAAAGGTGGAGAAGGTACTAACTAAAACGTACGGCTCAATGCGTCTGCATTAGCGTTTAGCTTTCCTTTTTTTGTAGCGAACGTCAAAGTTGTGCTATTGGAGTATCATGCTCCACCGCAGTAACTGGCCACTTTAAGGCGACATGTTATTTAACCGGGTTGGAGGACAGTAGTCTGTTTCGACCACAAACCTCTAACCGGAGACATAACAGGCCAGGTTTTGAACGGCCCACACGAGGCAAGCGCTATCCTTTTCAGAGGTACTGTATGCCTCTTCCCTGCAGCTGAGTTTTCGACCTAAAACCAAAACTGGACTTTCGTTACCACCATTGTCTTCCTGGTACAATATAGCTCCCATGCCCCGATCACTCACGTCGCATTGGATGACAAATCTCTTAGAGAAATCGGGTGCCGTGAGAATGGGTTTTTTGCTTAGGGCCTGTTTCAGCATGCGAAACGCATATTCCTTTTGAGTCCCATAGTACTTTACTGGCTCGAACTTTCGAAGTGCGTCAGTTAGAGTGCTGGTAATGCTAGAGTAGTTGTGCACGTAATTCTGATAGTATCCAGCTAGTACTAAGAATGTCCTTATCTCAGATTTCGTGGTTGGTCGTGGATAGTTCATGACGGCGGCTACCTTCATTCCTGAAGGTGTACGCCGGCCACGCCACACAACGTGTTTCAGGTAACACACCTCGCCACACCCTAGGTGACATTTAGAAGGTTTCACGTTAATACCAGCTTCGTTCAACCTGTTCAACACGACGCGTAAATGCTCGACATGTTATTCCCAGTTGTTTGAGAAGATGGCGACACCCTCAAAATACGGCACAGCGAACTCAGAGAGGCCTTTAGAACGCAGTCCGTTAAGCCTGAAAAACAAAAGGGCACATTTTTCAATCCAAAGCTCAGCTTAAGTGGACGATACGTTCCGAATGGAGAACGAATGTGGCATAGCGGCTAGCACCCTCCATAAGGGGGACTTGCCAATACCTCGCAAGAGGTCTAATGTGGTAATATAGCTAGGCTGTGGCACAGTTTCTACCCTCTCCTCTAGGTTTGGTATCGCGTAACTTTGGTCCCGAGTTATGGTGTTAAGACGCCCATAATCAATGCATGGCCTCGGATCTTTTCCCGGCACTTGAACAATATTAGGGGGGATGTATAGCCACTCTCGCCCGGTACTATGACTCCTAACTCCAGTATTTTATTGATCTCCTCTTTCATAATTTGCTTTTGCACAGGGAAACATCGATACGGGTTGCTGCGGATTGGCTCCTCACAAGTTAGCTCGAAATCGTGTCCAATCACCGTCGTGTTTCCGGAAAGGTCCAAAAACACGTCTTTAAACTCGGAAACAATCCTTCTCCGGTCATCCTTCTGGACTTCACTTAACCTTGGCACTACGTTCAACTGCTCCAAGATTACCTCCGATCCCCTTTCGTTTACATCACTACATGTAAAATTACTGCTTCCTTTTCCCCTGAAGCATTCTAAAGCGTATTCACGACGACTTCACGTTGAACGTATAGTTTCATCAAGTTACTGTGGTAAATTTTGTTCAGCCGCCTTCCCAATTTCACTTCAAAATCTGTGTCAGAAACCTTCGATATTACTTTAGCGAGCCCTTCCCAATGAATCCCAAGCTTGTTCCTTTTGGACGGCCGCAGCAGCATTCCCTGACTACCCACTTCAAAGGTGCGTTTCTTCGCCGATTTGTCGTAGTACGCTTTCGGCAACTCTTGTGCAGCCTTCATGTGGCTTCCCACAAAATCCATCGTTTTTCCAAGCCTCGGAAGAAGGTCTAGAACACACGCAACTACATTAGGGTCCTCATCGAATCCCTCACAGGACTCGCGTAGTATTCGCAATGGCGTTCGCTAGCTCCAGCCATACACAAGCTCTGCAAGGCTAAAACCAGTGCTCTCATGAGGAGCTGATCTCAAAGCGAACATTGCGGGAGGAATACATGCTTCCCAGTCACATTTGTGCTCGTAGCAAAGAGCTCTCAGTATCCGTTTCAGAAAGGAATGCATACGCCCTACCGGACTAAATTGCGGGTGATGGATCAAGCTCTGCACTACTTTTTATTCCACATTTATCCAAAAATGTAGAGGTAAGGCAGCTGGTGAAGACACTGTCATTGTCTCATTCGATTTTAAAATGAAATCTGACACGTGAAAATATAGATATCCGCGCTTCCACGACAAGAGGGGAATTGAGCTCTTTAAATGGTATTGCTTCTGGAAATTTTGTGGCTACACACAGGGCCGTCAGGATGTACTGACAACCTTGCCTTGACTCTGCAATGGCTCGACGATATCAATTACTAGGCGCCGAAAAGGTTCTGTGATAATTGGCACAAGCTTTATGGGTGCCTTCCACTTGTCCGTGATTTCCCCGCTCTCTGACAAGTGTCCCATGAACGTACAAAGTCTTTGATATCCTTCCAGCATTTCGACCAATAAAACTCAAGGGAAACTTTAGCCTTGGTCTTCTTTATGCCGAGATGCCCTGCCCACGCGTTTTCATGCGCCAGTTTCAATAGTTGACGACGATACTTTTGTGGCACCAAGGGCTGCTCATACTTGCGACCTTGCGCATTTGTGTTGCTCCGATACAGGAGCTCTTAATTCTCAAAAAAGGAAACATTCTTTTTCTTTTTTCTCATGTTTATGCTTTCCATTTGCGCTTTATACGAGAGGTACTGATGCTGCTCTCGAATGAGCGTTTGTGCAATCAATCCTCCACAGCTCCCTCCAACTTTCCGCTACAGGCGAGAGCATTGCACCCCTCTCGCTTTGTCTCAATGGCGCCTTGTCATCACCTCCGCCGACAGAGACCGCTCAAGTCGCTTCGGTGACAGGCCGCTCGAGTGACTGCTCAAACGACTCACATGAAGAATTTCCTGTCTGAGGTTCCGTCGACTCGCCGCCAAGGTCACTCAGATCAGCAGGCTTTGCAGATGGGGTTTGACTACATTAAACAAGATCAATTTCCTGGGAAAGCTTCCGCGCTTGCGACTGCGTGAGGGCTACGTACGCTAAGTTGGAGAAAAACGAATTACCCTGCTCTTTGAAAAGCTGCTCTGAGTTATTAGAAAAAAGATAAGAAAAACGATCGGGAAGTGCGGCAGACACAGCCGCCTAGGTGCGAATCTCACAAAACTGGCCTTCAATGACAACTGTAGCGATTGATAAGCAAGCACTCTGCTCCTCAGCGACTTGCCTGATCCACGCGCATTCTCCTGTAAAATCATCCGGAGATACCAGCGAAGGTTGGACAACTTCCAAGGTTGCCGCTGAGTCCTGTTACGCCTGTGAGTCCACACCGAAAGTCACTACCTCTGCAAAGGCAATCAGTGTCAAGGCCAGCGATTGAGCCCGCCTAAGCTGATCAACTCAATGACGTCATCACGCGGCGACGCCGGTCTCTCTTACGCAACGCACAGCGAGCTCCCTCAGCCCAGGAGCCCGTTGAAGCAATCGGCGCCTTCCAGTCTGACGAGTCTTACGAAATGCATGGCAGCACCACTCATCCTTGGGTGCAACCGATCGCAGCGGCTCCGGATTTGATGACCGTGACGCGGCCCAGTGGCTGGTCCCCATTGAAGGATTCTGACATCATGGCCAGCGTTGCTTCCGGTTGGACGTTGGTTACGGAAAAGGTCCTCCCGGTGCCTCTAAAAAGCCCAGCGGCGCGTCGTCAGTAGTTGTCGTATGCGTCAGAGAGAAGCCGACGTATGCGTGCGAGAGAAGACATCTCGGCTCTTCGAGTTCTAAGCTGTCGGCGCCAGTGCCGAATATGTAGCGCCTCTATTTCTATGCTGTACATGAATCTTGTCTGAACTAACAATCGTCCCGTCCGCTCGTCTATCAGCTCTGCGCAGAAGCAGTCACGAGCTGAGTAACACAAGCTACCAAATGGCTGGTGACCTTATGGGTGATTTTCGGAGCAGTAGCGCCTTCGTAACCTCGTCGGTGGCGCTCTCCGTAACAGTGCTCGACACGTTTTCCCATTCACACTAATTTCTTGGAGATACGCCTCTAACAACCGCATGTTCTTTTCCTATTCTTTGATTGTTGCGAAACCAAACTTTTGCTTACAGTTTATTGCGATGTGCCCTTCCTTTTTGCAGTTGTAGCAGTTTAGCGGTTTCCGCGATTCAAATACCCGTAGTATCAGTGCGTTGTTTAGGAACCTCATTCGATTTCTCCACTCCCGTTTGCCCTTCCCCTACAGAGTCCTTCGTAAGAAACGGGTCTTTCCTGAAATGACGGTGGGGAGTTGGTTTCCGTTGATGAGGTTTCCTTGAAAAGCTCTGTTTCCTTTCAATCTTTTCAATGCGCACTGCCCTGCTATGCAACTTTCGGCGAGTGTAATACTCCTCAGCTATTTCTGCTGCCTTGTTTAGCTGTACTTTAGCAAGTTTGTCCTGCAGCCAAAGCTTGACATCTTCCTCGATGCAGCGGTAGAAGTGCTCGAATGCAATGCATTCTACTACTTTATCGCGATCGTCATCAACATCTTCGCACCTAAGCCATTCTATTAAATTGGCTTTGAGACGAAACGCGAAGTCAACGTGAGACTTTTTGCCCTTTTTTGCGTACCAGACCTTTGCCGGAAAGCCTCGCTTGGCAACTTATAACGTCTCAAGAGCACTTACTTAACCTCGTCATAGCTCTCTAACGCTTCCCTCGACAAGCAAGTTATCACGTCGGACACTTCGCCGGGAAGAAGAGCTAACAGGTTCTGCGCCCAAAGAGAACACTCCAAAGCATTTCGCTCACAGACGTGTTCAAACTTGACGAGATACTTCGCCATGTCCTCGCCGACTACAAACGGTGGCAGTTGGTCGCGAATTTCATGACCACTGACCTGAACCGTCGCAGAAGCTATGTTAGGCGCCTGCGAACACTGTAGAATTGCCAATTCTATTCGTTTCAACTCGAGATGCTCCTTACGCTCGCGATATTCGCGCCTTTCAGCTTCTTCACGTTCGCGAACTTGTCGCCTTTCAGCCTCCTCGCGGCGTGCTTTAATATCCGCCCAGGCCTCATAGACTTCCTCAGCCAACACTCCTTCCTCCTTCATGATCTCAAGGATCACTTGCTTTCGTTTCGCATGGCCCAAGGTTATGCCAAGTTCTTCACGAATTTCGATGAATTCTTTCACTCTAAGATTCTCCATCACTCACACTAGCCTCTTGCTATTTGCCCCTGTTCAGAATCTACTTGCCGTACCCACTATAAGTCTACTAGCAAGACACGCAAGCAATTTTGACACTGCCGTGTTTACACCCTCCGCATTAATTTTGGGTTTTAAGTGCTTCGCCTTGGCTCGAAACGATCAATGCTCGCTTTAATTCTTCACACAGCCCTTCTATAAACTACTATAACCTGTGCTAGAGTAATCTGGTGAACTGAGGGGAAAACATCAGGCCCTCACAGCATCGATGTCGCTGACGCCTGCCAATCCCGCACCTGTCATCTACTGCTACGAAGGCGCGATGCCAACACGGCCCCGAAGGCGCCACTGCTTCGAACTCTGCCGCCTAGGTCACCAGCCGTTTGGTAGCGTGTGTTACTCAGCTCGCGACTGCTTCTGCGCAGAGCTGATAGACAAGCGGAAGAAACAATGGTGAATTAAGGCAAGGCTTATGTACAGCATAGAAATAAAGGCGTTAAAAATTCGGCACTGGGGCCGACAGTTTACGGACTCGAAGAGCCGAGATGTCTTTTCTCGCACGCATACGTCGGCTTCTCTCTCACGCATACTTCAACTGCTGGTGGCGCGCCACTTTGCTTTTTATAGGCACCGGGAGGACCTTTTTCGTCACCAACGATCAACCAGAATTGCCGCTGTCCGTGATGTCAGAATCCTCCGATGAGGAACCGCCACGGGGCGCGTCATATCATCAAATCCGGAGCCGCTGCGCTTGGTTGCCCCCAAGGACGAGTGACGTTGCATGCATTGCGTAAGACTCGTCACACTGGAAGAAGCCGATTGCTTCAATAGGCTCGTGGGCTGAGGGAGCTCGCTGTGTGTTTCGTAAGACAGACCGGCACCACCGCTTGATGACGTCGTTGAGTTGATCGCGTCAGACGGGCTCGATCGCTGGCCTTCAAAGAGATTGCCTTCACAGAGGCATTGACGTTCGGTGTGGAATCCTAGGCGCGGAATCCCAGGAACACCTCAGAGGTTGCAGATGCATTCAGAATAAAATCCAGCGTCAAATGCACAAACTCTAGGAACAACAATAGGAGAGTTTTAGGGGCGAAGCTCCTTAGGGCGTGTGCTGTGCGTCCCCATGTAGCCTGTATGTAGCCACTTCTAGTTTAGTTCTTGCAGTGTTCTCTAGATGGCGGTACCGTCCCCTGTATGTAACCACCTCTAGTTTAGTTCTTGCAGTGTTCACTAGATGGCGGTACCGTCTCCTGTATGTAGCCACCTCTCGTTTAGTTCTTGTAGTGTTTACTAGATGGTGGTACTTGTAGCTGATGATGAAAAGATGCAAGATGTTATAAACTAGAAAGCGGTACTTGTAGTTGATGAAAGACGCGAGATCTTATAAAATAGGAATGATGTCACATATGGCGCGTGTCATTGGTTGAAAGCAATCGTTCGATTTAGTGCGGCGACGTACGCTAGGGGAGCGATGTAATAAAATCGAGTGGGCAAAATGTACAGAGGATTCATGGTTTACCAGGTTTACCTCCGGAGCTTCGCCCACTCATCATAATTCACTTCGTGGATATGGCGGAATTTTTTTGTGACTCAGTAGACCCTCGAAAGCCTTTGTCTCCCGTATGGAGGACTCTTCGAGGCATTCAATCGCATCCGCAACAGCGTCATCCTTTCGTTGCTCTGGCGCTACATCAATGTCGCTCACAGCGTGATGTTTTTGGTGAATTTTGCGCAAACATCGCCGGCGACAACTCGTTTTCCGCTCGCACGAGATCAGCAAATGGAGGTTACATTCACTATGGAAGAGCTTCATGCCGCATTGAATACATGCAGGCACCCATCGTCCCCGTGTCCGGATGGAGTGACCTATGCTTCCCTACGTCACCTAGTCCCGAAGGCACAGCACTGTCTTCTGGACATTTTTACTAAGTCTCGGCACGATCGATTGGTGCCTGATGAGTGGAAACGCAGTCGCCTGGTGCCTTTGTACAAGCCCGGAAAGTCTCCATTGAATCTGGAATCATACTGGCCTATAGCATTAGCAAGCTGCGTCGGCAAGGTCATGGAGAGGATGTTGCTTACATGCATGCAATGCTACCTGTAACAATATTTATTTATTATTTATTTACAGATACTGGTGTCTCATGTTTGAGACATTCCAGGAGTGGTTACAATAAACGGACAAAAACAGCACAAATAATAAAAACATGAAATTGCATATTTAGACACCTGTTCAACAAACAATAAATGATCGAACAAAAGAAACAACAGCAAAATTAAGAACTTCAATTTACATAATTGGACACTTCTTCAACAAACAGCGCATGCGGTAGTCGTTTCAAAGTAGTGTCCAGATTATTCCAAGTGTCAACTGTGCACGGAAAAAAAGAGTATTTATAACAATCAATAAAACACCTGAATGGCACAATGTTCATTGGATTGTATCGGCGAGTCACCTGGGAAGGATGATTGGTGAACGAAATGGGTGTGGCTATGTGGACGGAATGGTGCACGATGTTATGTAGCATGGTAAGCCAATCACACATACGTCTTTGTTCTAAACAGTTTAGCGATAAAGCATGGTAGTGCTCAGAAGGGGAGAAATCACGGTCATAACGGTTAAAAATGAATCTAATCGCTTTTCGCTTTATGGCCTCAATTTTATTTACGTCAATTGCAAGATGTGGTGACCACACAACAGACGCATATTCAAGAAGAGCCCTGTCCAGTGATTTAAAGGCTATAAGCTTGAATTCTTTTGTGGCGCCCTTTAGCGCTCTTCTTAAGTAACCTAATTTCTTAAGCGATTTTCCAGAAATAAGGTCGATGTGTTTGTACCACTTCAAGTTTGGAGAGACTACAACATAAAGATACTTAAATTCCTGAACTTTTTCCAGTGTGTGATTGGAGTCGCCATATCTAAATTGCAATGGCTCCTTTTTATTTGTAAAAAGTTATTGTCACAGTGTTCTGAAAATTAAGCTCCATTTGCCAAGTTCGACTCCAATCGCAAAAGGAAGAAAACACACCATTCAACAAAACATGGTCAGTGACGCTACGTACATTGTAATACAATACACAGTCATCGGCGTATAGGCGAAGCTTAACTGGAGTGTTAATGACAAACTGAATGACACCGTTAATGTAAATTATGAATAAAAGGGGTCCCAAGACAGAGCCTTGTGGAACACCTGAGGAAATCTGAGCTTGTGACGACTGTTCATGGTTGTAGCGAACAAACTGACTCCTCAGGTACAAATAATCTGTAATCCAATCAAGTAATTCGTAAGCATTTGGGCCTGTAAGAAGGTTACTAAGTTTGAGCAGAAGTTTTTTGTGACATACCTTGCCAAATCTTTGCAGTAATCAATAAAAATGGCATCGCCTTGTTCGTGGCTATTAAGTGATGAGGCGATGTCATGTGTAAATTCGATCAATTATGTGACAGTCGAAAAACCACTGCGGAAACCATGCTGATGCTCTGAAAGGATATTGTTGTCAGTTAGATATTGAATAAGGTGCTTGTAAATGATGTGCTCGAGTAGCTTGCAGCACGTGGATAATAATGAAATTGGTCTGTAGTTAGAAATTATTTCCTTCTTACCCGATTTGAAAATAGCAACAACATTATCGATCTTCCGAATTCGTGGGACCCGTCCGGAGTCAAGTGATTTCATGAATATAATAATGAGGGATCGCGCACACCATTCAGAGTACATTTCAGAAAAGCGTTAGGGATACCGTCCGGGCCAGCACTTTTAGTAAGATCTATGTTGAGTAAGAGATTACGAACTCCAGAGCAACTTTACTCAATATCCGAAATAGCTACCGATACAGAGGTTGCGACAAAAGAAGGAACATTGCCGTTATCAGCGGTAAAAACAGACTTAAAATAACTATTGAAGACCTCCTAGTTCGTCTGGGCATCTGAACATATTTTGTTTTCAATAATGAAAAAGCAGGTTCTCCTGGAGAATGGATAAATTGTCTTCTAAAATTTGGTCGGATTTGGCCTAATGAACATTGACAGCGTGTTATTGTAATAGAAATATCTAGCTTCATGCAATTTATTTTTGAGTGTTGCCTTAAACATACACAAAATGAATTGGTGGTTTGGATTGGAGCGGCATCGGCGACGTAGTCACTTTATGCGGCGAATAAACTGTATTATTTCTCGGTTATACCGTGGGTGTTTAGGTTTGCGCTTCACGCATTTGTTTGGCACAAATTTAGATATGCATTCGGATACAATCGTTCCAAAGTGTTCCACCAACTCATTTACACCACAACTGTTGCTGGAAAGAACAAAATTTGCATAAGAATCTGCTAGCAGGGAAAGTACGCCTTCATCGTTGGCACGTGATAAATCAGTAAGATTTTTGTATTCTGGTTTCTTGAGTTCATAGTGAATAGAAAATTGGACCAAGACTGCATTGTAATCCGAGATACCTTCGAGATCCTCGCACTCTGAATCATCATTCAATAGGTCTGGTGTAACGAAAACAAGGTCCAGGATTGAACCACGTCTGGTGGGACTTTGAACAACTTGAGTAAAATCATGGGATACAGCGAAGTCAATTATTGAATTACAGAGAACTTTGTCACGGCTGGTCGTGGTGTAGGACTCCCAGTTAATGTGGGGTACATTGAAGTCCCCACATAGGATCAGTTTGCTGTCAAGAAGTCTCTGCTTAACTGTATAGTCTGAGATTGCCAATATGCAATGGTCATCTTCACTTCGTGGCCGGTAAACAGTTCCAATCACTATAAACACGCCGCATACCCTGATCTTACACCAGACAGACTCTGTTTTGAGAAGATCAGGCAGTGTTGTATATTCAAAGTCGTTTTTGATAAAGAGCGAAACACCGCCACCTCGACCACTCGACCTGTCGTTTCGAATAACCGAGTAACCAGAGGGTAGAAATTCGTTTTCAGAGATGGATTCATTAAGCCAGGTTTTAGTGACGCATATAATTGACGGACTATGGCACTGTACTAGGCAACTGAAGTCAATCAACTTATTTACAAGGCTGCGGGCGTTCAAACTCAGAAGCGTTAGGTTTTCTGATTCATTGTGTCTGGTGTTAAGATCTATCAGATAACATTTATCATGATGCTATGCAGGCTTTCGACAAGGTCGGTCTTCAATCGATAGCGTCCTTGACTAAGTGACTTCTGTTGAGCAACAGAAAGTTTAGAAGCGGCTGTCGGTAGCTTTGTTGTTAGACGTGAAAGGTGGCTATGATAACCTGACCCATGAGGCTGTTCTCAATGCTTTCAAAGGAGCTGAACTTGGAGGTCGTGTCTTTTGATGGGTAAAAACCTACCTCACAAAGAAATTCATGTTCGTAGCACTGCGGAGCAGGCCAGCGCTGAACAGTGGCCCAATAACATTGGATAACTTGTCCACGCTTTCGTTCTGCTGTGACTGGCCGATGAAGTTACGGATGCAAACGACCAAACTTTTTATGGACTGCTAAAATATTGTGCTGCTTCAGAAAAATTATTTTTTGATCGAAAATTATTGTCATCGCCGCTACTTTGTCGAAGCTGCTGGGAGCTGATGAATGTCACGAATATTTTTTAATGTTATAGCGTTATCTGGAAGCACCAAAAAAGGGTTTCTGCATTACTCTCCGATAAACCTGATCAGCTTTGCTTATGGTACTTCTGAGCGATGGTGACAGCTCGCGAAGTGGCGACGAATAAAGCAGTGGTCTCGAGGACAAACTGAAAGACTGTGGTTTTCAGCACTATGGAGGCTTATTTCAGGGCAGGGCTAGTAGGTTTTCATTCAACTTGAATAATCTTTTGTAGCTCGAAATACAACTTTGATAGCAAAGACGCACACCCATGCAGTGCTGCTTATTTCTCTCTCTTCCTCTCTTTCTCTCTCAGCAAGGAGGAGCTCACAGACATGTGTGCACGCACAAACTACAAAACGCTTTGATGCTGCAGGTGAAATATTTTTATTAAACTCATAATATTTATCTCGCTAGCTGCTTTAAGTAGCCGCTGATAATGTGACCGGGGGCTAGTCCACTTCAATAATATTTAAAAGAAGATGCTCTCCGACTGCCCCAAAAAGTATTAAGTATTGTTCAGCGCGTAAATGTCCTGTTTAATGTGCATGTGCTGTAATGAACACAACGACACTTCACATATTCAGGACGTCATGTAAGAAGCAGGTAATTTTGGGGCACACAGACGATTTCAAATGCCGAAGAACGAATGACAAACAATATGCCATAATAAAAATAGTTGATTCTCTTATTTTTACGTCGTTGTTTACGAGTGGTCCGTGCGTGGTATATATATATATATATATATATATATATATATATATATATATACATACCGGCTGACGAGTGAGTTATGATTGCCCCTCCCCCCCCCCCTACGCCCCTGGGTGCTGTTCATATATTTCTGGGGTGCGGGATGTTTGGAGATCTTGAGTTGCGTAACTTAACAATGTACTAACGCGCGAAAGAATTTTTAGTTTTGCTGGCTGGGTAGACTTATTGTTAATGCGTAGTTCTTTTGTGCGTAGCATAAACGTAACCAGAAACTAGGAAGACATAGGACAGGGTGTTGCCAATATCTACTGGGCAGAGGACCACACAGAAATTATTAGTCTAACAGGTGCGCGCTTCTTCGGCACTTTTGGCCGCACGTTTTTCATAGAATATGACTATGCTTCTTTCTAAAAGTCAATTTACTTTTATGAATGCTGGAACAAAAGTTGCGGCAAAATACAAAGCTCGTGTTAATAAATGTAAAGCTCCGTTGAGTGTAGACATCCAGCTCTCCATACCAATAGCAGTGCGTGAACCAGTTACTGAAATGAAGTGGCCACCAAAGCAGGTTTCCAACAAGAAAGTTTCCAAACTCTGTGATCTTGGATATGTGTTAGCCAGACCTTTATTCGTAAAAAGAAAACTCAAGTTTATGGAGCCAGCGCCATCCATGTACATTTCTTACGGGAGTATACTGTAAGACAAAGGTGTGCTTCAAAATGAGAAAGCACCCTCGAACAGTGTGCGTCGGAAGACAACGCTGCTCAAATTCAGCCTTGAGGACCGACTTGGGCCGTCCAGAATTCAGGCACTGATAGCCCCAGAGCTCGGGGACTCGTTGCCCTACACCTAGGCACGGAATGACCCCGAGAGAGGTCCTTCATTGACCATCCAGACGCGTATTGTTCCTGTTCAGTTCTGTAAGTACTGACGTTAAACAAAACAACGCGCTCGACTCGCTTATTTGGCATATGTGCAACATCCTTCTTTGTCGTAGGATGGCGCTAACAAATAACATCAGCATTACAAATGTTCGCAGCCGCTGGTCGATCAGGCGTTAAATGGGTGTCTGAGACTTTTCCTTGATCGAATACGTGAGCTATTCTTCACTGCCAGCTACCTTCCTGTATTGCCCTTGACAGCGGGCTAGTGTTTTTCACCTGACGTTTCCTTCGCCGGTCTCGCATCTTCCAAGAGGTCTCACTTATAGTGCAGCGCGCGTGCATTGCTGTGCGGAGTTCTTTCTTGAACCCCGGTGAGTGGATACATGTAGAGTTGAGTTGAAAGGTGGGCTTATGTAGTTTACCCTATTTGAAGCGTGAATTGCTGAACCTATTGTGGCTAGATTACATTTTGTGCGGCTGTAAAGACTAGGCCTTTCATATTGTAAAAAATATAACGCGTGGGTTAAGCATAGCCAAATTAACCCAAGTGATATGTAATCGCAGCGTCAGCTCTCAGTCACGGGGTACTGAATATTGTTCGGACTATCGCCATTATATTGCTGTCTGAATAACCACAATAGAAGAATAAAAAAAGGCATGATGTGGAAGCTAGCTGCTTGAGATGGAACATTCGTAAACAGGGTGCTTGCGCTGAAGCTGATGTTTTGACAAGTGTACTTGTATTTTTAGAGCCAAGTCCGCTTACAGCAGCAGCGAACCAATTTCAGTCACCACTATATAAATCAGTTGCAGCCTTTAATGGAAAGGCGCGCTTGTCGGGACGTCGAAATGCCCTCTTGCTTAGTTCACCCTAGCAAATCGTCAGACATGGTTGCAAGCAATGACTGAATGACCGCAACTGTTCTTTTGTTGAAAAAAATGCTAAGAACTAACTTGCGCTTTCATTAAACCACGTGGTGATAGTAAATTTTTCACAACTTTACACGAGTGAGCACTTTTAAACTGTCGCGTGTGAGGGATGCCGAGTGTGCATTGGATTCGAAAAGAATGACTAATGCCTCAGTGTACGAACGAAAATGCAAAACAGCAAACAACGCGAAAATCGCGGTAATAATAACAACAACCAGTGCGTTCCGTCGTGCAGTGAAAGGGAATTTGACGGTTTCATTTAATTCACTTCTCATACTCGCATGCATAACTACAATTTAACACACCATATTATTTCTCTTACATGCACTTTGCGCACATTGCAATATGCCTATTCTAAATACACGGTTTATAATACACTAACCTGACCTATTGTTTTACACATAATTGGTGACCACGTCGAATAACAGTCTTGTTCTTCAAGTACGACTCACCCTAAGTGACAGGGCTGCGGAAAGACTATTTGCAATGGTATCCTCTAAACCTATAGGACATTGGGCCGAAAAAATTTCATATAGGGGTGAAAGAGATGATGCGGCAAGTGTTGTACCCAATACATGCTTTCCATTAGTTTATTATGTAGTGATTCAGAACTATGAGTCATGCAATCGGTGCTATCCATAGCTCGGCCACTACCACGGTAAAAGAAAACTATTGACAACGATACCAGCTGATACCATGCCAGTTTCATACCAGTTTGAGGACGCTACCAATACCGTAAAACTGACCTCGCGAACTCATTGCAGCGTAAGGTTCGTTTCATAAGTGTATGGAAAAGGAAAATCATGCTGAATGGCAAGAAAGTTCGCATGCTTGCACTCATTCACCAGAATCCTCGGCGGACAGATAATGATTGAGTTGAATTATTCAGGTGTACAAGGAACGAGATTGTTACATTGAACAGCCCTATTCTGCTTTAAATGTATGTTTATTTTGACTGACATGTACATAAAACTATCAACAACAAGAATTGTAACTGAAAGTAGTAAGATGTTACTGAAGATATGAACCTCATTATGTACATATTCCAACATTGTAACTCCTGAAATTATTTTTATTTCTTCAAAAGAATCCTCATAAATAAAGTAAGCTGAGCATTGATAATATTAGGTTACCGCAAATGCTTTTCGGCAATATTGTTAAAGGACTGCTGACAGTGAAATCTTTGGTCTCGAATTTTTTACAGTAATTTATAGCTTTTCGTCTGGTGCCAAAGTTGAATCATGAATGCTCTAACACAATGTGCGATTAATGCTAGCGTCGTAATTTCGCAACGATTTTGTGTCGGTTCGAAATGCCTACCCTCAATACCAGAAGAAACTAGCGCCCAACAGCGGAAGAGCGCCTGAAACTACGTGCACTAAAATAGGAGGATCCGCTGGCGGTGAACAATGAAACGATGTGGGTCCTTTAAATATGTTCACGTCCGTAAAAGAAAAAAAACACTGTTACCATAAGCAACCAAATCGACCTCAAGAACTTCTAACAGCAGAACAAGAGGGGTGACGAAGGGGCAACGTTTTGTGAAAGTTTAAGCGTATTTACTCCACTGACAAAATTATGACAAATGGTGTCGGAAGCACACCCGAACCTTTGAGACCGTTTATTGATCTCGCGTAATTCAAGGATACATCAATGCCGTCTCAAGCCGAAGAGCTTGCGGACGTCTATGTAATTGGAAGAGAAAGTGAACCACCTTACCCACTTCCTCCTTACTCTACATCTGCTATCAACGCACAGTTCACGCTGCGGGAACTAACGTCAGCTATTGGTTTTCTTCGTCGATGCTGTGCTCCTGGACCTGACGGAATTACAAACCAAATGATGTCAAATCTGCCTGCAGAAGTGAAGAGCAGCCTTCTGATGAATTTCAACTATGTTTGGGAGTCGGAAACATTTCTCAAGCGTGGAAAATGGCCGGGGTCATGCCAGTGCTGAAGACAGGTAAAGACAGGGCAGAACGAGCATCATATATACCAGTTGATTTGATTGATTCATTGATTTGATTGATATGTGGTGTTTAACGTACCAAAACCACCCTTAGATTACGAGAGACACCGTAGTGAAGGGCTCCGGAAATTTCGACCACCTTGGATTCTTTAACGTGCTCCCAAATCTGAGCACACGAGCCTGCAACACTTCCGCCTGCATCGGAAATGCAGCCGCCGCAGCCGGAATTCAATATCGCGACCTGCGGGTCGGGTACCTTAACCGAGTACCTTAGCCACTAGACCACCGCGTCGGGGCCATATAGACCAGTATCACTAACTTCATGCATAGAGAGGCTGATGGAGAAACTGGCCTGTGTTCGGCTGACATGGTGGATGGAGAATCACAAGGCCCTTCCAGCATGTATGACTGGGTTTCGGCAATGGTTGAATGCACAGGACAACATTTTGGACTTGATGAGCCACACAGAACACCAACGATCACACGGCTTTTCAACACTGGCAATCTTCCTGGACGTTTCAGAAGCGCACGACTACGTGTTCCAAGGTGCGATAATTTGTGGTCTATGGGAATAACAGGGTACCTTTTACGCTTTGTTCAGGCGTTTCTTAGTCATCACCCGATTCAAGTGAAGTTAGGGACAGTGCTCAGTAGTTCAAAGAAAATCGCCAGAGGAGTGCCACAGGGCAGTGTCCTGTCTCCAATTTTCAATGTGGCCATGGCTGGTTTACCTAATGCTCTTATGACTGTGAGCAAGGCAGTTCAAATATCAATTTATGCGAAAGACATGCGCACCCGGCTGTCTGAATATCAGCATAAGCGATTGGAAATGATTGGACAAAGAGTTATACTCTCCGCACAAACCCATCTTGAACCAACACGTCATGACGTGTGAACCATTGCTATCATTGCACCCCGCCACAGAGGTAAACGAGTGCATCAAGTCACGTCACACGGGAGATATGAGCGTCATCTTGCAGTTATCTCAGAAAACGAAGTGCACGGGTGGAGTGCGCGCCCGTCTCGGAGGTGATAAGGCGTAGAACGCAAGGCGATGGGTAGGTGCCACCACCGTGTCGTCTTAGCAAAGCATTGGAAACACTTGCCTTTCGTGCAAGCGTTACATAATCAGCACTGCGTGATAAACACTATGGTTTTTAGAATCGCTTATGTATGCCTTGTCTAGTAAAAGATATACATACAAAATATTGACGTGTTTTATGGTGCCTCAGATATGCGCAATAAATGCTTTTTAATTGACAATCGCACAAGTATGAGCGCTCAACCTTGAGCATTATTGGGAAGCGCTGTGGATGGGGTCAGCCGTTTGGAGTGTCGGCCGGTCACTCCGGTGCCTTTTAGGGTGCCGTTAAGGGCGGACAAACAGACAAATGTACGGACACACAGACCAACTTTTATGCGTCTATGGTGCCCAATAAACACTATCATCTTTAAAACACTAACTGCTATTGAGGACAACACTCACTCCATCCGCGCGACATCGAGGCTGTTCCACGTTCCTAAGGATACTCTCAAGATGCTAATAAAAAAAATTGCAAGAATCTCCAATTCAGGCAATTCACAAGCATGTCTTTGAATCGAGATTTATTGGGATGGTTTTTATACTGAAAATATAAAACTAACAAACGTTAGAAAATCTTAAGTTCATATCCTCACAAAGCCCGGCTTATGAAGTCGAAAGCCACAAAATTCCCGTGCAGTTCTGCATCAAAATGGCCAAAATAGGCGAAGAAGATAAGTCAGAACATATCTAGCCTTTTATCGATGAACAATGTAATGAAGTGCAAGCGTTGAACAGAACGCACCATTAGCACAAAGAAAAACTGGGAATGCATGAGCTGCTAGGAGCCTTGGAGTAACACAGCGCCTGTTTATGTCTTTATTCATTGTGTGGAGTGCAAGGAGTTGGCTCATGAAGCCTTCATGTGGACCCACGGTGTGAATTTCAGGTGCTTCTATTGCAAAAACTGACAGGGTGAAATTTTTTTACGCAGTCTCATTTTGCCCCGCAAGTTGCGGCAAAATGAGATATCTAGTGCATTTTTAAATAATTTTTCAAACAACCCTTTGAACTGAGGCAAAATGGTCGTACTTATGCAGCGCATACCCTGCACCCATAGGGAAGTTTCTGCATTAACCTTTTATGGTAAAGAGTGAACTAAATTATCATTCACTATATTCCAATTTTTTTCATATTTTTCGTACTCCTACCCTAATATCGCTAGTAATAGTACCGATGGTACTATCAAAAATACCATCGACGTGAAAGATAAAGGTGAAGAATAACTAATAATGGTACTAACAATAGTTTTTGCACTAATATTTGTACTAACGCTAGTGCTATCGATAGAACTGTCGTGAATTCATAAAAAAACTGCCGATGCTATCAATTGCTGATTTAGCGATAGCTTTGCGCGGCTATATTATTAAGATAGGTTGATGTATTTGCAAGTTTCTTATTTTAAATCTATATATAATGCCACAGCACATATTTATGCACAACTATGTTTGTACCAAAAAATTGCCTAAGTACGACAATTTTTTTAACTTGAACAAAGTATCTGTTATCCTTTCAAGTGTATTTTCCTTCTTGCTGAAACATATTAGTTTCAGTGCGAACCAAGTTATCGTGGTTACATTGGCTGGTTAACAATTAACGTTTTGTTTACTGAGTCCTATTTTGTGCTGGCGTAAAGCACAGGTTAGAGACAAGTTTGCTAAAATGTAATCTATTACCAAGTTTCTTTGTTGTTTTTTTCATCAAGACGTATAGTGGTGCCAAAGAACTGCCCACATATATTGTAGCATAGTGTCACGAAGCTTCACTGAAGGTATCCGCCATTCACAGAATAGCCTCTCATAGCTACTAGTATTTGGTAATTTGTGATAGTGATATAACAGGATGATGCAAAAAAGGAGAAGAAATGTACGCAAGTAATATCGAAAAGTGGTTCCATATAAAGTATTACAATGAAAGAATAAAAGATGCAAGACACAGTAGCAATCCTTAATAGCTGCGATAATTACTAATGAGGTATCATCATCTTCCCTGTAAAACTCAGAGAATAGAAAATTTAGCGCCTATAAAAGCACTAATGAAAGAGCTCGGGCTAAACCTACGAAGAGAAACGGCATTTTCTGTACTGCAATGCTTACCGAAGTCTCAGAACGTTTCATGTCTCGCTTGTGTGACTTTCTGTTTGGTGCACTTTTCAAGACTTTTCTATTGATATAACATTATTAAAACATTCACAATTAACCGTGTGCTATTTTTAACAGTGGCACGTCACTCGTAACACACAATGCTTAATGCACAATTGAAGCTTTTCGGAATTATTTATTATGACAATAAATTTCGCTTTTTTTTTCTTTCATAAACTGCGCGCTCACACTTCTACGTAGAGTTTTTGTTCAGCTCTTGTGAATTACAGAAAGAAATGAAGACCGCGAAAGATTCTTCAATTGTGACCAACACGCCACAACGTGTGAACTATTGCTAGTATTGCACCCCGCCACGGTGGTCTAGTGGCTAAGGTACTTGGCTGCTGACCCGCAGGTCCTATGATCGAATCCCTGCTGCGGCGGCTGCATTTCCCTTGGAGGCGGAAATGTTGTAGGCCCGTGTGCTCAAATTTGGGTGCACGTTAAAGAACCCCAGGAGGTCGAAATTTCCGGAGCCCTCCACTACGGCGTCTCTCATAATCATATCGTGGTTTTGGGACGTTAAACCCCACATATCAATCATCAATCATCATTGCTAGCATTACAAGGCTTCTTATGATCAACTTACTTTCACTAATTAACTTACTTCGTTGCTAGTAGACCTATCCTTGCTTTCTGTGTCTTAACGTTTCTAAATTACCATATAGTTATGAGAGACGCCGTAGTGGAGGGCTCTGTAAATGGTGACCACATGAGGTTCTTTTCACGAGCACCAAAATACAGACCGTTTAGACTCAAGCAGTTTCGTCTCAATCGGAAATGCGGCTGCCGTGGCCGGGATTCCAACCCGCAATCTGCGGGTCGGCAGCCGAGTGCCTTAGCCACCAGACCCCCGTGGCGGGTATATCACTGCTTTCTAAGGCATAAGATGCGCACCCAAAACACACCTAAACCTCTCTTACATTAAAATCATCCTCGCAGTTTCTTCTGTAGGTTCCCTTTATGCTTGAGAATTTACAACATCAGAAGATTGTATACTTTCTTTGTCGATTCGTTTAAATAGTGTGTTTGTTTCGCTGAAGTATATTCAATGTATATTTTCGTTAAACATTAAGTTCTCTTTTTTTCTGCTCTATTTCAGAATCTCTGTGTTCACCTCTTCGACCACCATGAAGGCGACGATTAGCATAGATCTGAAATCGTTCGGGATTCTCCTTCTTGCCGTGACCTTCGCACTAGCCGAAACCGAACTTCTTGAGCGGCAACCCAGGCTATCAAAATACCAGGATGCATGGAAAGTGAGTATACACCAGAAAACACCATTGTCAAACCTAGGCTGCTAGCGATCGGGACGAATACTGTTCCACCCACGTCATATTATGCTGAGCGAAGGCGCACATCTGTTGTTCCGAGGAAACATGGCAAGCTGCCACTCTGATGCATTAAAATGCGAAAATATAGCCGGTCATAACGCTACCGCGTATAAGTGTTCATCTGCGCAGAAGAGCCTCGTCCTTGGTTGGCAAAGCGAGCAGCGCAGCAACAGGATATTACTCGACGCTGTCTACGACGATCACAGCGCTCCACTGGCGTCATGCCGGTGCGGTGTTTCCAGCATCGTCGCCAGTGGATAATTGTAATTCACACAATAGAACCAGAAGCAAACTGAAAATGCTCGAATACAAATTATTCTATTGATTCTACTATAATACCAACCTATTACGTTTTACGAACTAAGTTTTCGGGGCGCACAGTTGGGTTGAAGGCTGCCGTAAAATTTGCGTGGGGCTCACTCATAGCACCCGATGCCTCTCAACATCTGCTTTGACAAAAATGTAGTGGAAGGCTGTACTTTCAAGTGCAGCAAGCCGCGGGCTTTGCTACTTTCAAAGCAGTATTATTTGCTTCAGTGTTCTTTTATGGCATCCGTGTCTTTAATATTACAGGCTTGCGCATTCAAAAGGTACTAAGTGGTACTGTGTTCCTGAACAGCTCTCCTGAATTTCATGCCTTCATTCCTGTGTTTTACGTTGGGAAATTTATTCGCACACAAAGCATCTGCATGAACTGCACGGTTAGCAAGTAAGCAGTATTCACGCCAATGTACTACGCCTATGCCGCAGACGCCGGCGTAGCGCTATCTATAATAGGTAGATTTTCATCAAACGGTTGCACCGCACATCTTTTATAAGATACAGCGGGATTCCGGCTATTTCAATATCGGCTTAACTAAGACTAGCACAGCTTTGCTTGGAAAGCATCGTCGTTACAGGATTAAAATTCTGCAGATGGCTTTAAAAACAGATCAATGAACAACACTCTATGGGATACTCTCCGACTGTATGCTTTCGTGAGCAAAACGCACGCTTGCAACAGCGCTAATTGAGCAAAATTACGGCCCGCGTAACTACCTGCAAATAGTATACACTAACCATTGCGCGATGAACCACGAGAGGCTGGGTTTTCACAAATCTTTGGGCACAACTCGTAATATGCGACAGCAAACTTTTTTTTCTGTCTTTAGAAAAACTGCAAGCTAATTAAGACTCCCGCGTATTAACAGCGTGGACGTATTTCACAAATGTAACAGCCTAGCACCTGACGAGGTTTGTTACGCAACCTGCACAGCACCTACTGTGAGCGTGGTCGTCCTGCATGAGCAAGGTTTGCTTGAGGCTTCGATTAAAACGTCGACGGACTGAGTTTCGCTAGTTTTGCGTTTGCTTTGTGTAGGGTCTTTGTGTAGGGCCTTTGTGTTGAGCATTTGTCTATGGAAGCCCGAAGGAGTTGCTTCGCCACGCTTTCAATAGATGGCACAGCACTGAATGCAACTATAGGGACGCGCTTCGGATCTGTCGTGTTCCATAAGCTCACTTATCATCCAGCCACTCTACCATACACCTGTGGTTTAATGTGAATGTGTTCAATTTGTTAGATATTTATGTTCTGTGCGTGTGTGAGTGTGACCTAAGACTTAACGACTGTGTAAATATTGGATATGGCTGGATGGCTACTGCTAAAGTCGTCATGCACTTCTGTAAAGTACCGTTTATTGGGTCGACCTATGGCGCGCAGCTTGGCCTTTCACAAGGTAATAGAACAAAACATGGAAGATATGATTGTAGTTTTGTTCCCCGTTTAAAGAAGGAAAAAACAGCCGCATCTTAACTATCCAGTACTTCTTGAGGATTTCATCCAGAGATACCGAGTAGCAAAAAGGTCATGAAGTAGACAAACAAAGTGCACAAGAACGAATAAAAAAATACGCGTGGCACGAAAGGCTGTTCGAACCGGCTCCGACAACAGAACGTTCCTGTCAGCGTTCACCAAGGCATTCTTTACGGAAAACCCAATGGTGCTATCCTACCTGATTATTGGATCAGTGCGGTGCTAAGTACAGGGTCACGGGCACGCTGCATATTCGGACAGCCTTTATCGACCGAAATCGGCCTTTTAAATAGTTTCTGAAAATTTTGGCAATGCCCACATTGTGGCTTGACTACAATCTCTGCAACAAAAAAGAAGAAACTTTTGAATCTTTTCGAATATTTTGAATCTCACACGTTACCGCCATGCCAAAGTCGGAAAACAAGATACAGCATATTTTTTTCCTTTTTCTTATAACTGATTCGGGTAGTCGATATTTTTTTTATTTACTCGCTTAGAAGTGATAATTGTCTTCATTACGTACCGACAACCACTTAACAGAAAATTCTCAGTTTGTTTGTTCTGGACTGCCCTAGATCAGAAGGCCTATTTGGCACGTTCTTCTGTAAAACTTATTAGCGCAATCGCAGATGCGTTGTGGCAATCGCACTTACACGCTAAACCAATATTCATTTCTATGTAGACAACAATGGGCATCTGAACTACTGACTGAATACTCTATTTTCGACACCCGTTTCAGAATATTTTCTCCCATATTTTTTGGCTATGGTCGCTGTGACGATCGTGGATATTCAAATACGAAGAGTCTAGTAACCGTCAAAATTCAGTTTCTATCACAACTTACCCAAGCGAAATCATATTTGCGTGTTCGACTGCACAGACCAGAAGCTAAAAACGCCAAGATGTGGCGTTGCAATGACTAAGTGCTGCTGGTGACGTGCAGCTTTCCGCGGCACGAGCCCATATGGAGGGACTGACTGCTGTTGTAGGTTGCTTTTGATTATCAGACTAATACTACTGGCCACGAAGCATCGATTGTTTAGTGTGGTTTATAAACTACGTTGATGACACTCAATCACATAGCGCACGCGTGCGTGCTCGACAGATGAATGCTTTAGCGCACACGCACATTCGTCGCGTATACTAAAACTGAAGCAAGATATGTGTAGCACAGAGAATAGAATGATATTCTCAAAATATTTCATAAATAGTAGGCTCGGAATCTCGCGATCTAATATGGATTCTTATAGAAAGTCCTCTACGCCGAGGGCGTCTAGTTCCTTCCGAAGGCCGCCAGTGTTTCCAGTGTAGGACAGGTACTGTACCGCGTCGTCATTCCCGTCCGGCACGCTGTAAGACACTTGGCACACTTTTGCAGCGTTGCCCAGTGCACTTCAGCGCCCTAGGCAGCACTGGCCACGCAGTAGACTGTGTCCCAGTGGCTATTAGTGCGCTGTAGTGCGCTGGGACACGCTCTACAGTGTTTCCAGTGTCACTCAGTGCATGGACACGCGCTGGGATACCCTGTAAATACTGATTTTAAAGACGATTGTCTTTCTCGGGGTACTTCGACGTAAAAATTTTGGTCTGTCTGTCTGTCTGTCCGTCTGTCTGTCTGTCTGTCTGTCTGTCCGTCCGTCCGTCCATCCGTCTGTCTGTCTGTCTGTCTGTCTGCCTGTCTGTCTGTCTGTCTGTTCATCCGTCCGTCCGTCCGTCCGTCTGTCTGTCTGTCTGTCTGTCTGTCTGTCTGTCTGTCTGTCTGTCTGTCTGTCTGTCTGTCTGTCTGTCTGTCTGTCTGTCTGTCTGTCTGTACATTTGTCTGATTGTTCGTCGTAATGATGCCCCAAACGGCACCAAGCGATACGCTAAACAGCGAATCCCATACGCAGCGCCCACAAATATTGCTCAGGCTTCAGCTTTCATACTTGTGCGATTGTGCATTAAAAAGCAAATATTGCGCATATCTGAGGCACAATAACAACACGTTAATTATTTTGTATGTGTGGCTTTCCACTAGAGAAGGCACACAAAGTAATTGTAAGGACCGTAGCGTTTACCACGCTGCGCTGACAGTGCAACGAGATGCTCAAAAAGGCACGTATTTCTAACGTTTCGCAAAGACGACACGGTGGTGGCACTCGCCCGTCACTTTACGTTCTACACATCGCCTCCTTGACATGCGCTAATCTTTGCCCGTGAGCATGTACGCCTTCCATCGTTTTAGTAGATATCTGTCAGATAGTGCACGTGTCTAACGTGCCTCGATGCACTCGTTCGCCCTCACTGCACGGATTGTGACTTTCTAATCTAGCGCTTCCAGAATACAATTCACCAATTCTCTCGCGTAGAACATAAAATAAACGTTTGGTTCACTCTCTTCACACGCACGATTATCGTCTTTCGACGACATTTGCAGTGAAAGATACGGATACGGGGTCAATTTTTTTATAGAGATGGTAGCATACTCTTGAGCAAGCGGCGGCTCTGAAGTTATGAAGCCCACATATTACACAATGCGAGGTCACGCAAGAGCGTGGTCACAGAGGCAGGCACGGCATTGCCTGTGTGTTCAGGCTTCAAAACGTGTGCCGTGATACCCCCGCAGGATGTGGAAAGACCCCTTACTGTGATCAGTACTTGTCTTTGTTTTCATCCAGGCACTGACTGTACCAGGAAGATACTACTTGTATATGAGATCTTACGAAGACGAGCCATTCTACGGAGAAGACAGGAAATGTGTCTATAATGAGCTGATCTCCGTCAACGAGGAAGAAAAATACACAGTAAACACCATGGGCTCTATCAGTGTGAAGGACGGAACAGAGTAAGTTATCTTCAGCCATTGTAGCTTGCAGTGGCCAGCGTGCTTTTTTAGTTTATTTTACATTTTGAGCTGTCCTTCTCTTGAGTTGCCAGAACAATTCTGTGAAATGAGCATGTTATTTTTGGGTATACCAAAAGGTGACTCATACGAAAAAGTGTTTACAGCGCGAATACCTCATGTTTCAGTAGAGTTTGTGATCCCTCATGTCCGTCATTGTGGTATGTCGCCCCACCACAGCTTGGTGCTCACAGCGCACTGCTACAACCCTTGAGGGTGTTGCATCAATTTTAAGCTTGGTCAAACAACATATACGGATTGGAAGTACACTCTCCTGATGGCATGAGAATCAAACATTAGAACACATCACACGGCCTGCAATTTACAATAAATTCTCAAAACTAGCTAAAAATCGTTCGCCTAACAAAGTATGCCGTAAACCCAACTGACCGCGTGATATACCCTAATATACAACAATCGGCCGATTTGAGCACCGGAGCTGCATGAAATTGTGGCCGCCACGAGAGGCCACCACGTGCCCCCCCCCCCCCCCATAGCGCACTCGCGATCACATGAAGGCAAGCTGCACCTTCAGAAAAATATATATTTATAACTGCTCAAGGTCATGATGCACGTTCGACGAAGCTACTTTCTCCGGTGCCATCACTTCCTGCTGAGCTTCTAGCGCACTGATCGAGACGAGAGAATGGAAAAAGTGATTGCAGTGTGCGACAAATCTGTGAAGCTCCACTCACAAGACGGATTAAAAAAATGCTCTGGTCGATTATAGAGGTAATAAAGGTCTTTACTTACGCCATTCAATGAAGGCTTAAAAAAGTGTTGCAGGGACGCTGTTACGAAGAGCTCCTGCGTCACACATGGTCTCTTTCAACAGAAAGACGCAAACAGTCTACGCGTGGACGTCGACATCTGAGGGGTACACTGAGCCGAATGTGATTCATGCATCAGATTCGAAAGGTAAGGGCACCCGGTAAAAGCATGCTAGCACCAGCTAGAGAGGTCGACTTCTGTCTGCTGTGAATCTTGCCGATACCATAGTGTGTGCATATGATGGATCCGTGTGCGCAAAACGACATTTAGAAACATCGGTCACATGGTGAAGAAAGCTTAATTCTAATAACGTTGGTGGTGCGGTCTGTATTAACTTTCTTTTCAATATAAACAATTGCACGCATCATGAAGTGCACTGGGTTGTGGGCGAACCCATTTGCCTGGGAACAGTGATGGAAGTCGTCATTGCCACTCGAGTAAAAGGCTACTGACCTTAAACGCATCACTCCCCGTCATGACATCTAGAATACGGTGGTACCCATTATTGCTCAAGATGGGCTGAAACACCGTTGAAGTGGTGTTTGCTCTACTTACGTCACAGAAAACCACCACAACGTGCCACTTAAGTATTAGCAAAAGGGCGTTGTCCTTGCTAGCTTTGTTGCTTTTTTTTTCAAGATGATTTCTAGTATAGGTAATTCAAACTTGCACATAGTTCAGCCAAAGTGAAATTTTCTTGCAGTTTGTAGTGGTAGTTGGGGCCCTGTTTCTGTTTACGCAGTGTGGTTCATGCATTAACAAGCGATCTGGCACCTTCTGGAGCATTTAATGTGCACTTTGGAGCAAAACGTTGAGCGTCACGCATGCAACAAAGATGCAGCACACCCACAAAAAATCATTTCCAGTCTTCTAGCTGAACATATTCGCAATGGAACGTCTTCGATTAGATCAAATATATTTGACGTGAAGTGGAACACTTTGGCGTCTATACCGCTGTCTGTGATTCATTCAACGAGCTTTCGCTCAGAATTTATGTATACTTGCAAATTTTTTTTCCTCTTTCACATTCTGTAGTGTAAATTGTCTATATTATTTTGTGGTGGCAGCATATTTCGGTTATATCTGACTAAGCATTGTGGCATAATCGCGTTCTTTTGAGTTCGGAAATGTTGTAGTGAACTTGTCTGCTAATGCCTTCGATGCGTAATGCGCCACTCCACCTCCAAGCACTAGAAGAAACCAGAACGCCGGCATGAGCAGCGGGACAAATTGGACTAAAACTGAAATTCGATATGCCTCTCAAGCTAAATCAAGACATCACAGACTAGTTTCACGGCATTCGTCTCGGTGTGGCGTTTAAAAGACGCCCCAACCCACTTGATCAGGTGCAGTGGCACAGGTCTCTATTGTAGCCATTGTGACTTACCACGAACACGAACTCACATAACAAAAGATATTGCACCTCTCCAGCGTACGCAAGTGAACGTCAGCAATTGATATATTCGATTGGATGATATTTTAGCAAACCATGCGCCGATTAAGTTCTGTTGAATCTATGACCAAAAATCAGCAGTACAAATGCGGTTATAGGAGCTGTCGTAGCATTCTTACAATCCGCTGGACTAAAAGCACGTCTTTAAATTTGTCTCAGCGTAACAATACTATATTTTTATCCACACCCCACTATCGCCATTCATTACTCTTTCGCTCCACTTTCCTTTTCCCTACTGCAGGCCAGAGCAGGCTATAGCTCAGGTTGACCTCTCTGCTTTTTTGTGAATAATTTCTATATTTCTATCTCAATCGCTTGATTACAACCAGATACATTTTCAGGATTTTTCTCCAGACAAACTAGCTATGTATGATATGTCCATCTAGAAACGCAGAGGCATGCTTTAAGTTTCGGCTTACTGCTACTACACTGGTTCTACACAGTGATTTCGGAACAATGCAAAGTTGAAAGCAGAAGCTACTCCCTACTCTCATGAGAATGCCTTACAATTATTGAATCAGTTTAGAGTTCGTTCCGTGCTATCTTTGGCGTCAGCATTGGCGTCATTCGTTGTGAGCTAAAATCTCGTCCGTAACCCAACAATCCGGAAAGATGCAATTAAATCAAATGATATATATTTTAGGGTCCCAGTGAGGATTCAATCCCAGCAATCTGCGCGACAATTAGGTGTTTTACCACAGTCAATAGAAAACCACAAAATTTGCTTAAACTGCTTTGGATTGAAGCTCTATATGAATGATGGACTGGAATAGTCGTTCCAACTCTTCCTACATTATTTGGCAAAAACGTAGAATCGCACCAGGCGTCAAACGTTGTTAATCGAGCAATGAGTAGGTGTTTGGAAGGCCCACTCCTTAAATAGCACTAAGACATATTGAGCGAACAGCGAAAGTTAAGAGCTCCGTAGGGTTTTTGTGTTGTCCCACGGACACGTAGGAGGATATTCGCTGATTCGCAAGCGAAATAAATATGGCGTAGTGGGCACTTAACCACTACATCTGTTGGCAATAGGCGTTCAGCGATAATTTAAGACGGTCAATTTCACTCGCATAGTTATCCATTTCCTTACAACACGGTTCAGGCCTGCAGCAAGATCTGAAGGAGGTTACCAGTTCAGAAGGCCATGCCCACGGGGACTAATTACTCTATCGCGGCCTACTCTTGAAGACGAAGCTCATGCGTCCTCTATTCTTTTTATTGATAGTTGTCTGTCAATTTTGAATAAACCTGTATGTAATGTTTTTTTTTGTTTCTATGTAGATAAAGTGTTTTCTCTGGAGTTCCCCATAGCCTTCTCGGAGTACGATAACTGCGACATCCTGAGGGTTCCCCACCGTAACAATGGTTTGTACTGAACGCGTACTTGTTTATAAAAAGTGTACAGATTTTTTATGCTTCACAACCCAAAACGCATTATTCGTGTTTCTTTCAGCGTGCGAGCTTTGGGCAAAGGAGGGCAGAATACATGAAATCAAGTCACTTTGTTTCTACGTTTTTCACCTCCTGTGCGGACCAGAAAAGTACTTCGTCTACAACAGAGACCTCTGCCGCTCAGAATAAAGACACTGTCCTTGAAACTTGAGGAGAACCTTTCTGTTTGATGAACAAGAGTCCCATATTGAGGCCGAAAAGTTTTCGTGAATATACCTTACCTTGGTCGGCACTATGTTAATTTCGTCCGGAACCTTTTTGTTTCTTTAGCACGAACATGTTTTATGCTGGTGTCCACCGAAACTTTCGTAAAACATTTTCGCCACGGAAATGGGGATGACGAAATTCGCATGATCACCCCAAAGGAAAAAAAGCTTTCACTTTTAGAAGTCGAACCTACGACCTCTCGGTCCGCAACAGCAGCAGCCAGCCACGCTATCCACTGCTGCATGGCCGCATACAGTGGAGATTTTGCAGGCACTCCTTTTATATCCAATACTTTCATCTCAGAGTGCTTTTTGTTGGCGGGGAAGTGATGAATCATGATCGGAGCCATTGAGACTACCACCTGCAACACATCGTTGCAACGCATTCGTTTCTTTTGGCACTTTTCCGAAAGGAAAGTGCAATTTCGTCAAAATCATAACAGACCACGAGGTGACGACCTTAGTCCAAACGTCGGCCTCGCTCCTACCATCCATTCATCTCAAAAATAACACTGTGACGCCCATCTGTTTCTCCTGGCTGTAACGCCGCGTTCCCCGCTTATGCTTGTTTTGTGAATACCGTGGCCACGCCATAGGACAAGGAGTTCGTGCGTTGCATTTTCCTCTAGTCTCACCATGGTCAACTCTGGTGGTATACCGACCTTTGCTCAAGTTCTGCGTCCCGTCATCAATGCTCTTCTGACCATCACGCAGCTTTCTCTAATTACCATTACATTGTTTACTACTAGAGCTACAAAGGTTTCCGACTACAAGTGTTCATTAGAACAAGGGTTTATTCAATCATTGATCATGGATCTTAGTCGTCAGCAGGAAGCCCCAACGTGAGTTTATCCAAGTAAAAATAACAAGAGACATTCTGCAAGCTCTCGTATCACTTTACAGTAAATAATCAACTATTTCTGCAGGGAAACGTATTTGTTCCTTATGACGGAGACATCAGTCTCGTTTCGTACAGTAAATGCTGTTATGAGATAACAACAAGGGTCATTGCGCCGTAGTCGTCCACTGCCATCGCCACTGCTGGTGTCCGTAGCCACTGTCGTGCGAATAGGAAAAAAACGAATAAAAGCACTCAGGTCAGAATGAGGTTCGAACGTTGGTCACCTGCGTATGAGCACAGTATTATAACACTGAGGTACGCGGGTGCTCCAAACCTCGTTGGAAACTGATCCTAAGCAGGCTTCATGTCGAGAATGGAATCGCGTTAATGTGTGTAACAAAGCGTTTTCGAACAGCAAAGGAACAAGCACGCGTCACACAATGCGAATTGCGTAACAAGTGAGTCGCCAAATGCTACAACCCATTACAATTGCGTTAAGCATATTGTTCATTCTCATCAGCCGCAACATAAAAAATTGACTAACCTCGCTGCGGTGGTTTAGTTGCTATAAGGCAGGCACTCGGCTGCTGACCCCGTGCAGGTCGCGGTATTGAATCCCGGCTGTGGCGGCTGCGTTTTCGGTGGAGGCGAAAGTGCTGTAGGCAAATGTGCTGAGCTTTGGGTGCACGTTGAAGAACCCCCGGGGGTCAAAATTTCTGAAGCCCTCCACTGCAGCATCTCTCATAATCGTATGATGATTTAGGGACGTCACACCCTGAATATTCTTAAAATAAATATTAACAAAAACTTGCTTGCAAGTGTTTAGTGACTACCACGCTTCTCGAAAGAATGATGGATGGCACAATGGATGCTTCCCTACTTCACAAAAATATTATTTATGATGTAGTGGGTACCCTGCAAGTGTGCTTGTAGCAGCTACCCGAAGAAAAAAATCTCTAGAAAAGCCCCTCTTCCAGTTTTGGCAGTGTTGGCCGTTCCGCGCATGCCTGGCGTTTTTTTCCCTCTAGTAGTCAGGTGCTCTAAGTGTACGCAACGAAAACAACGGCAAAGAATCGTGGGCTGACTGAGGTGCCGTGTACGAGTGCTTGTTTTTTATATGTTTTTACGCATAAACTGTAACCTATTAGTGCTATGGTGTCGAATCGCAACAAGAACGTCAGTGACGAGAAATATCGCCTCAACCACCGCAGTTAAAACATATTAGCCGATCATTTCGTGTGCGTCCTTCTGCCAGTTAAAGGAGTACTGACGTAATTTTGAGGTGGGGTGAAACGGACGTTTTTTTGTTTTCTTGAAATGTAGTGTTAACGTTCTCCCTACACCGGAACCGAGAAACACGTATACAAAATTTTGATTTAATTTTAAAATTTTCATCTCCCAATTTCTGCAAGGCAGCTCCACCATCAGGCACAGCGCTTGACGTTTCAATCCAGGTGCATAGAAAATTGTGGCGTCATGTAAATGCGCGCGCATTGGGGTAACGACAAAAATAAAACGGAATAAAGCGCGACCAGTGCACCTTCTCGACTGCCTGTCTAGCGGCGCACCGCCGACTGGCGTCATTCGTAGTTGTGCCGTGTGCTGTCCATTTTGCTGCGACGCTTCGTGGTGACATCGACAGTGATCTAGCGCTAAGACACATCTGTTGTATGCGAAAAGTGCGAGTATGATTTTATTGTTTTTCCGATCACCGCATCCCTGTTTCGCGATGCCACTCACTCCTTGTGCCGTCAAAGGCTGTGATTCTAAGACCGGGGACGACGTTAGTATGCCCAGTTTCCCGAACGACCCAGTGGTGAGACAAGTGTGGATAGATTTTGTGCGTCACGTTAGCAGCTACGACTGGACGCCAGCCAAGTGAAGCTGAATTTGCTCGCTGCATTTCGGCCCCAACTGCTACCGGATGGGGAACCATCGGTACCTTCTTGAGTTCGGTATCGCGCTGCCAAAGAAGCGATATCTGGACCCAGAAGCTGTGCCCACGCTCTACTCTACTTCAGTACAACATTGATTATTATGTGGGGTTTAACGTCCCAAAACCACTATATGATTATGAGAGACGCCGTAGTGGAGGGCTCCGGAAATTTTGACCACCTGGGGTTCTTTAACGTGCACCCAAATCTGAGCACACGGGCCTACAACATTTCCGCCTCCATCGGAAATGGCTTCAGTACAACATCGCGATGCAAATCCAGCATCAGAGCCCACACGCAAGCGTCTCTGTTTTCAGCAGACAATAGAGCTGCATTGGTGCGTCACGATTTTCAGCGCATGTCTCATTCCGCACGTCAATGAGCCATACGTCAGCCTGACTTGATACGTCGCTGTGAAGCCACTCCTCCGAAATCGAAACCGAAAGTGCGTTCAAAAAAGCGATATTCAAAATATATTCAACGCGTTTTGAGGCACCGGAATACTCTTTCCTGGGTTCTCAATACGAGTGCTTTTATTTACAGCAGAAATCCGAAAATTTTTGAAGCTCATGTCAGTACTGCTTTAACGATAACGTATGGAAGCTAGAAAGCGCCGGTTGAGTGTGACGGCGATAGAGGGAGTTGGTGGAGTGTACTCAAGTTGATGATTGCAATTAATGTTTTCCAAGTCTACAATGCCAAATTTATGATACAGATTTATTTATACGGATGCATGGTAGTTGTTGGAGTTGAAGGTAGCGAATGTGAGCAGAGCTGCGGCTTCAAATTTTTGGCGGACAATGCCGAGAATACCACTGGAACTTGCCGTCGAAGGCAAGTGGGAGTTTTTGCTGGTAGACGTAGCAGCCATGTTAAGTAGGCGTGCAGACTGACCAAGAACACAGTGGCTCTTGGCATCCTCTAACTACTGCCGTTCTCATATGATGTTTTGCATAGCAGTTGAGTTCTTAAATACAAGGTGAAAGGCATCATCTGCTATACCCTGGATGACATGCGCGACCTTCTCTGCATCGGACATTTTGGAATCCGCTTATGTGCCCAAAGGGCGCACGTCATGAATGTACGTGAAGTAGGAGTTAATACACGTCTGACCGTGAGAGGAGAGTTCTTCTTGTGCGGAGCGTTGACTTCCCTCAGGCCTGCCAAAAAGCTTCTGAAGGTATTACTTGCATCACTCACAGCTGGCCTTAGCAAAACGTTGTGTTCAGATAGTTGGTTCATGACTTCAAAAGGAAAAAAATATTATAGCACAAATCAACACATGAACAAAGAGCCAGTGTTTTCGGTAACAAGTTAAAAGTAACGCTGTTACCGCTTAAGCGTAGCTTTTTTGTCAGCTTGGTAACGTACTGATTGCAATTCTGTAACAAGTAATGTACGTACGCTACCATTTTTTGGTAATGTTGGGTGCCACGTCATTTGTTACTTTATCATCTTGTAGTTGGCATGTCTCCAGAGCTCGCCCAAGTGAATTCTTTTCTCGCACTGACGGACTGCTGTTGGCCTGCCTGGCATGGACCAAGAAAGCTCGCCCAATCGCTTTTGTTTGTGGAAAGTATTGGTGGGAACTTTTTAAAAAGCGCCGACTCCCTGTACGGAAGGTCAGGCCATCGCCACCAGAAAGCTTGAAGAAAGCAGTAAAATTCGCCATGAGAAATTGTACGAGTTATGCTTCTCGTAGAATTGGAATGTAACAGGTGGATTTCTGGCACCTGCTCCTTCCGTATACCCAACGGAGAAGCTGCCCGAAGAGAAAGCGCATACGGAGGTTAACTCCACACCACGTGCTAGTCGTGACACTTCATTCGTCAAGGAAAAAAAGAACCTCCCCGAGAGACAGCGGCAACATAAAAAAAAAATTGCCCGCAGCTTCCCTCGGGGGAACACTGAGGAGGATGCGGAGCATATAATTGGTTAACGGGGTGTTAAAGTGCGACTTACTTGGGTCGATGGCTAAATTGGTTAACGTGGTTGTGAAATGGGGTGTTAAATTGCGACTTACTTGGGTCGATGGCTAAATTGGTTAACGTGGTTGTAGGAGGGGGTGTTAAATGAGTGAACACGTACACACGTATGCGAAAGGGCGGCGCTGGTCGAAGGGACGTCGATCAATGTGTTTGTGGATTCGTTGGAATTCATTTCACCGCGACCTTGGACGTCGACGCGCCGTACAAACCAACCGACGAGCGGCAACTGAGCGAGCGAGCGCCGACCTTGAGTATATATACAGCGCGACGGCGCATGCACTGTCAGCTGTCGAATGTTCGAGAAGGGGGAGAAGCGCAACGGCGCATGCGCGCGCGTCAGCTGCCGATGTTCTCGAAGCGCGACAGCGCATGCGCGCGCGTCAGCTGCCGATGTTCTCGAAGCGTGACGGCGCATGCGCGCTACATTATACAGCTAGCGAATGTTCGTGAAGAGGAGAAGCGCACGCGGTGTAGAGAAGGAAGGGTGCACAGATGGTGGAGGAGTGAAGCGCGCGCGGTGTGTAGAGGAGGAAGGGATGCACAGATGGTGGAAGCAGGAGGAGAAAGCTTGCGGACGGCGCCGCACTACAAGCCTCGAGTATTAGATGCTCCGCATCTAAAAATGGCAGCATGTCCACGGAGTGGATGATGGAGATTGGGACAAAGAATTCATCCGTCCATTTGTTCTTGCTTCCGTCCATCCATGCGTCCGTCTGTGTGAACGTCCAGGCGTCCATCCGCCCGTCCGTGCGCGCGTCTGTTCATGCGTCCATCCCTGCGTTCGTCCATGTATCCGCCCCTGCGTCCGTTCATGCGTCCATCCATGCATCTGTCTGTATGTCCGTTCGTCCATCTACTAACACTCCAAGTACCACCATCTCGCATCGTTTCATCATATAATCCCCATATAGGAGCACCGCCATCCAGCGGGCATTCTAAAGACTAAACGAGAGGTGGCACACGCACACTTTCTTACGGCTTGCGCTTCGGGTCTACTTCCCAACTTTAACCACCTCGAGTTCATGGTACATACTAGTTCACTGTATTCATGACACTGTGGCACAACGCTCGCTAAACATTTCTAAAACTAAGGAGGTTACGCTCAGCAAGTATAACGTAGCAACCTTTTCCTGTCAGATAGTGCACAATGTACATGCCAATGGCTGCTAACGGAGAACGCAGCGTGCGCGTTAAATAAAAGCCGAATGCTCCTGTCTCTCATTCTCCATAAGCAGCCATTGGCACGTACATTGGGCACTATTTTTATTGTTCAACAATGCACAGAAAAAATCTTTCACCGGCACCACCTTTGAAGTCATAATGTTATACATGTTACGCACTAAAACGGCTACGAGGGACGAACAAGTGTCGCTATAAAGAGCTTCGCCCCTAAAATGACGTCTCCAAGTTTCAGTGAAAGAGAAGGTCACTCGTTGAACACAGCTGGCACAGTGTGGTGAATGACCACAGCATAGAAATTCAAAAGCCTCTCGTCGTTGACTTAGAGGCCAATTACTACAAGCAGACTTTTCTGGATTACCGGCTCGTCCACTGATAACTCTTAGCTTCAACTGGTCTACAAGTATTACTGCCAATCCATAGTTTCTACATAATATTGCCCATCATGGAGAATATGCGTAACCCGATCAGTGAGACTCAAAACGTCAAATTGTTTCTCGTAGCACAAATGAAAAAACTCTCGCTACCTTCATTGGCGTCTCTCTGTTTCAACTAAAGCCCAGTAATACCACTGTCACACCAAAACAACGGCTAACCACGGTTAAAGGTAGCTAGCTAAACCGAAGACATAACCGTACTTAGGTTTTTAGCCATAGTGTTTGCAAACAGAAGATTCCATGAGAGATTGACACGAATTCAGAATTGGTCTTTTCTTTAATTTCATTGAGTGTTTCATATTTCCTGTGCGTACCACCCAGTAGCCGGAAAAAAATTAGAAGCTTAGTTTTCTTTTTAAGTGCTTCATTTCCGAGGCAAAAATTTTAATATAGTTATATATATATCGGACATATTCAAGACAAAAGAACTAATTTTATTACCTGTCGTTCTCAAAAGTTCATCACGATGTAACACAACTATTACCGCTACGAAGAAAAAAATAAAAGTAAACTTCAGGGCTTGTTTTTGTTGTTAGATGTAACAATAACAAGATCTAACAGACAATGAAAGGAAGGAAGAACAGCAAGAGATATGGCGTGGAGGTTAACCAGAGAGAGAGAAATAACATTTATTTATACATCCGGCGTGTAGGAAGTCCCCGGCCTCGCAGGGCGTGGATGTCCCCTATCCTAAGATTACGGCTATTAGAGTCCGATAATCTCAGAGCCTAGACCTCGAGGATGTTGTGCTTCGACTAGGCGACAGTTGCTCGGGTGCCTCTGCGCCCGTTAGACGGGTAGTTGGCTCCTTTTCTCCGTTGCTTCGCCAAAGCCCCATCAAGCCATTGGATGGCCCTTCATTGCGTCTTCAGGTCTTCGGAGAGTATCCACGCTCTCACCTCTTTGGGATACGGGGCGTCTTGGCACGGCCCGTTCCCACTGTGCATAGCACAGTTACATCTCCCCACATGATGTGGGGAGTTACATCTCCCCACATGACGCGTTAGAATCTGTTCAAAACCGCTCAGCTCGGTTCATTTGTTCTAATTATTCCCGTACTGCTAGCATATCAGAAATGAAATCTAACCTTGACCTGCCCAATTTAACTGTCCGGAGGAAACTGGTGCGACTGCATTTTTTTTCATAAGATATTTTTTCACAATCCATCAATGAAGCGAGACCTCATTTCACAACCGTCATACCACTCATCGCGCATTGATCACCAGCATAAAGTTGCCATTCCGTTTCGCCGCACCAAATTCTTTTCAGCAGCCTTCTTACCGAAAACAGCAGCCGATTGGGACCACCTTCCCTCTTCCGTTGTAACAATAACAAACCCTTTGTTATTCAAGACTGCAATTTCTCAGCAATGTTTGTAACTATACGCAGTTTCCATTATCTATCTTTGTCTTGTATGTGCTTGAATTCTTACTTATACATCTTTAGTTGACTTATGTTGCCTTCGTGATTTGCGCATCTGACACTTGTTTCTTTTTTTTGTCTTTTTTTGTGTGTTATAAAACGTTGTACCCACCCCCTCTGTAATGCCCTACGGGCCCTGAGGGTATTCTAATAAATAAATAAATAAATGATGTGGCAGAGAGTAGCTTGTTCAACAAGGCCCATGCCCGGTTGGCTACCTTATACTGGCGAAATGAGAAAAAGGATTATAAAGATAAGAAAGAAAGATCGAGAAGATAGAACTAAAAAAACAAGTGAATAGTCAGTAGATGGGCTGACCAGTAAATGGTCAGTATGTGACCAGTAACCGGGTGTGAGCCCGGACGCTGCCACGTATGTGAATACCATATAAAGAGGACGGAGGGTTTACCGCTGCCATTTCTCAGTGGTAGAGCATTTGACGCGTCATTCGAAAAAAAAATTGGCAAATCCCACATACTGAGGGGAATCGATGATATGCGAAGCACGAATGAGAAAGGCTGATATGTCACTTTAAAATCAGCACAACGTTACGAGGTGGAGGTAAATGATGCCGTACATAACTTTCGTGTCATGGTTATCATGTTTGGATGTGTCATTTACCTTCGTCGTCTATTCACGTTACGTGATACCAAATTTATTATATGTGGAGCTAGCGGAACGGCCTTGAGAACGCGATTAGCGTGGTATGTTGTCATGTTCTTACATGTCACGCGTGTCAGGATTATCGTGTTTGCACCCGTCATGTATTTCGGCATTCATTGGCGTAACGTAAGACTAAATTTTGCATATGTGGAGCTAGCAAAACGCCCGCGAGTGCATCATGAAGGGTCCAATATACTCCAATGTAGCATTGACGCGCGTGAACGCTGGACACAGGGACGCTACGTACGCGAAGCGGAAGCACTCTATAGTCTGACCCCAGGCGCGCCCAGCGTCCGTCGGCGCGGCAGGACGGCAACCATCGCGAAATGTGACATGCTGCATTTAGAGCCAATGCGTTACCCAGACAACACTGCGTCTCCCTTTTTTCGTGACGGAGAGACGCCGGACGCGCTGAAACACGCATGTGTCAAAGCAACGCAGCGTGTTTGGCAGGACCGGCACATGGCAGGAACGGCGCATATGGCAGGACCGGCGCATGACGTGGCAATGCCGGCGTGACGCGAGGAAATCAACGATGGCGAGCACGCGCACCGCTCACGTCGAAATGTATTGGTGCCTTGACTGTGGGATGTAGTCATGTTCCCACATGACACGCATCTCATGATTATCATGTTTGCACCATTCACATTCCATCGTCCTCCATTAGCGTCACGTAATACCAAATTCGGCATATGTGAAGCTACCGAAACGGCCGTGAGCGCATCATTTGTGTGGCATGTAGCCATGTTGTTACATGACACGCATGTCGTGATTATTATGTTTGAAAGGGTCGTTTACCTATGTCATCCGTTCGCGTCGCGTAACACCGTGCTTGGTACTTGTGAAGCTAGCTAAACGGTCGTCAGCACACCATGAGCGTAGCACGTCGTCATGTTGTTACATGACACGCATCTCATGTTTATCATGTCTGCACCAGTATCATGCTTTCGTCATCCATTCACGTCTCATAATACGAAACTAGGTTTAAGTGAAGCTAGCGAAACGGCCACCAGTGCATCTTGAGCGTGGCATGTAGTCATGTTGTTACATGACATGCATTCCATGATTCCCATGTTTGCATCACTCACATATTTTCGTCATCCGTTCGCGTACTGTAAGCCCATTGATAGATTGATATGTGGGGTTTAACGCCTTAAAATCACCATATGATTATGAGAGACGCCGTAATGGAGGGCTCGTACTGTAAGACCAAATTTGGTATATGTGACGCTAGCAAAACGGCCGCGAGCGCATCATGAGCGTGGCATGTAGTCATGTTGTTACATGACATGAATGTCATTAGTTTCATGTTATGGTTTGTCGCTTGTGTTCGCCATGCAATCATGCCATACCATACCAGTTTCGCAACAAGACATGTGAATGAAACCCCCGTAAGAGCTGCAGGACCATGAAATGTAAATCATGACATTCATGACAAGCATGTCATGATTTGCTTGTTATGACTTGTCTAATATTTTCTTCATACAGTCATGTTTTGCCCTACGAAGTTTATTATCGATACTACTATCGAAACTGCCAGCAGAGCTAAAAGTCGTAGGCGAATAGATAGATAGATAGATAGATAGATAGATAGATAGATAGATAGATAGATAGATAGATAGATAGATAGATAGATAGATAGATAGATAGATAGATAGATAAATAGATAGATAGATAGATAGATATATAGATAGATAGATAGATAGATAGATAGATAGATAGATAGATAGATAGATAGATAGATAGATAGATAGATAGATAGATAGATAGATAGATAGATAGATAGATAGATAGATAGATAGATAGATAGATAAGTGCTTCGCGTTTAAAATTGCTGATTCGGTCTCTGTCGGTAGGCTCTGTTTTTGTACATTTTTGTATATATTTACAATACAATTACTTCTTATACCATTTCCTACACTTTCCTTGGGATCATTGTGAGTTGATTATTATTGGTCACATTATCTGTTACCTGAATTTCCCAAAAAACTACTCTAGAAAAATTCCTAAATATGAGACAATTTATGATAATGGCTACATAATAGTTGCTACAAAATTGATAAGACGTCGGCATTGGTTTAAAAACTATTTGTTTTTTTCTGCAACAGCAGATATATGTCTCATGGTTATTGAACTCCTGAGTGAGCGAGGCGGGCCTTGGACTCCCTGGAATAAATGCCTGCAAATGTTGGCGCTGAAGAAAAAAATGTTAACGCACAATATTTTTTGCTGTCACTAGGCCATTCAACCGTTTCTTTATTATACCACGAATTTACGCGTCTACCATTCTAATATGTCTTACTGTCGAAGCTCCAAGAGGTTCTGCGGAGCTCGCTCTTTACGACCAAACCTGAATGACCCAGCATGCCCGTGAGGCAGCGTCGAGGCCAGCCCTTGACGTCCCCTCATGGGAGGCTTAGGCCCGGCCACCTAAACCTGCTGGTTTCTTATAATAAAGTTTATTCCTCTTCCTACTATTCTAAGAGAGGCATGACGTCAAAATGAAACTTTCCTGTTCTGGTAGTCCACGTATGCGCGCCGGCGTTGATGAGGCATGCGCCATGATTTTTGGTGGGCAAAACGTGATGAAACGTTTGGACCAAGACACATACGGTGTCACAATCGTTCGATCTTTTCCCCCAGCACAGCCGCCGATGCAGGCCTCCGCGATTGCGTGCTGACGCGGAGTGGGCAATTTCGGAGGCCAAGGACAACCAGTGTCGATATCGATGATCTGCACTAGAGCGGCTATTTGTATCAGAAAAAGGTCGATCACAAACTTCTTGGGAGCACAGTGATGATTACTTCGTGGATAGCATGTATCAATGAACCTCATATTGTACGTAATGTCACACTGAAAAAATTTCTTCAGTATGTGTCACCGAGTTCAAAGCCGTCAGATGTAACTCTAAAGCAGTTTTAAGCCACTACAACAGCGTTAAGGTCCGGTACATTTGTTCAAATTGTTATAGTTAAATGAGTTTATTGAGTATAATGCTTCTTTGGGTTAGAAGATTTATGCCAGACATCGCTTTCAGATTAACAAAAAAATGTTATTGTGGGTTTATGCGGTAAAGACACATTGATAAAATTTATGACCGCGGAGTAACTGCAGAGGTAACGCACGTAACATTTTTTGTATATGGTAAGCGTAACGTGCCACCATTTTCGGGGGTGATGTAGGGCGGTAACCTGTTCTTTTTTGTTAGAATATCGAGTGACGTGTACACTCACTTCCTTTTTTGGTAACGCACACACCAATGCAAAATCACGGTATTGGTGCTTTTAAAATTTGCAAAATTTGCTAACATTTTTCTCGCTTTCTCTTTGTTCCCGTTTCCTTCTTCCAGCTGCATCAAATTTGCAATGTGCTTAACATGCGTGCAACCACCAAGCTCATATAGGGTTCATTTAATGAAATGTTCCTAAATATGATTTTCTGCTGAATTTGAGTTTATGGCTTGATTGTTGCGAGGGTCATACCCATTTCTGCTCTTGTGTTGTGTATTCGTGTGCGTAAGCTACCTCAATAATGGCCCGCCAAGGTGGTCTAGTGGCTAAGGTACTCAGCTTCTGACCCACAGGTCACGGGATCGAATCCCGGCTTCGGCGGCTGTATTTCCAATGGAGGCGGAATTGTTGTAGGCCCGTGTACTCAGATTTGAGTGCTCGTTAAGAACCTCAGGTGCTCGAAATTTCCACAGCCCGGCACTACAGCATCTCTCATAATCATATGGTGGTTTTCGGACGTTAAGCCCCACATATCAATCAATCAAAGCTACTTGAATAATGGGTGTTGGAAGTTAGTGCTAGTCCTGTGCTCTTTGTCTGTCCGTGTGATGGTTTGCACTACAATAATAAACAGCAGATACAATTTGTGAATCTCTTTCATTAAAGCGATTACCTCAATTTCAAAAACGCGATGTTTTACAAATAATAACTAATTGGCACCTTCCAGTGAGTCTCCAACCTTCTTGCCACACGGAGTGCTGGCCGTGCATTAGTCTCCACCCGCTGAGAGTTACTTCGATGTCACCAGTGTTTGAGAAACAACGAATGTGCATTTACTTCCTCGGATCACGCTTTCTCATTTGTATGCGTGGCACAAAGCATACGCACGGGGCAGCAGCCCATCCCGAGTAATAACACTCCCTCTCAACGTGTCGTAAAGCAACGCGTGACCACTGCCTTAGCGAAAGCGTGCCAGCACCAAACGAGGTCGTTGACCGACCAGGGCAGCTGGAACCGATGTCGTCGACGACACTTTACAACCTATACTCAAGGCTTTTGCTGGCCAGAACAACCACTCCCCCCTCTTAATATCTGGAATGGAGTCAATAGCACCAGATTATTTTCTGGTGCTTGGTAGGCCAAACACTTTTAAAAGGGCGCTATAAAAACGTTTTTTTTTATGTGTGAGGATGCAATTAAAATGTACTTGTCACCTGCTATATGCACTTGAAAACTGCGGGACTGTCTTGGCTGGGGCGAATGGGCACTGACATCTCTGATAATTGTTCTTCTTGTTTCTCAGATGCTGCTGCTCTTGCACATCTTCTTGTTATCTGTATTAATGTACTTCATTGAGGCACCTACTTGCTACGAAAAGCGTCTAAACAGCTTGTTGGGAATTACGCAATAGCTGCGGCGAAAGCGCGTTATTGAGACATTTGTGAGAGCCAAATACTGATGTCATAAGCGTATTTCACTTATTCGTTCATTTTAACCTCAAGGGTCCCGAGGGACAGTACATGAGGGTAGGCAAAAAAAACATAATAGGTGAAACAAAAATAAAGCCGAGTGGCACTAACAATAACTACAAGATAGATAAACAGCAGTAGATAATATTTACAGGATAAAATATGGCTTTCTACAACGGTTTTAAATTGGGCAAACTGAGATTACATGGTGATTTAAGCTGGAAGCTCATTCCTGTCTTGCGTTGTCCGAAGTAAAATTGACTTCTGGAAGGTCTTTGTTTTTAGGCGTGCGGGATATACGGCGTTGGGGTGAGAATGGCAGTGATGTCTTATGCGCAGGTCTGATGACTGCATTGTCTGGTGGCAAAGAATGAAAGAACTTATGACAGGCACAATAGTGAAAACTTTACGGCGAGAGGCAAGATGAGGAAGATTAAGTTGAGATTTGACTGCTGACACATTTATGTTAGTCGAGTAATTCGAGATAATGAATCATGGAAGCATGGTTCTGAATGGACTCGAGCATAGGTTCATGTAATATTACAAATTTATGCACTAATACAATGTTAAAGGGGCCCTCTAACGCTTTTCATGACTTCATAGTTTTACATGTTTTTCAGCTGGTTGTGTACACTGACGGCTTAAAAGATAAGTGCTGCAAAAACGGCAGCGATAGGACCACGCAGTGCAAAGTTATTCAGCGTAGAGATATCAAAATACTATGAAGTGGACGCTTACCTTCAACTCAATTTTCGCGGGCTCACCTTACCAAGTTTTCCTCGCCCTCTGACGTCAGAAGGCTGTCCAATAAAATGAACGGAAAACCTCACCGTACAGGAAGCTCGCAAGACATATTGCCCTTTACGCCCAACGTATTAAGGACGCCGTTACCATGGTAAAACAAAAATGTGGTACTTGCAGAGCGAACGACACGTGCGAAACGAGCCAGCTCGCGAACGCTTCTATAATGTTTTGTAGCTTTACAGATCATTCTTTTTGCAATGACGTATATATATATCAAACGCTCTCATAAGTTTCAGGCGCGAAGTTTGTTATAGCGGCACATGTTTGTTCCTCGTAGTCATAGTAGTAGTGTGTAACCAGTCTTACATTTTGACCTCCAAGCTGGTGCCGGTGGGAGATTTCTTCTGTGCGTTGTTGAACACTAAAAAATTTGCAGCGTGCGCGTTAACTAAACGCCCAATTTTCCTGTCTCTCATTCCCCCTTAGCAGCCATTGGCATGTACATTGAGCACTGTCTGACAAGAAAGGGTTGCTACGTTATACTCGCTCGGCGTAAACTCCTTGGTTTTAGAAAAGTTTAGTGAGCGTTGGGCCACAGTGCCATGAATACAGTGAACTAGTATATACCATGAACTCGGGGTGGTTAAAGGTGGGAAGTAGACACGAAGCGCAAGTCGTAAGAAAGTGTGCGTGTGCCTCCTTTCGTTCAGTCCTTCGGAATGTCCGCTGGATGGCGGTGCTTCTATATGAGGAATATAAGATGAAAAGATGCGGTATGGTGGTACTTGGAGTGTTAAATAGGTGGATGAACGGACACCCAGACATATGCATGGACAGACGCACGGATAGATGCTCGAACGGATGGACGCATGGATGGACGCAGGAGCCGTTGCATGGACGAACGCAGGGACAGACGCCCAAATGGGCGTGCGGACGCATGAACAGATGCATGCACGGACGGGCGGATGGACGCATGGGCAGCCAAACAGACGCACGCATGGACGGACGGAATTAAGAACAAATGACGGACGGATGCTTCGCCCCACTCTCCATCATTCACTCCGTGGATATGCTGCAATTTTTTTGTTTAGTTTCCTCCCATAACAGCAGCCGAAGCGTCACCGGCGTTTCCTCCAGTACATGGCGTTCGGCGCATTCTTTGACCAGCTTTGCAGTTTTAAAGCTGGAAAAGCGGGAGAGCTTTATTCTCGGTCACTTTGTGCGGAAAATCATGCTAATGGAAAGGTATATTCAATAGTAATCTCTATTTTGATGCAATGCCGCGATCACATTTAACGTTGCATTTATCCATTCATAAGGCGGCAACCTTCTGGCGTCATTTCCGCTCGCAGTAGTTCTGGCGAGTTCCACTACGACTTATGCAGTCGGCCCCTAGATTTTCGAGCGTTAGAGGGCCCCTTCAAGCGTAGGCGTTAAACTTCATATGTAATATTGAGCGTTTGTTCAGAAATGGAAGCATACAAACGTCATTTCTTGTTCATAATAATCGCTTAAGTTAATGTGGTCACCGTGATCAGTCGGTGTCACTCCCGCGCTATCACTCCCGCGCTGACTACACCTGATTAAGCGCGTGTACACCTTGGTTTTGTATAAAAACTAACACCGATTATTTTAGCTGTGTGAGCACCAAGTCTTTATTTTGGAACGTAGAGAAAAAATGGAATAATAAGGACTAAGAGAGTGCAAGGAAGCAAATTGGTAGCACAACTCAGCACGTTGCAAAATTCAGTATTATGACGTTACAAAATGCAGCAGAAGGCCCAAGAATACTCCGTGTTTTTTTGTGTGTGATCATAATATTGCGTTTTCATATTTGCACCATCTTTCACCCCGTAGTCAAGTAATGTTGAGGGAACACACAACAGAATCCACTAGCAGTAACAAGCTATCGTAGCGAGAGCTACGGTCTAGTTGAACATCTCGCTGTACAATCTGTAGATGCGCATCTATCATCGGCAGGTCTGCACATTTCATTTCCACTGACCTTCACTGCACTGAAGAAAGCCACACATCTTTGACCACCGGTGGCTTTGTATAAAGAGTTGTGTGCTACTACTTGGAACATATTTGCGCAAAAAGCTCTGCTAAGCCTTAAAAAATTAATTATACAGTGCGTGTTCCCCTCCTCATGTGCAGTCATTCCTACAAGCAAGTAGGAAAACCAACGGTTAGCGCTAAGCTTTAAATAAATGCATTTTAGCTGCTTTCGAATAAAATGCCCGGCCATTCGAGGCGCCTGCCCTGAATGCCAGACGAGATTCTTTGAGATGCCGCTCACATCTCTTCCGGCTGCATGGCCCTTCTAGATTCTGCGGCGTTACAGTGGCCCAGTTTATTTCCGTTGCGGGACAGCTTTTTTTTTCTGAAATTGCCGGGTGCTCTCACTGTCTTTCTTAGTGTCTCGCGTGCCTCGAGCCTTGTTTCCGACTGGTTAGCCGCGCATATTGAAAGCGTATCGGCGCCTCACAGGAAACAGTGTCTGCTCCCCAAAGCCGAACGTTTTAGGCGTCAAGCGACAACCCAAAGTGAGTGAACTTCTATGTCGAAACACGCAGCTTAAGCGCTTATTCGAGGCTCTTTTGATGGTCTGTGCTACTTTGCCACTTACATTGAAACCGCGAAGTCACATGTGCACGCACGTTTTCCTATAATACTAGATTTTTAAGGTGTCTCGCACTTTCAGGAAATAGCATGTGCGCTATTCAATTAGTGCTTTCCAGTGTACATGAAAAACAATGCAGGTAACTTTATTAAGCGAGAGCATTCTACACAAATTTTGGCTCTATCCCTTGCATACCGTACTCTTTTTATGATTAAGATCAATTGTAGAAAACGTTCAAAAATTGTTGCTGAAAAAGACTCGCTATTGAAGCACTGGTAACGTCAAATTTCTCAACCAGCGCGTTGTTATCGCTCTTACCTTCGTGTGTCATAAATACATGAACTTTCACGGACCTTTTTTTTGGTTCTTAGAGCCTGAATGTCTACAGTGGGCTTGTGGGAGCTGATATGCACTGCTTTCCTCACACTTCTGGTGACGGCGGCTACGACCTGGGTAATTTGGCGTCGACGGCAGCACAGCCTTTTCGTTCAACTCGGATACGCAGGGCCTAAGCCGGACCTCGTTTGGGGCAGCTGGAAGCAACTGCAGAAGGATCGAATACCGGTGCGTGGGGTGTCAATTCAAAATATGCAGTTTCATTAACGACTTGTGTCGCATAACTTCTCGGCTGGCATGACCTCAAAAGCGCGTTGAATTGTAAGCGTAGATTTTGCTTGACCGAAGACGATCTTGAAATGCTTAAATATATAAATGACCTGTTCAGCTGCAATCAGGATCGTTCCAGTTTCGATTGTAAGAGTAATATTTACGTACATCAAGGCTCTTGAAGAAGTACATCTCCATTCGACACTTTCAAAGCAACTGAAAGCTCTGCGAAATCCGTGTGCGGTAGCCTCGTTAAGGTTAAGGATCTATCACACCTCTGTCATGAATAGGTGAATATGGTTATTTTAGATCATCCCCGAGTATTCTTATCGCACGATTCAGCTTTTCTTTTTACAAACAATTGTTATAGCACGTCATTTTTTTATGTCCATAATCATTGTTTGCCTTTTTTAGTCGACTGAAGGATAAAGGCTTTTTCCAGTGATCTCCAGCTTTCTCGCTTCTGTCTGAGCTGATGCAATTTCATCATTCTAAACTTGTTTATTTGTCGGCTCCGTCTAGCTCCCTGCCTTCTTTGACAGCGATTCCAATCCCTTGGAATGCTGCTGGTGGAGAGCGACTGGTGGACAGCTTCAGTGGTGCCCCTATTGTCTATCCTAAACGTTACGTGGAGTTTCATCATCATCAACATCATCATCATCATCAGTCTGATTACGTCCACTGCAGGATGAAGGCCTCTCCCATGTTCCGCCAGTTAACCCGGTCCGGCTGCCAGTTTATACCCGCAAGCTTCTTAATCTCATCTGCCCACCTAACCTTCTGACTCCCCTTAACCCACTTCCCTTCTCTGGGAATCCAGTTTGTTACCCTTAATGACCAGCAGTTATCCTGTCTACGCGCTACATGCCCAGCCCATGTCCATTTCCTCTTCTTTATTTCAACTATGATATCCTTAACCCCAGTTTGTCCCCTAATCCACTCTGCTCTCTTCTTGTCTCTAAAGATTGCACTTACCATTTTTGCTTCCATTGCTCGCTGCGTCGTCCTCAATTTAAGCTGAACCCTCTTTGTAAGTCTCCGGGTTTCTGCTCCGTAGCTAAGTACCGGCAATATACAGCTGTTATATACCTTCCTCTTGAGGGATAGTTGCATTCAGCCTGTTATAATAATTTGACAGTGATTGACAAATTTGCTGCACCCCATTCTTATTCTTCTAGTTACTTAAATCTCGTGGTTCGGCTCCGTGGTTATTGCCTGCCCTAAGTAGACATAGTCTTTTACAACTTAATTTCAATTTTCAATTTCAATTTCAATTTCATACAAGGCACACGAAACAAAAGGATGCTGGGGCTAAAGGCATATAGCCTGACAGAGGACCCAGCACCCTTGTATACAGTTCGTACATCAATAAAAATTAAAAACAGCTTTCGCGAAATCAGTCCTTCATGAACAAAAGAACCAACAAAGAAAAGAGCTGCCAAAAAATATCATGTTACATTGAATCTGACTGACTGTACAAATCATGTAACATACTTACTACATAACATACTTAAATAACAATCACCCAGGAAAGAATCAGACTAGAACATTAGAGACATGTGATACATACCATTGAAGTGCACTATTACATGCCATTGAAGTGCACTTGAAGTGCACTATTACCTATCTCGAAGCGCTGCTCTCTTCCGAGGTTGTTGTACATTAGTTTCGTTTTCTGCAGATTAATTTTAAAACCCACCTTTCTGCTCTCCTTGTCTAACTCCGTAATCACGAGTTGCAATTCGTCCCCTGAGTTACTCAGCAATGCATTGTCATCGGCGAAGAGCAGATTACTAAGGTACTCTCCATTAACACTTATCCCGAACTATTCCCATTCTAGGCTTGTGAAAACCTCCTGTAAGCACGAGGTAAACAGCATTGGGAAGATTGTGTCCTCTTGCCTTACACCTTTCTTGATTGGTATTCTGTTGTTTTCTTTATGAAGCACTATGGTAGGAATTGATCCCCTGTAGATTTCTTGCAGGATGTTTATATATACTTCACCGACGCCCTGATTCCGCAGTGTCTACATGATGTCTGATATTTCTACTGAATCAAACGCCTTCTCGTAATTTATGAAGGGTATGTATAGCGGTTTGTTTTATTCTGAGCATTTCTTTATTACCTGATTGATAGCATGAATGTGGTCGATTGTTGAGTAGCCTGTTCTAAATTTTGCTTGTTCGTTTGGTTCATTGAATTCTAATGTTTTCTTTACTCTGTTAAGAATTACCCTTGTAAACAGCTTGTATACTACAGAGATCAAGCTGATCGGCCTGTAATTTCTCAACTCCTTGTCATCTCCTTTCTTATGTGTTGAGATGATGTTCGCATTCTTCCAAGACTCTGGTACTTTTCCCGTCAGGAGACACCTCGTAAACAGGGTGGCTAGTTTTTCTAATACAATCTGTCCTCCATCCTTCAGCAGATCTGATGTTACCTGATCCTCACCACCAGCTTTGCCTATGTGCATGCTCTCCAAAGCTTTTCTGAATTTTTCTATCATTACTGGTGGGCTGTCATCTGGGTCACTGCTAGTTCTTATAGTTTAAGGTCGTGGTTGTCCCAGCTACTGTACAGATCTCTGTAAAACTCCCCCGCTATTTTAACGATCCTACCCATATTGGAAGTTATTTTGCCTTATTTGTCCCTTAGTGCATACATTCGATTTTGCCTATCCCAAGTTTCTTCTTCACTGCTTTGACGCTTCCTCCGTTTTCAGAGCGTGTTCAATTCTCTTTATGTTATACCTTCTTACATCGCATATCTTGTGCCTATCAATCAAGTTCAAATGCTCTGCCAGTTTAATTTTGTCTGGTGTACTTGAGACTTTCATGATTTGACGCTTCTTCATCAGATTCTTCATTTCCTAAGAAAGCTTGCCATGTCCTGTCTAGCTACCCTGCCTCCAACATCCATTACACACTCAGTAATGATACTCATCAGATTATCATTCATTACGTGGTGTTTACCTCTCGTTTATTCTCTCACCCGTCAGGCCATTCTTTGACGCCTCAACGTTATTTCAACCATTTTTTCGTTCAATTGAGCACTGTGTAGCTTATAGGTCGGCAAAAAAGTGGGCAGCTCACTCAGACTTGATCATCAAACCTGTTTAGCGCCTATAGTTCACTCCGACTCTCAATCACCAAAAATGTCTTCAACCGGACCCACTCGGTAACACTCACCGAACTATAATTCACTCGGGGTCACTCAGACTCTGACTGGCGCCTCCATGTGAGTCCGGGTGAAATACTGATACGACTCAGGAGTGATTTTTTCGAGCTGTGGTGTGTTCTTTAATTTTGATTGCTAGTTTGTTGTCCTGAATGTTACAGACCTATACGTGTACAACCATTGCAGTATGCTGTGAATATATAGTTTTCACTGTAAAAGTAACAAATTTCCTGTAAATATTTGTAAGCGCCTGCCGAACGCGCCACGCTTAATTTTAATTCTTCAGTGAATTTTATTTTCTTTTTTCTCCTTCGTGCTCGAAATGTTCTAAAGCACACTTATTCTTGTGTTAACTTCATTGTTTTTGTATCCAGATGTCCAAACACGTCCGCAGATATGTGCGAAATTTCAGAAAGCTCCGAACAATATTTCAGCGTACCTTAGAGAGCAACGCCTTGAGATTTCTGCAGACAAATCGGCGCTGGTTGTGTTCACGCGGAAGACAATGACGTCAAATCCCATCACTACCAATGAACAAATCGTCTGCTACGCCCGCACACACAGGTTCTCGGGAGTAAACATTGATCGAAATCTCTGCTGGAGTCCCCATGTGGCCCGTCTGTAAAAGCGCCTAACAGCCATCTCCCAACTTTCAGCTTCCTCGGACGAAAAAAGTTGGGAACGTCAGTACACGCAATGTTGCAGCTATACAGGACGTTGTTCTTGGGGTACCTGCGGTACAGCTTGCCTGTTTTGATGAGCACCTGGAAAAGTAGCATACGTAAAATCGAAAGCGCCCAGGGTCAGGCAATCAGAGTTTGTCTTAGATTACCACGCTGCACACCTAAAGCGGAAACCATCGCAATCGCCAAAGATGATCCGGCTTCAGTGCATATTACTCTAGAGGAGCTTCGAGCGCATATCAGACACCTTGCTCGCGCCCCTGCCCACCACCTCGCTTCGCTTCCAGAAGACCGACCAAGTGCCTCCTTTTGCGAGAGGGTATTCAGTCACCATGAGTACCCTCCAGCAGGCCACACACCTCCGGAAGGTATCCTGACACCCCCTTGGTGTTTAGATTGTCCAAACTTATGCTTGACAGTGCCAGGAATTTGCAAAAAACGGCAGATCTCTCGACACCAGCTTTGAAGCAGCTGGCTCTACATTTGCTGCACGAAGGATACAAACACCACGTTAAACTTTATACGGATGGTTCGACAAATGTTAGGTGATCTGCAGGAGCTGTGATCTTCCTAGAAAAATCCGAAACCATCTATTTCGAACGGCTCACAAAACAACATCGACAACCGCAGAGCTCACAGCACTCCACTGTGCACTCCGCAGGATTGATCAAGAAGCACCTCTAAAATGTTGCTTAGAGTACAACGCCTCGAGATTCAAAACCAGCTCTTTGTTGTATCCGAATTGCGCTACGTCATGAACATCAAGGCCCAACGGTGCTGGAAACAATACAATTGTATCAGCAAGTACTCCAGAAAGGACATGATGTAACTTTTCAATGGATACTAGGCCACTGTGGAATCATCAATAACGAGAGTGCCGGCGATGCAGTGAAGAACGCTCACAAAAATGGCATGATGAAACCCATTCCACTGTCAAAAAGCGAAGTAGCAACAAGAATTAATACTCTCGCGCACGATGTCACTGGATCTTTGTGGAACACGCCCGGATTTTTACACACCCGTCTTCACCGTCTAGACCCGTACCTATGACTTTCCATCCCATCTGGGTTATCCAGATCTGAGACAACCGTTCTCTGCCATATGTGGCATGGGGTGTCTTACACGAACGCCTTTACTTGTCGCATCGGATGGGCAGACAGTGCTGCGTGTTATCATTGCGGTGCTGACGAAACCATTGAACATAATTTATGTCAGTGCCCTCAGTACAACTGTCCGAGACAGACCGTGTCAGCAGTGTTTGCACGCGTCGATGACGAGCCGCTTTCCGAAAAATTAATTTTGGAATGCCAGAAAGATTGTGCTTCACGACGAAAAGCGGCGAAGGCCCTCCTGAAGTTTCTGCGATCGATCCGCCTCGTTGAACGGTTGTGACGTTGTAAAGACGATAGTCTTTCTTGGGGACCTCCGACGGGAAACTTTTGTTCTGTCTGTCTGTCTGTCTGTCTGTCTGTCTGTCTGTCTGTCTGTCTGTCTGTCTGTCTGTCTGTCTGTCTGTCTGTCTGTCTGTCTGTCCACGCTTAACGGTACCGCGTGCTCTGAATGGACCAGCCGATACTCCAAACGGCCGACCGAATCCGCAGCGCTGGCCGATGTTTCTCAAGCTTTAGCGTTCGTACTTGTGCGATTGCCAATTAAAAAGCAATTTTTGCGCTTATCTGAGGCACCATAAGAATACAAATTTATTCTGTATGTGCGTCTTTTTAGTGTGTTTGTTGGTTTGTTTTCGCTGCCGTCCCACCCTCTTTCTCTCATTCCCTTTTCCTTACTTTACTGTCTCCTATTGCCCCTTCCGCAGTGCAGGGTAGCAAACCGGACAATTGCTTTGTGGTTAACCTCCCTGCATTTCTTCATACCATATGTTTCTCCCTCTTTGTTTTGGTTTCCAGTAATGTCTCTTTCTTTTTCTCCTGGGTGATGAGCATTATCTCTGATATATTACTTTTAATTGCACATTATTATGTTCATTTTTATATCCTCAGTAATTTATCTCCAAGTTGAAGCCCCCATAATAAACAATATTATGCTATTTGCAAACCATGGGTTGTCGAGATATCCTCCGTTAACATTGATTCCTTCTCCTGCAGTCTAGTTGTTTTATTACTTCCAGGCATGCAGTGGGCAACATACGGGAGATTGCTTCTCTATGACTGACTCCTTAGAGAGATTGTATATGCCGGCTAAAGTACCGACATACCATCAGGGTACCTCTTGTCGAGTTAGTGACTTTAAGATTCCTGGTATGTCTAGAGAGTTGAGGGTCTTTTCGTACTCTATGAAAGCTAAGTAAACATCTTGTTCCATTGAGAGTTTGATATACCTAATTGGCGACATGAATATGATGCGTCACAGAGTATTTCCTGAAACCAGCTAGTTTTCTAGGATGGCTCAACTTTAAAGTCAAGTGTCTTTTATCCCTGTTTAAATTTCGTTCATGTTTATTCAGACCGGCTGTCATACAATGATCATCAGCCACTTTCTCGCGTCACATGTCACTATAACCTTTCTCACCTGGTCACTATATACATACGGCACTTCGATACATTTTTCGGTGCTAATCTTTATCAAGGGTAGGTGACTTATTTTCTAATCACAAAGTTCAGCGCCGAATTTCTCCACCCTCGAACTATGTCATTGAATTTGGTGGTAATTCATTGCTTGGGAAGCGTGCATTTTATTTCTTACAACGCACTTTCAGTTTAGCAGTGTGCATGTTCCCACTTTTTTTTCTGCTGTAGCCTTTGTCTCTTTCATGTTGTTGTCCCGCCGCGGTGGTCTAGTGGCTAAGGTACTCAGCTGCTCGAATCCGGCTGCGGCGGGGCTGCATTTCCGATGGAGGCGGAAATATTGTAGGCCCGTGTGCTCGGATTGGGGTGCACGTTATAGAACCCCAGGTGGTCAAAATTTTTGAAGCCCTCCAATATGGTGTCTCTCATAATCATATTGTAGTTTCGGGAAGTTAAACCCCACATATCAAGCATTCTATCTTTCGTGTTTTTCTGCTGATTTCACTTATTTTTTTCTTGTTCATCAGCTTTGTTTGCTCAGCGACCTCCACTTCAAATTTTCAGAGGATCACTTTCACGTGTTTCGATTTCTTCAGTGAATGTTTCATCGTTTGGGCGAGAGTGCGAACTCTTTGCCTTGGTGCTTTACCTTCCTCTTATATTGCTTCTTCAGTGGTCATTCTTGCCTTTGTTTCGCTCATTTCACCGGTGCAAGTATTTTCCTGAAATTCTAAAGCTTAGTAATTGAACTTCGTTGCACTACTTAGTCTTGCTGATTTCGTTGTGACTACGTCTCAGTTTGGTTTCATTCTAGCGGCTAATATTGCTTTTTAAAAATAGGCTGAACGCACACATGGCACACTCACACTCGCACACACTTGCTCGTTCGGGCACCAAACACGTGCAGCTCTGTTTCCTAAATGTGGAGGTGTGTGCTAGTGCGCCGTATGCTTACCCTCTGATAATATTTAAAATGTTCCAGCAATCATTTAAACCACAAGTTATTTCACAATTTTGGACTAGTTCTTAAGAAGAATGTGGTCACCACCGTCACAAACCTATAGCCACTGCAATTCATCTCACCTATGACATCGAGGTCCTGTGCCATGCCTCTGTTGGTGCATGCGATAGAACGTACTTTATTCTTTCTTTGCCTGTTATGGCTTTTCATGTTTAATTCTTATTTTTATGCTTCCGAAGGAAGCTGTTTTATATTTTGAGCCAATTCTGTTCTGCCAATTTTACTAACGCATGTATTATTGCTAGAAATATTACCCTCACTACGAATTTCTTATTTTCCATTTTGTTTGCTGCCGCCTGCATCGCGTTAAATCAACCCATTATTAAGGTGTACTGGATACGTGCTTTCTAATTATTAATTCAACTTCATTGCATAGTTCTTCAGCTTTTTATTGGTCATGAGTCTATGTTGGATCGTAGATACGTAAAACTTTGATTTTGCCGCTCTCATGCTTTATCACGAGCCTTGCCATCTTTCCAATAATAAAAAAATGTTCAAAATTGCCTTCATGGCATTTTTGTAACCCAAACACCTAGATATGTTTTTTTTATTTCGAAAAAAAAATCTCACCGCGTTTTCCAAAACAACTTGCACGAAGAGAAACGCCTCAGTAGCTTATCGAGGTGCAGCGTATACTCTTATACCTGCCATCGCTCCTACTAATGCTTTCCAATATATTATCAAGCACGCATTCAGTCAATGATATAATAACTGCGTAGAAACTTGCAGCTTTTAAGAATATAGCAAATCAGCTGCCGGTCAAAGACTTAAGCGTTATTTCGAAGTCATCAGCGTAGCACTGTACTTCTTTATTTCTACGACATCATTATTCCAGTGGGCGTGTTTGCGATAAACTACCAAAGAATAGTAAAAAACAACGTCAACATTCCATAAATTAGACCACTCTGATAAGCTTTCTTCCATCGCTTGAACCATGTAAGTCACCTTCACTGTAATGTCTTCCCGCTAACACGACGCATTCTTATACGCTTCCATACAACACAACGTTGGCTTCAGAATGACTACTATCAGGTGGCAATATTGCGATAACTTGACACACTTGAGCCTACACTTTCTGTGTCGCCACTATAACTGTCCGCCCACCATTTTGGTTCCTTGCAGTTGGTAGTGAACAGCAACCTTTCTTTTGCGGGAGGAAGGGGACATTAACGGGTGGAGGGGTGGCGCTAACACTTCATGACCTTCAAGCGTGCGCCTAATCGTTTTATTGCTTTCTGTTCAGGTGATGGGAGAATGGATACGAAAGTATGGCAAGATCTTTGGTTTCTTCCTGGCTGAAAAGCCCTACATGGTCGTCACGGATGTCGACGTGATTAAAGAAATATTTATAAAAGATAGCCGGATATTCCAGGATAGACCTCTTTATGCCCTCGATGTCGAACCCATGACCAGCTCCGTCTTTTTTGTCACAGGTAAGTTCTCCGTAAGACCCATTCCGGTGAACCAGCGTTGTGCAACCTTATGGGGCAGGTATATGAAGCTACGTTACTTTGTTCGCGTCTCCTATACTGAGAAAGAACGCCTGCAGTCACAACCAGATGTGCAGCCAAACCATAACCCAGTTACTTAAAGGCGGATAGCTAACCTAAACCTCACACTAAATTGCCACATCACTAATCGAAATCCGCTACCACTAGAAATGCTTGAAGCCATAATCATTCTGTACTTCGAAAATAATTCACCTGTATTGTACCATTATTGCTATATTCGCAGCACATCCGAGGTTGGAAAATCTTGAAATAATTCTAAAACTATTGACAATTCCGGTACAACCAGCACAACTTCGCCTAGTACCGACTGCAGGTAAATGCTGCTGAACTTAGTATCTCGCCATATTTCCTGACATACATGATAATAACGAGTGCAAACTGGCTATTATAACAAGCAAAGTGCAGGGGATGGCATTTGTCCTAAAAAGGACTCTTGATATTAAAGTAAAATCTATCGACTAGATCGACTACATGTGTCAGCCTCGGAATGATCAGTAAAGAATTGCAAGTCTTTTAAGTGCTAACGGTGAACCAGGGGGTAAGCCCTCGAGATGTGCTCTGATGCCTTACGTGCACCAGCTGTTTCATCAATTTAACAAGATAGCAAGAAGTATAGACGTGATGTTCTCTTTATTTCTAATCGGGAAGTGTGAAAAGCCTGTGCTGACAAGGCTCGAGGAACATTAGGTGTGAATTGTACGGTTGAGCATATAAACCTCCCTGTTTCCTGCTCTGTTGGTGGGGTCTATAGGCTACCCTCTCTTGTGGCAGAGTGAACATAGGCCAGTCGCGTGACTGCATAAATGAGAGACATCGACAGCATAAGACTATTTCAAAGAAACAACGACGTCACACTCGCGGCACATTGAAAGACTTGCCGGTGCAGACAATTCTTCGGTAACACTGTCATCTTGGGAAAACATAGAGAAAGAAGGCACGAGAACTCATGGAAGTGTATTTTATACAAGACGCGGGTGAAGATCGCATATAGCCCCGCCGCGATGGTCTAGTTGCTAAGGTACTCGGCTACTCACCCGCAGGTCGCGGGATCGAATGCCGGCTGCGGTGGCTGCGTTTCCGATGGAGGCGGAAATGTTGTAGGCCCGTGTGCTCAGATTTGGGTACACGTTAAAAAGCCCCAAGTGGTCGAAATTTCTGGAGCCCTCCACTACGGCGTATCTCATAATCATATGATGGTTTCAGGATGTTAAATCCCACATATCGATCGACTGGAAGGGACGAAATGACTGGTTAATGCGAGCACTGGCCCGTGGACACACGTGACTGTCAACTAAGTAACTAACAATAAGATAAAGATATCGTGCATTAGCTGAGTGCTATAAACTAGTGAAGTATTGTGTGTGCTCTATTTCACTTATCTTCACATTAGTAATTCTGCTCAAACCAACAACATTTCAACGGGATGACGATGTTTATATTCATTGACACACAGTTTATAATAAAACATTTCACTGACTTTCGAATGAATTGTAGGAGCAAGCCTCTCATGACACGCGCTCTGATTTCTTTCAGCCATATAAATGATCGATTTCTCGAAGTCATGTTTCTTCTCCCACGAAAGCTTCTTCATGAGAATGAAAGCGGCGTTTCGCATCTGTTGGCCTACCAACTCTTATTGTGCTGCCCTTTCCCACTTGCTTCACCTCGCGACTCATTGTGCTCTGTTAAATTACACGTTCACTCCGAGATAAAGCCAATTCCAATAAGTACAGCGAATTTCAGCGTGGTTCAAGACGACGTCAATACTTCATGTGGTACACTGCACACAAGAAAAGGTAGCGTACGTTAAATGCACTATATTTCATGTATTTATTTAAATAAGCTCTATAGAGCTATGTGTTGGATCACTTGTTAGGTTTAGGCCTTCTATTACATGTAATTTGAGTATTGAACACCCCTTCCAACGCGGTGTGTCGCTGGTGCCAGGTGTTTCGACAACCAGTGTTGTCATCTTTAACGTTTCAGTGTTGACGACGACAACAGTGCTCGTCAGACTGTCAGCTCGAGCAACACTACGTGTTCCAAGGATTTTGCATTGTTTCGAGATTCCATCTGTGCCAGAACCCCTTTCTTTTAGTAGTGTGTGAAAAGTTGTTAATGCAGCGCGTTACAGATTTTTTCTGAGCCTACGTCTAAAAAGCAGGGACACAATAATTGGGAAAACTGCGAAAATAGTGTGAGCACCCAACTTATCTGGTGTTATTGTATTGAGAAATAAATACTCCCCTTAGCAAATAGCCCAAGAATTTGTCGCAGCCACACAAAGTTTAAGGCAGTGGTCATAATTCTTGAAAATGCAATATATACGTAAACATTGTGTTTCAGAAGTCCGAGTCAGCTATAAACGCCTATGCTGTATGAGCTGCGTCCGTCACTATTCCTTAATCTCTTTTTTGTTCTGCAAAAAAACGTCAATAGCACTACCAATTTTCTGACTGTGGGCGCTTTCGTACAGACACGCAGCTTTTGCATCTCCATCTTTCCAATAGCATGAAATGAAACTGGCAATACTGTAAGTGCAGAGCAAGGAGCAGTGAAAATCAGGCTCGTTCATCAGCGGCTGTTTTCTCCTTTCGCGAATGCGGTCGTCAGAAGGCTAACAAATTGCCAAAAGACGTCCAAGGGAGGCGGCCATTCTTTTGTCACTCTTTCTTCGCCAGCGTTTAATCGTAGCTTGCCGAAACTGTTCATAACGAATAATGGGAACAGGCGATTCACGGATAGCGAAAGAGGTGCAGAGAGATGTGTAAAACATTGAAAGCATTACGTTTATTCTTTTGCAGGAGCGGAATGGAGAAAGGTGCGCTCTATCATGAACCAAGGTTTCACAGCCGCAAAAGTGAAGCTCTACTCCCGCATCGTGAACCAGTGCGCAAATGTATTTGTCGACATACTCGGAGAATTCTGCTCCAAATCGAGGGTGTCTGAAATGTATCGGCTCACCCAAAGTTTGGCCCTTGACATCATCACAAAGGCAGCATTGGCTTGGGAGGTAAGAACTATCTCCTTGATCACGACTTCAAACTAAGGCAGTATGCTTCCGTGTGGTCAATATGCCACAATAATACACCATAACTAAATGTAAATTTAGCCAAATATGTATAGTCTGAAAAACAGCTAAACAGTCTAGCCATTTCTTTGTTCTCAAGAGAGCCTATGGAAATATTAATATAGCGATTAATGGTGCTTTTGATGCTACGAAAGAGACATTAAGTGGGGTAACCCTTTGTTTGAAAGGTGCCAAGATTGATTCGCCGATCATTTGGCTTATAATATCGTGTATTGTCCTGATGCTGCAATAATATTTCTTATTCATTTGTCTTTCGAGTATGCCTTGTTTATGTCGCCCTCACATTAGTAATAACTCAATTATGTTAAAGAGCTCATTTACGGAAATTTAGGGGTCAACGTAAAACGTCTGTGCTGGCGTCGTTGGTTGGGAGCGAAAAATAATTATCTTGTTCGTCATAAAAAAATCAAGGAAGATGCAAATGACTCAATTTTTAGTAGTTTTTGGTTTGATTGAGAATCAAGCCCAGGCCATCTGCGTGGCAAACAGGTGTACTACCACAGGGCCACACTATTGGTTGAAACTTCTTCAAAAAAGAACAACAAGAACAACATGAATGTCGCCTGGTATAGAAAGAGTCTCCTTAAACAACGTAACGTTGTGGGGCGGAAACTTTATTAACACCAGGTGTCAAAACGTGATAATGGCACAAAGCATGCTTATTTTTTCACCCGCTCATTGCAAAGTTGTCTTACATCATTATTCCCTCGTTCGATATTTGGCATGGCATACACACATAGACAGTGTGTGCTTGAAAGCGAACCAGAGACTAGGTTTCTTAAGACAAAAACTACGTCAACCTACGTGAGATATAAAACTTGTAGCTTACAATACTTTCGTTAGACCACTACTAGAATAGGCCTCAGTCGTGTGGAGTCCTCATCAAGACAACCTGAAAACAAAATTAGAAAAAGTTCAACGGCATGCCGTCCACTTCATATGCACGAATTACCGCCGGTTAGATTCTGTCACGCAGATCTTGGAATCCTGTGAACGGGAATCACTCGAGGCACGAAGACTGAAGAACCGGTTGAAAGCTCTTTTCAGGATACTGCAAGGACAAGTAAAAATTAACAATGATTTGTACCTAATAGTACCAGGGAAACGAAGCATTCGGGTTAATCACGACTATGTTTTAGTGCCGTACTCTTGTCGGAGTGATGTGTTTCGTTATGCTTTTTTTAATTGCGATTGAGCTTAGGAATTCGTTGCCAAGCATTGTATTAAATGCAAGCAATCTTTGCCAATTCAAAAAAATGTTGGACATGTAGTTGAGTGATGGAGCGGCCAGATGATAAGCCTGCATGTTTCCTTGGTTTGAGTTTCCTTGTTTTCTATCTCCCAGGTGTGTTTAAGCCTTGTAATGCGTAGCCAGGCATTGCTGTAAATTCAGGCACTGTTTGTCTGTTTGAAAGTGTTACACATGTAATAATTGATTGCACTACTACAAGACATAGATGTATAATGGTTGATTTGTATTTGGTTTTACCCTCCCTGTAAGAGCCCTCAAGAGAGGGCTGACAATATTATGGACTAATTAAATAAATAAATAAATAAATAAATAATCAGTTAAAAAGCATCGACCAAGTGAACAGCTGTGTAGCTCTACGTGCTGCCTTAAAGACGCGTAACGAACAATTCTGGCGTAGTGGGCATTCTGGGATAGTTTTAAAAAGGCAATTTTAGGCACACAGTCCCTATTTTGCTTACAGCATGGTTGTGGTATGCACCGAGAGCCGAAGTGGGACTAGAAATTGAAAAGTCGATGCGCGCAGCGCCTTCTTACGCTGTCGCATTCTACTCTTGAAGGCAAAGTTCAAGCATGCTGCAAGGTTTTGTTTTGTTTTGTTTTTTACCCGTTTTATTGCCTCTAGAAATTTGTTGTGCTGCGTTTGAAGAAGTATTCCTGATAAGAGAATCTAGTTTTAAGTTCAACTATCTGGATATTTGTTGGGCGAATGGGTGCCCAGCAAAAGGAACACTGACGATATTAGCAACTAACGCTGTAGCACTAAACTGGTAGCGGAAAGCACAGTCGCCGGTTGTCTTAAGTTTAAGGTATCGTAAAACAAACTTGACCATGTACGCCCGGCGTACAAAGCCACAGAACTTTCAGAAACACCCTTAAAAATTTCGCTGCATTCAGGCGTGGCCTGCGACAAACGATGGCATGTGTTAGTGCATCTGCCTGTGGAACCAACCGATGAATATCAATTGCACGGGCAGTCACCACTTCATTTATATATGTTTTTTATTCCTTTTATAGCGTAATATCAATGTCGCACGCTCGCATGCATGCACACACACATGCACACACACGCACACGCACGCACACACATACACACAAACACACGTATTTAAAAGCTAGCGCTCAGAAGGAGGTGCACGTCAAAGAACCCAGGTTCTGGCAATTTTGAGGAGCCGGTCGCTATGACTTCTCGCAAAATATATCTTGTTTTAGGATATAATATCTTAACAGTTAATATTGATCAGCCCTCACGAATTGTAATACTAATATAAGTCTTGGGGAAAAAACTGGTATGCGCAATGGCACGACATAACCACGTCATCTTGTTACAAGTCTGGCCGCTATAGCTTTGTAGTTTTCAGTCTGAGACTGTGGTGTAAGTGTTTGAGCGCAAATACGCCTATATGACATGAAATGTAGACTGTGGAAGCAAAAGTGCACGCAAACGTACATGTATGAATGGTCACGTTTTAATTTGTCAGCACTGTTTCCGCAATTACCTGATTGCTCAACATGACTGATTTGTCAAAGTTAAATTACACACATTATTTCGGCCTGAATGTTCGCTTTTTCATTCGTCAGCATTGCACCCGCACTTAAATGATGCCTAAAAGCACTAATTGGTCAAAGTTAAATTTTGCCTTCTGATGTCCATCGTTAATACAAAGAATACCTTGTTGCTGCATTCTTATTTATTGGTAAAACCACGTTTATATCATGTCTCTTTTCTTAACCACTTAATTTGCGCCTTTGATAGCGCATTATGTGTTCGGCCAAAAGCTTTTTCTACTTACCATCAAGAGGCTTCCTTTGCTTCATTGCCCTGTTTGCGTGGGAAGGATAACGACATTGCTAATCTTTCGCGAAAAAAATAGCAGCAGAAAAAAAATTGACGTCGTTTTTGTTCTCAAACATGTGTTGCTAGCACATGATAAGTGAAGAAATTATAAATACATGTGTGTTTGTGTCAGAATAAATGTCAGTTGCAAGTTGTGCTCTTTGTGATCGTTTTTGTTGTTGATGTCTTCGTGTGCTTGTCGTTTTCATTGTGTCACTTTACCAATTAACTAGTACCAAACCTTTATTTAAGCCGAAGTCTATCACTTAGCGTGCACCGCAATCATGTCGTCTTCCCACGTAAATCACCGCACACACTGCAACTTTCAATGAATGGTCATGTCATAGCTTTTGCAGTTCATTTATTTGTGTTAATTAAACCTGGTTAATCTTTCAGATTGACTGCCAACGAAACAGCGGAGATTCTTTCCTCACCTGGATGCGCAAGGTCTTTGAGCACGCGGACAAGACTGCTCTTGAGAGCTCATTCGCATTTCCCGCCTTGCGTCCACTCTTGCTCTTATTCTACCCACTGTCGTCCTTCGCTCGCTGCATGAAAAAAATGATGGACGACGTAGACAAAGTAACGGAGCAGCGTCGCTCGGGTAAGAGTCCCCGCCGTGAGGACATGATACAAATGATTCTGGATGCCCAGGAGAATGCAAAGAACCGCAGCCAAGCCACTGGCCAAAAGGTTAAAACCCTTGAAGACCGCCACGTCAGCTCAAACGCTGTCGTGCTTCTGATAGCTGGCTTCGACACCACCGCGTCAGCGCTCGCCTTCTTGTTGCACCTGGTGGCCAAGCATCCTGAAGAGCAGACGAAGATTCTGAAGGAGCTGGAGGACCGCTTTCCGGGCGTGCACGAACTCTCCTTCGAGCAGCTACACGAGCTCGAGAGACTCGACATGGTGGTCAAGGAAGCGTTGCGTCTATACCCTCCTGTTCCGCTCATGGTGGCTCGATGCTGCATTAAAAACACAACGGTTCTCGGACACTTCATTCCTGCCGGCGTGAACATCATCGCACCAGCGTGGTACGTGCATCGTGACCCATATCTGTGGGAAGAGCCAGAAAAATTCATGCCTGACCGGTTTTCTGAGGAAAAATCGAAAAATCGCCACAGTGCAGCTTATTTCCCTTTTGGCCTCGGCCAGAGGACATGTCTTGGCAAACGGGTTGGATTGTTGACAATGAAGACAGCCTTGATAAAAACTTTGCGAGACTACGAGCTTGATTTATGCGAGAAATCTCAAGATCCCTTGCTCATGACTGTTCCGAGTCTGGTGGGAAACCCTAAAGGTGGAGTGTACCTGAAGCTTACCGCCCGGCATTCCCGAACGGTGGTTGATGTGGCTTGAATAATTACCGTGCAGTGGCGAGGGCGTTTGTAAAAGAAGTAAATGTTGTCTTTGTGCGTAATTGTGTTGCGTACTTACTACAAATCTAATAAAACCTCAGCTTACTAAAGCTGGGTGAACCGCTATCCAGTTGTACAAACAGTTTTCACGCAGTCATCAACCAACCATTTCATACACTCTCGTAGTTCGTTGGCTCCGCCCGCTCCATCTTGAATAAAAACCACTGTCTCTATTAGTAAATTACTATTAAGCGTAAAATATTCACAGATATTTTAACCATTTTAGTTGGCGATGGTATTCGGTCGTTTCCGTTGGAAGCCCTACCTGTTTGGCATCCCAAGTTTATGCATTTACCTTCCTGGTATTGCAGATGATCTCGTCAATTACCTTCCATAAAAAACTTGGTTTCAGCAAACCAGACGTGGAGTAACATTAGTTTCCGCTCCGAAGCTTTCTGCTTAGACGTTCGCGTAGAAACTTCCAGAACGAACGTCCACACGCCCATGATGTCTGTCCCCATATTTGTGCATTGCTAATAATCTGCGTTGATTGATACCTGTCCAGATCAGTGTACAGTTCAGTGTCCCAAAACCGCCACATGATTATGAGAGACGCCGTAGTGCGGGGCACCGGAAATTTTCCCCCTCTTGGGGTTTTTTAACGTACACCAAAATCTGAGTACACGGGCCTACATCATTTCCCCCTTCATCAAAAAATTATGTCTCTTTATATTTTTAATCGTCTTAAAAAATAATGCTCATGTAGCCACCATCACAGGAAGCCTTAGAAGTTCTGGTTAATGTAAAGAACCCGCAGGATACGCATGTCATGTATGCGTGACCCGGAGCGTCAAAACCGGCAGACAAAACCATTTCATCAGCTTGGCCTAATCGAGATTGGAAGCCATCCCGAAACGTGCCCCGATTTTTTCGCCCTCTGCAAACTGACCATAAAACACAACGCTCGTACACGGCCTGGCTGAGCAGAGATGCAGTGAAGAGCCTCAGAATAGTTCAAACGAACTTCTTTCGCATTACACGCTTCTGAAACCAATCTTCCCCACCAAATAGACTAAGGAATGAAATGGAACTGCCCATGCCAGGTGGGGCGTAAACGTAACACCGTCGTTGTCTATCTCATCAACAACTAACCGTTCACCGCTGGCAGGCGCAGCTGGCCTGGTCAGGCCCTCAGGACCAGCCAATCCTAGTGAACAGGATGGGGCGCAAGGCCACGGCTCACATTGTCTTGAAATCTGGACGCCGCTACTATTGGGTGAAGGCGTCATTGGCTCGTTATATCAATAAAGTTTAGTCCTTCCCAGCATTGGTGGTAACCACAAATAACTGGTAAGTAAACATTATTCAGAGCCTAACACTGTATTTTTCCCTGAACTGTGATGTGTGTCAGGAAGCAGAAGGAGGTTGGTATCTGTTGTTATTTCAGAATTGCGCAAAATGTTTTTGCTCAAAAAAATTTCGTTCGCTGTTGCTTTGAAGGACTTACATGTAGAAATTTCGAAATTCAGATAGCTGTTTGAGAAATGCATTGTGAAACGACCAACTAGTGGCAGCAAGCTTGTTCGCTACACAATTCAACTAGATCATATTGTCACCCTAGAGTTTCCTAACATCTTTATGCCGGGAAAGTTAATCGATCTATTAGAATAAGCTTCCTGACTTCTTATGTCAAAATTACAGCCCATCAATATCGGTTGTCTTTTGAACTTGTTGCTCTGTCCTGACGCCTACGCAAAAGTGGATGTAACGGTCATTCCAATGTGTATGTAGGCTTTGAAAACGTAGGCGTGCGCAAGGCAAGCCCTACTAGCAGCGCCGAAGGTTCATCGCGGCACCTGCTTTCGACTAAGTAAATGTATGGGGCATAACTCACGCCTACTCCTAGACGACTACAAAAAGGCAACCTTTCAGCTCTGCACCGCCTACCCAGTTCGAACGAATATGTCAAACCTTCTAGTTACATTTCAGTGTAGGAAATAGAAAAAGGGCTCCATCGAGGGAAGTACCAATTTATGCGTATTGAGAACTTCATTTTAAGGCTTGGTTTAGAGCGCATAGATACAAAGAAGGCACAAAGGTGCGTTAGTTTCAAGCAATAGATTAAAATAGTTGGTCCTCATTATATTGCTCATAATTTGAAATACATCAGTGCAGCTGATTTAAATCTGAGGCAGGCTTGCATTGTTCTTGAAGTCGATCACCGCACTCAGTTATAGCGCAAATTCTCACTGCTGTGATGATTCGTAATGTTTTATAGTCCTAATAGCAATGTGCCAGGTTTCATCTTCCATTACCAAAATGTCGGAAGCTCCTCCCTCGCACGTCAGCCTGATGCAAAAAATAATGCTCTCAATTTTGCCCAGAGAAAGCTGCTTCATCTTTGTAAACAACATGGAGTCTCTTTAGGCTGTCTTAACTATGAGCCATCAAAATGTTGTTAACGTGATAACCTTGAAGAACTCGTTTCGCAGAAATTCCGGAGTCAACGTCGGCGTCGGTGCCGGCGTGGGCGTCGTTGGTTGTCAGCGAGAAATTATCCTTTGCAGGACCACAAAATCGAGAAACATGAATTAAGTAACAGAAAATTTTGGGTCAGAGTGAGCATCGAATCTTGGCCGTTTGCGTAGCAGCAGGTCTTCTACCTCATATCCACGCGTCTGCTTTGAAATAAACAGAAAAGAACATCCACTGCTTGGAAATTCAATGAAAAATTGTTCATACTTTACAAACGCACGTGTCCTGTATACAGGCTTCATAATACAACATGTAGCATCTCAGTGATTGCGTGATACAAGCATACCTTGCCATTCGGCGTGAAAACGAGTGGTTATCATAACTACTTCACGGTTTGAAGTGAGCCACCCATTACGAGGAGCACACACGTTTTTGCGCGCATTCTCCTAGGACCATGTAGCGGGTGCATAGCATGTTCGAAAACATTTCTCACGTATTATACTCGTGGGTTGAAGCATGCTACTCAATACACTGTACACCACCATATGCGAAAGCTTCAGTGACACAAGCCATCGATTGCATTTAGCAAGCCACTATTTAAACTTCTTGAATAACATCATGCAATAAAACGTATGGACTAAGTGGTTGAAATATATACGTACTAGGAAAACGATATCGCTATCGTGTTTAATTCATAAAAGTGAAGCTTCATGGTCCCCTAATTTTTGTTTTAGAATTATATCCCCTATCATTTGCGGGGATCTTTTCATCCGTAGCGCTTGCAAGTGTAAGATATATAACAAAGACGCGCGTATCATTGCCAGCGAAAGCCTGCTTGGTATTTCGGTGAGAACGATGCGACAGGGATGACACAGAGTCATTTATTTGTGAAAAGAAGTCAACGATGAGTTCATGCTGGCCTTGAAACTGACCCGCCTCAGGCTTGTCTCACCCTTTAGTGATAAGTCACGCTCTGCGAACCAACTATTGTGATATTTATTAATCCTGCCCTCTAATTTTTATATGTAGTCGGGCGTATACGTCTTGCGAACTAGACTACAGCAACGCCTCAAGCAGGTCGAAGGCTCTTGCTTTTTGCAAAATGCAGTGATTACTCTTCTAACCAAAAACGACTTCTAAAACTGATATCGCGTCTTCTTTCTAGCATCCATGCTTGCGTGCCCACTTTTTCAGAATAAATATTTTAATTAGAAAATACAATCGGAGTTTGCTTGACACATATGAACATCAGGACGGACTTACTCTTTGGCTAAGTTGCACTGTTATTCAAGCGCTCACACGAATTATCTTACGTGTTTTACGACACCCCAGTACGTATCGGTACGCTATGTGCCAATGCATTCAGGTAACATCGCGTTATTATTACGCGCCGTGAAGAGCATGTTGTAAGTGATCCAGTACATATGTAAAACAAATATTAAAGTACAATAATAAGCTACCGAGGGACATGTCTGTCCGTGGTAACAAATCACAAAACGCTTCAGGACATATGAGTAGACAAAACAGGCCTCAGTTTCTTCAGGATGAGGACAACAGTATAATGTAAACAAAAATCCATTCAAACAATCAAAGAATTCTGCCAAGAAATATCGTAAGCGTAAAATGGCATGCTGAGATTGAGAAAACAACCCCACTTTGTAGCCTGGAAATGCGCATTTGCGCGCACTGATATTTCATGTCCACAGGGTCGCCTGGAATGTCGCAAGTGTGAAATGCGCGCCCTTTGTGCCTGCGCAGCAGGGACCATGAAAGTGTCACGCTTTCAGTGCGGCGCGCCACTCACCCGGTTACGGAACTTACGTTAGGGCGTGCGCGACAACTCCGTTTTGCAAGATCGCAAAACAGAAAGGCACACACTAACACACGCAACCGTGCGCCCGCGCCAGCCACTCAAATGCAGGACCTTTCATCACGTGATCTCTAGAGAATTGCACATGCCGTGAGCATAAGTATAAATGTCTTGAGCCAGACACTCAGATCATCCACACTAACTTCACTGCTTCGGTAGCGACTTGCTATCGCAGTACGCTGAAATACTCGCCACCAGTACGAAGAAACCGTAACATGTTTCCCAGGGTAAGAATATGGGCGTCTATTTTTTATAACTTATTTTCGGCTTGTTCAACTCAAGATGCAAATTTCGAGCAGATTTTAGCGAATGAGTTTGAAAAACCTTGTAGTATGAATTCTTCCTGCTTTTGCACGGAGAAGAGGACAGCGGTAATACGTTAAAATCGTTCTAGTTTATATAAGTGATCAACTGTAAGAAGGGTATCTGCGTTTCTGCTAACCGTAAAAGGAAACCATGGCAATCATTTGAACGGCTGTAACCGAGTGATGCAGCTCGTACCACGTGAGGATCACTGAAATATTTCAGTAGATCGTGACAAGGTGCTGTGCGTATCCTTCAACAATAAAAAAAAAAGTTGTTCTTAAAGTTTCATTTTGTCCTGATTTAGTCTTAGAGTTGAGGATTTTACTAAAGAGCATCATAATTATAGTTACCTTTCCTTCTAGTCGACTCATTCACCCCAACTGGTTCGAATAATTCTAGATTAATTGTTAAAGTGCTCGGCTCCTGATGTGAAGGTAGCGGGCTTGATCCCAGCCGCGCCAGGCTGCAAATTGATGAAGGGGAAATAGCAGAGGCCCGTGTTCTGTGTGATGCCAGCGCACGTTAAAGAACAGCATATGGTCGAAATTCACTCAGCCCTTCGCTAAGGTGTGTCTCATATTCATATCGTAGTTTTGCGACGTAAAATCTTAGATACTTAAGAAAATTATTCGACACGCCTTCTCTGACCTGACATAACATGCCATCTCCAAATGAGCCTTGTGCGGCATAAATAAGTTTGGCCGTTCTCGTGACGCGCGCTCCAGTATTTGCCCCTTTGTGCTTCCGTGCCAGGAGGAAACATGCTCATTCACATGTGCCTCGTAGCGCCACTTGAGAAGTCGCATTATTTACAGTGTTCTTCGTTGACTTTTGAAATTCTGGCCTAGTTATTAGTAGCACAATGCAATGGTCACATGCTTGCCTTGTTGAGTATCAAGATAAGCTGGCTCAATTCATTTTCCAATACTTTCTCCATGCGTTCTAACCAAGTTTAACACTTCTAATACAACGCTCCGTCCCTCAACAAACGTCATTCTTGAGAAATTCAACAACTGAAATATACTGTTTTACCGGCTCGTGAGGCTGGCTGCCAATAAGGACGTGTGTTGCATTGTCTGTATTGCGTGCAGCTCCCTCTTCTACACTTTACGCACCAACCTCTACTCATCCAAATTCTCAACTAAGATCTCCAGTAGTGGGTGTGTTATCTGTAGCTTCATTGAACAGAGCACTATAGTCTTTAAGTCCTATATTAAATTAATATTTCCTGACAAGCTTCATTTTTCAAGGTCCACGTGCAATGAATAGCAATCGAGGGCCCATTCCTCCACCTTGCCCTCTTCTTCATCGGCATTTTTCTCATTCCTAATGGAGTATCAAGAAAGCAGCGGCGTGCATTCGGATATCTATTAAGACGTTGACAAGAGGTACTGCACTCTCCGACGGAGCAGTGCCCCCATAGGTGTTGCAATGTCGTCCTAATGAAATGACGGTTCGTAATAAATGATAGCTATGGCATACATGGTGATAATTGCAGTTTTCTCAAAATTTTCGCGGATGGCAATTACTGACCATATCGTACAGCTTTCTGATACCAGACTTTTCTTAATCTTAAATCAAATGCAGCTTATGGTTTATGTCAATCTTCGCATACTTTCAAGGTTCGTATGCATTCTTTACTAAGGAAGATAACTTGCCCAAGGAACGTTGTCTTTTCGTTCTTTTTTTTCTTATTTCACATTTACATTACAATCACTTTTAAATGCATCCCCTGTACTTTCCTTGGCATGATTGTTTGTTAGATCACATTATTTGTGTTTAACGAAGAAAACAAGTCCTTAACGGTACATTTCTTTCTTAATGAAGCATTGTGTGTGAAGGTTTGAAAACTTATAAAATATGGCATGTCCCGTTTCATGAAAATTTTATGGTATTTAGTTTTCTGCCAAATTTTTTTTTCGGTTCGGTATATGCAAAATCTTTTGAGTCTCCTCGTGTGTTCAAATGAAAGATTGGTATCTTACTCGTGACACCTAATCACGGTTGCGAACCTGGTCTCAATACTCCGCAAAATTCGCATGGAACTCTTTGCATTTCGTGACGACTTGCAGGACCGATTGCCAGCCGCGGCAGTCGCATTCACCATAGAGATGTAAATGTTTCCCTCCCGAGTACTTAAATTTAGGTGCACGTTCAACAGCCCCGAGGAGTGCTAAATTCCCGAAGCCATTTACTCCAGCGTCTATGATAATCATATCGTGGTTTCGGGACGTTAAACCTTGTCAAAAACTATTATTAAGTGATGACGATATCTCCGTGCCTATGTTTCACTACGAATATTTTTTTCAATTACTCCACAAGTTTTCTTTCCCACAAACTTTCCGCTGGCGTAGTTTACGTCAGCTCCACCAACTTTAGGAATTTACACTTTCTTCAAATTACTTATGCAGCTTAAAGGTGGTGCATTCTGATAAAAAATGTTTCCTTCCCAATCCAGTTTCAGCTGTTCCTCGCCTGCGTTGCGGCGCGAGCCTTTGCACAGAACAGCCAACAAACAACCGTGGGATACCAAGATCCAGGCTACGGTCGCCCTATTGGCCCTGCGGTGGGCACTCCTTACCAGGGATATGCCGACTTCGCTGGAGTGAGTGATACTACCTTTCGGTCACCAGTTTTGTTTGCAATTAGAGCAGCAGCTAGCATAAGACCGCCCGACACATACATCGAACGCAAAATGTGAGATGGAGAACTGCGCCGCATACAATGCTTGTAAGGTTGAGCAGTTTATGAAGCTCTCGAAACGAACAACAATCTCTCGTAACCGATAGCTCGAGATTTCCAGAAGGTTGAGCTCTAGGCATGGCTATGAAACTAAATAGCCATCCACCATAGCACACTTACTTACTCAAAAGTTTTTCTGCAACCCTGCTATCTATGGAAGCACATCTCCATCTTCCCTCTACTTTCATCAATTTAAACTTATACTTCTCCGAAGAATGTGTTAGGTATCAGCCAGACTTCACATCGCAATTAGTACACTTTGTTAACAAGAGTCAGTGTAACTGGGAGACATTTAATTTGTTCTTGTTCGTATGTACTGAAATAATTTCACAGCTGTAACACAAATCTATAGTAAATTACAGGCATATTGCACTCGTCTTAAAGTTTACCGAGACGTAATACAACATAAAAAAAAACACCCAAGATTTTCCCTGTAACAAATCGTTGACATGAATTCTATTAATTCCGCACTTGAGAGGTCGAACCTGACGCTGCTTTTGTGCCGTACAATACATAAAGTGAACATCAACAATTCATAGTGAGCTTTATTTCGTTTACTTCTGCGTGCCCGTGCATCTCATGTTATTTGTCTCCCTTCTTTCTAGCCACCTCAACCATACAGCACAAACTACGACATTGTGGATGAGTTAGGCAACCGGCAGTACCGCAGCGAGCAGGGGGATGCCAACAACGTGAAGACCGGTTCGTACGGGTACACGGACGTATATGGCCTCTACCGTCGCGTTAACTACGTAGCCGATGCCAACGGCTTCCGTGCAACGGTGGATACAAACGAGCCGGGTACAGCGCCCGGAGCCAGCGCCGACGTCGTGTTCAACGCCGCTCCGGTAGTCCCTCCGGTTCCAGGAGGAACTGCAGCTTCTGCAGGTTTTGGTGCTGCAAGATACGGTGCTCCAGGTTATGGCGCTAGGGCTTCGATCCCGGCCTACAATAACGGATACGGCAGATACGGGGCCTACGGAGCCCCCGGTGCCTACGGCGGATATGGCGGATACGGCCCAACTGCTGTTGCCAACGGTGCCTACGGGTACGGTGGGTACGGGCGTTCCGGCTACGCTTCGTATGGACAGGGCCTAGGAGGATACGGCAACGGTGGATACGCGCGTCCCAACGGCTATGGTTCTGCCTTCGGGACTGGTCGATATGGCGCTGCAGGCTATGGCGGATTTGCTGCTGGTTACCCCGGTTATCGCCGTCGCTAATCGGAGTTTAGCATAAGCTGATATCAATAAGTGATGATTGTGAACATAAACAAAGTTTAAAGTTTTATCAGTGCTTCCTTGTGTTCTTTCTTCTCGTTAATTTTGCTCACTTTGCAATATGAACGTTTAATTGTTTTACTGACAGCTGAAGAGCGACGTTGGTCTGACATATTTCAGGCAATGACTATGTACGATATAAAGATTCACAACTGAAGAGATTCTACGCACAACGCCTGAATGCTCATTTTAGTGTTATGCAAGAAATATTTGATTTTTGAAGGTAGAGAATATGAGTGACAAAAAAGCACCCTAGCACCTTGAAGGGTTCAGCATAATAAAAAAACAAACTAGAGTGAAAGTCATCTATAGCATATCTGGCACATGTGCTTACCTCTAAACATGTTTTTTTTCCTGAAATTTGCTTCTTTTAAAATACCCTCAACACAGCATTCCCCAATCGGTGCATGTACCACTTTGGCTTGACCACTGACTCATGTTGGGACGACTGTGGTGCGTTAGAGTCAATGGAACATAATTCTTAGGTTACCAGGTATAGAGAGAAGAAACTTCTTTAGAAGAGCTTCTAAAGCATCGCTCGATCTAGGTAAAATATTTTTACCTCCCTCTCCTCCTCTGCACCGTACGGTGTTCAAGTATTTCTGTTCACATTCCTCTATCATGAACCTACATCACAGCCATTACGTTGTACCTTGCACATTCCACGGTCAATATAAATATTTCTTGCCAACGTTTTTTTTTGTCTACTTCTCATCTTAGTGCCTTTTTGCCCATAATATCATTCTGCCATATAAAATAGCATGTATGTGTCTTCTTATGCATATGCAAAGTTTTTTTTTTGTTTTTCCTAAAAGACCTTTGTCTCTATATTAGTCAGTAAGTGGCCACGTTCCTAACCTAGTGACAAGGCGCGAAGAATGATCGTCTAGGGCGTATGGAGGTAAGATAAGCAATATGATCACGTCCCTGTATTTTTCAGTCATTTCAACCTAAAAAGGAGAACTGCGCGTAAGCAACGAAAAAAATAAAAGAATGACACGTGATGTGAAACACGTCGATTCCTCCCTATGCTCATCGTACATATGCTGCTTTTACTTTTTTGTTTTGCAACACCAATAGACGCAATGTGGTACACTTCTGCAGGTCCCTTGAAACCGCTTCGACACTACTCATTTGAGGAGCTTATTTGCGGAATTGCCAATAGAACAAATGCAGAATAACTGTGGTTGTATGTCAAAGAAGTGGTTGCTGGAACTTCATCTTGGAGAATACTATGCTAAGCTCAACCTGAAACGTAAATTAAGTGGGATAATGTGGCATTTGTCTCACGTATTTTCAAAAATAATTTTGCAGAAAATATAGCGCTCCATTAAACACCGCACACTTACTGCACCCGCGACAAATAGCAACCAAACTACCTACATCACTGCCTAGATGTCCTGAATTCAGTTTGCTATTTGACGGGTCACATCAGGACCTATTGGAAATTTCGCCTGATCTCCCTCGAAAGAAGCATTAGTGAACCTATGAAAACGTAGCCATGAAGAGAGCTGTTTCTTGAGAGCTGATGGTGAATTGTGACACAGCAATGCGACATGGCAGCCTGGTGCTCCAATCCATAACAAAATTCCTACAACTTGACAGGTTAAAGAATACTACTCTAACAAAAGGTAACGTTGATACTGTCATCGATGACTATATTGATGTATCATAGCTGATTGTTTGTAACGGGTGGGCCACTCAAGTCACACTGTAGATAATCAATTCATATCGCGAGACACCTGAAAAAAAAACACTCTACTCTTTTCGCAACTACATATCTGCTCATGTGAATCTTTATGCGAGAAAAGGATGCTCTTGATCCTGCTGTTGATCATGGTAGTAACGATTACGAATGGTGTTTACTCGTTTGTAATGACTTGGTAAATTTAATGCACCCGCACGTTGTGCACATCAGACACGGGGACCCAGCACCCTTTCGTCCATACTGCATCACTTGATTTACTTAAGCAGTGTAGGTTCTGTTCCTGTGAGCAAGTGCTCACATGATCATCATTATAATCATCATCGTCATCATCATCATCATCATAAGCATTATCATTATCTTAATCATCAGCCTGACTACGCCAACTGCAGACCAAGGACCTCTCTCATGATCTGCCAATCAACCTGATCTTGTGTTTTCTGATTCCACGTCATACCTGCACGCTTTTTAGTCACATCTGTCCACCTACCTTTCTGTTTCCTCTTCATCCTCTTCCCTTCTCTTGGAATCCGGATAGTTACTCTTAATGAACAGCGGTTATTCTGCCTATGCACTTCGTGCCCGGCCCATGTCCATTTCTTCTTGATTCCAGCTAGAATACCCCAGTTTGTTCCCTGACCCACTCTTCTATTTCGTGTCTTAAGTTACACCTATCATTTTCCTTTCCATCGCTGGCTGTGTCATCTTCAATTTAAGCTTAATTCCATTTGGAAGCCTCCAGGTTTCTGCTCCGTAGGTAAGTACCGGCAAGATTCAGTTGTTATATACCTTCTTCTTAATGGGTATAGCGGTAGATTACCAACCATGATTTGAGAATTCTTGCTAAACCTGATCCACTCCATTTTTATTCTTCTAGTTATTTCACTCTCATGGATCGCCTCCGTGTTCACTATCTTTCCTAAGTATTCATGTTCTTTTACAGCTTCCAGCATCTTTTCACCTATCGCAAAGCGCTGTTTTCTTCCCAGTTTGTTGCATATTACTTTGGTTTTATGCATACTAATTTTCAGACCTCTTCTGTTTGGTGTGTCCAGTTCAGCAATCATGACCTATAATTCCTCCATTGAATTACTCAACAAAGCAATGTCATCAGCAAATCGTAAGTTATTGAGATACTCTCCGTTAACTCTTATCGCTCATTCTTCCTGATCTAGGGTCCCAAAAACCTCCTGTGAACACGCGGTGGATACAATCGGAGAGATCGTGTCTCCCTGCCTCACACCCTTTTTTGAAAGAGAAGGCTGTTATGAGATCACAACTTGGGTCACGCGCACCGCCGTAGTTGTTCACCGCCGCCGTCGCCAACAGTGCTGCCGGTTTCCGTAACCACATAACACGAAATTAGCAAAAAAATGACAGATTCCACGTACAGTGGGAACTGATATGCGAAGCACGAATAAGAAAGCTTGATATGTCACTTCAAATTCAGCACAGCTTTACGAGGTGGAGGTAAATGATGCCGTACATGACTTCCAAGTCATGATTATCATGTTTGGATGTGTTGGTTATCTTCGTCATCTGTTAACGTCACCTGATACTACATTTAGTATATAAGGGGCTAGCGAAACGGCCGAGAGCACGCTATGAGCGTGGTATGTTGTCATGCTCTTGCGTGACATACGTCTCAGGATTATCATGTTTGCACCAGTCATATATTTCGTCATCCATTGACGTCACATAACGCCTAATTCGGTAAACGTGCAACTAGCAAAATGGCCGCGAGCGCATCATGAAGGGCCCATTATATTCAAATGTAGCGTTGACGCGCGCGCACGCTAAGCAGAGCGACGCTACGCCAGCAACACGCGAGCACTCTATAATCTGCATGACGCCAGGCGCGGCCGACGCGACCAGCGTCCGTCGGCACGGCCCGACAGTAACCGGCGCGAAATTCTTGCTGATGCGTTACCCAGAAAACACTGCGTCTCCCTCTTTTCGTGACGGAGGGACGCCGGACGCGCTGAAACGCGCATGCGTCAAAGGAGCGCGGCGCAGCGCGCGCCTGCGAGTACATGGCAGGACCGGTGCCTGGCGTGGCAACGCCGGCATCACGCGACAAAATGAACGCCAGCGAGTACGCGCACCGCTTCACGTCGAAATGTATTAGCGCTTTCAGTGTCGCATGTAGTCATTCTCACATGGCACGAATCTCATGATTATCATGTTTGCACCAGTCGCATGCCTTCATCATCCATGTACGTCACGTAATACCCAATTTGGCATATGTGAAGCTAGAGAAACGGCCGCGAGTGCATCATGAGTGTTGCATATAGTCATGTTGATACATGACACGCATCTCATGTTTCTCATGTTTACGCCATTATCATACCTTCGTCCTTCATTCACTTCACGTCCCGTAATACCAAATTTGGCATACGTGGAACTAGCAAAACGGCCGCCAGCGCATTATGAGCATGGGATGTAGTCATGTTTTTACATGGCATGCATCTAATGATTATCATCTTTGCACCAGTCACATACCTTCGTCAACCTTTCACGTACCGTAATACCTAATTTGAAATTATGTGACGCTAGCGAAACGGCTGCGAGCGCATCATGAGCGTGGCATGTAGTCATGTTGTCACATGACACGCATGTCATGAATTTCATGTTAGGGTCTGTCACTTGTGTTCCCCATGCAGTCATGTCATACCAAACCAGTTTTCTAACATGCTATGTGAACGAAACCGCTGCAAGAGCTGGAGGACCATGAATTGTAAATCATGACATTCATGACATACATATCATGACTTTCATGTCATGACAAGTCAAATATGTTTTATACAGTCATGTAATGCCATACCAAGTTTGTTACTAATACCAGAGTCCTTCAATGCTTTTCTGGTCACGAAACTCCGCCCGAAGGTTGATATAGGGACAAAATCTGTCGCTAGAGGCGCCACCCGTCGTATGGGGGCCACAAGCCGCCGCCACTGCTGGGCTTGTATGCGCACTGCGGCCGACGTTTCGACGCGATTATGTGCGTGCTGTTCTTCCTGTTACCTTTTTTTAAACGTCTCTGAACGCATCGATACCGCCAGATAAATAAGTTGAAACGGGATCCAGTGTCGACGACGAATGAGAGCTGTTTACTTCGGAACGCACGCGTAGTTTACTTGGAAGTGCGGGCCCACCTTATAAACAGCAGCGCATTAAAAGTGTTCTCACACCGCGCGATAACGCATTGTGTCAATAATTGTCTCATAGCCCAATTATATGCATACTTACGATGCCTCGAAGCGGTACTTGCGAGCTATAGCCCGCCAGTGTTGAAAGACGATGCTTATGCTCCATGCTCTTGATGCGAGCAGCTACTGCTTGATCTGCTCGACAACATGTTTGTATTTGCGCCCGGCCAAAGGGCGATTATGTTTATGCGGTAGGTGAGCTTTATATTCCGGTAGGGCCGCTAATAGGGGGAGGAAGGTGAACGAAATGAAACACGACTGGGTAGTACAGGAGCAATCACATTGGTTTATATCCGGCTCGCCTCTCGTGCGCTACTACCCAAATATTCAAATGAACTGAATGGTTGAGCCAGAAGTTTTATTCCAGATCTTTCAATTGAGTTTATACCCAAATGCGCAGTTGTTTTGGACACACGTTTGTGAGCGCCGATCGCTTTTTTGACGCGGGGACTTTCGATGCCGAGGGCTTTCGCGACCGCTCTAAACGTGCCCAACATTTGATTGATCACTTCTTTCCACGCAGTTTACACGGGACACCCACCGCTTGACGTTTCCTTGTGTTTACTGTTTAGGGCATTATTATTTACCGGCCGACAACCCATAATTTCTCCGGGAACGGAAGTACAGCAGCCTAATCTGGAAGTTCCTTTTGATGCCAGTGCTAGCCGCTTGGCCGCCTCTGCCACTACCGAGGTACCTCATCACACATTTGTTTTTATTTTTTGGGTGGGAGGGGGGGGAAGGGTGGTTATGATTTAAGGCATACAATAAATCTTAAATTTGGTGCTAATGATACGGCGCCTAGTAGTCAGGTGTGTACTTATGAATGGGAGATTCACATATGGTGCATGTAATGGGGAGAAAGTTGAAAACATTTATTGACACAAAATACACTGAGAACACTTTGGAGAAGAAAAGCACTAGAAACTGTTGCAGCTGTTCTGAGCAATGTTACACAATCTGTGACTCTGCTGTACAATGTGTATTTCGTTTCATTAACAGCTGCACTCTGCCTTAGCTCACTGCCTAAAATAAACTGTATTTGAATATACACTATTTACACTATATGCAGATAAATATGAATAGTACGAAAATATTACAGTGTAATGTATACAAGATATACAACACTATATACAAATGGGAAGGCGTGCTCACATACACAGCCATTATGCTTAACACTGTGGCTTCCGCCCACCACTTGCAGCGCATGAACTGCGCACAGTTGTCCGCGAGGCTTTGTTCTTTTTCTAGAGTGAAGAAATGTAATCTACATCTCAAAAAAAAGTGTACAACCTTCAGCGAAGCCTCGGTCTCTCTCGCTGAAGCGACACGACCACCCCGTTCACGATGTGCTCGTCGGTTCTCACAACGTCGCTAGCATCAAAATGCTTTTCGCACACCCGAACGTTTTTACTTTCGAAGCTGAAACCGCCAGCTTCCAACCGCGGTATAGCTCGCTTCCATTTCTCTCGGAGTTCGGCGCTACTTGGGAAACAGAAGAGCGACGCCTTTTCTTTGTTGCTTCGGTATCCGGAGCTCAACCCGTCACACAGCACGTCTTAGGCATTGTTCATTCAAATTTTCATGCTGTCCACCTTGAGCACGGCGCACTGGCACATGAAGTTCGCGTTTCGCTGATGCAGAAACCGCGAGCTGCCACCACACAACGCCTTCGGGATGCCGTCGCGGCCAGTGCGTTCCGCCGGGCGCAGCGGGGCGATGGCCCCCCTAGGACGGCTTGCGCCGCGTAGCGGCCGCTCTTGGCACCATATCAAGCTCTCCCATAGAGTGACGGAGAAGTTTCGTGACCAGAACGGTATTAAGGGACTCTGCTAATACCATTGTCTAAACGGCCAGGAGAACTAAAAGGCGTAGGCGGATAGATAGATAGATAGATAGATAGATAGATAGATAGATAGATAGATAGATAGATAGATAGATAGATAGATAGATAATAGATAGATAGATAGATAGATAGATAGATAGATAGATAGATAGATAGATAGATAGACTCAAGGTCACCGAAGTTCGTTAAGAAATGCTTCGGATTCAAAATAACTTAGTACCAATGACCCAGTGGGGCGAGGACTCGGGTGGCACCCAGTAATCTACCACTGAGCCACGCCGGTGCTTGCAACTTGTTGGCGAGTTGCCTTAGGCAGGCTTGATGTCGGGAAAACCATCGTGTATATAAGGGTTTTAAAGCGTTTTAAAACAGTGAAACAACAATTAAGAACAAAACAAACAGTGAAAAACAACCGCGAATAAACAATTATCGCACAATGCGAATAGTCCAACAAGTGGGCCTTCCGATGCTCCAACCCATTACGAAAGCTTGTTCTTATTCTCCTATTAACTGTGGCACATACCCACTTAAGGCAAAATTCATCATCGTCGTCAGCCACTGCATGAACAATCGGCACGAAATTCTCAGCAAGTGTTTAGCGGATACTACGCTCCTCAGAATAATGACGAAAAATAGCATAGCGAATCCCAGCCTACTACCCAACATTTTTCATACTACTTCTGCAGTGGGTTTCAAGGAAGTGAGCTTGCGGCAGTTACCCAATGAGTGTTCAGAAAAGGCTCTGAAAGACCGGTCTTCTAGGTTTCGTTGTGACTGTTGTGACCTACCTTAAAATGATCGTGCATATGAATGGCAAGTGTGCCGCAGTTCTGGGGGAGGATCTTGTATGTTTCCGTGAGTTGTAACGCACTGTGGTACTCTAATTTGATGGAAGAGTTAGAATTTGGTGGCGAGAGAATCGACAGACGCGTATCATATCAGAAAATAAGTAAAGGAAATGGCTGTGTCAATGAGAATTCGGTGAATTTGCGCAACAAAGATAATGAAAGTTTAGATTTGACGCTTTAATATGCATTTTCGTGATATGCTTGTTTTTTTGTGGTTAAGATGGACAGTATGCTTACGCATGCTGGTTGTACAATATATATATATATATATAATAAATAAATAAATATATATATATATATATATATATATATATATATATATATATATATATATATATATATATATATATATAAGGGAAAGAAGTGTATACCTAAGGGCTCGTTTTTCCGTGTTTTAACACCATAATAATGAGATATAACAGACAGTAATGCCAAGGAATGTACAGGGGAAGTTATTAAAACCAATGAAATGTAAATAAGAAGAAAGAAAAGTGGATGAAAAAATTACCAACTGTGAGCAGGAATCGAACCTACGACCTTCGAATTACGCGTTCGATGCTCGAACGCGTAATTCTCTGACTTGTTCTTTGGGCCACAGCGGGCGTCCACTGGCGCGTCAAATAGGACCAATTCTAAATTATCCACGCTTTCGTGGTGGGGTTCGGGGGGCCGATACTTCGGTCTTTGGAATTTGCCCGGCGATCGCCTCCCTAATTAACGGGACCCGTGACAATTATACTGGCATCCGCGACAAGGACCTTTTGGTGCACAGTGTGTCCAAAGTAGTGAGAAAGAGCCTCGAGTTGTTTATAGTGCTATTGGAACGATTTTGTGTGTTGCTCAGTGTTCTCGTTAACCAGTGCAGGAGAGTGTTCCGATATACTGATTTAGGCAGATGTTTTTTGCACGCGGCAAGATTTTATTTGCGAGACACAATGGACCTCGAAAAGTTAGTAGCTCTTGATGAGAAGATGGGTCTTTCTGGCGCTGAACTATGGAAGTGAGTTACGCAGAAGGAAAAAAAAGAAAAAGAGAGGGCCAAAGAAGAAAAGGCAGCGGAGCTGGAAAAAGAAAGGTTGACAGTCGAAAGAGCCAAAGCGGGAAAAAAAAGCTGAGTTAGAGAGAGAGAGGTTGGCAGCTGAGCGAGCCAAGGAGGAAAAAGCAGCTGAGTTGGAGAGAGAGAGGTTGGCAGTTGAGAGAGCGAAAAAAGAAAGAGAGCAGCAATTGAAGTTGGAGCTTGAGAGAGAAAAGTTGGCAGCTGAAAGGGCGAGAGAAGAAAGAGAAGCAAAGAAGTGACAGCTGAAAGAAGAAAGAGAAGCGGAGATGGCTGAAAGGGAACGGCAGCGACAGCACGAGATGGAACTCGAGTGGTTCCGTTTGCAACAGCGAAGTCAAGTGAAACTCTTGTCCAAGCTAGAGTTGAAGGCAGCGAACGGGAAGATCATGGCTTCTGCTTGAACCCAAGCAAGCTGCTCGTAGCGTTTAATGAAAAGAAGGACGACCTTGACGCGTACCTTCACCAATTTGAGACAATTACAAGGAGCCAGAATTGGCTGGAACATCAATGGGCAACTGCTTTGAGTACTTGCTTGAGAGGTGAAGCGCTCAGTGTGTACGGTAGGCTGACGCCGCCCGATGCAGCCAACTATGCAAAGGTGAAAGCTGCTTTGCTGAAGCGATTTATATGTACTGCGGAAGGTTTCTGGGACAGATTTTGGACAGGAAAGCCAGATGATGGTGAGACGGCTACGCAGTATGCTGCCCGACTTTGCCATTATTTCGACAGATGGATTGAACTTTCAAGGACAGCGCAGGAGTACGATTAGCTTAGAGAGCTCCTAATTAGAGAACAATTTCTTACTCGTTGCCACCAAGCCTGTCGCTTTACTTGAAAGAGAGGAAGGCTGAGTCACTTGAAGGCATGCTTGAATTGTCTGATCAATTCTTGGAAGCGCAAGGTGGAACTAATTTGGCCAAGGTCAAGAAGGAGTGTCCCGAAGATTCGAAAAATTCGGCACCCGAATAAAAGAAGCGTGCACCGGAGAGTGTTCCGCGATGTTTTCTGTGTAACTGAGTGGGTCATCGCGCGAACAGCTGTCGAACGATCTTTACGAGCCCTACGGTATTGAAGTGTTTCAAGTGTGGTCAGACTGGGCACAAAGCAGACGCATGTCGTAACGGAGCGAGTCAAACACACCAGGTATCCTGTGTGCTAGCAGCACCAAAATTCGATGATAATGCCGTCACCGACGGATTCGTAGAGTTGAAAAATGGAGAGAAACTTCCTATTGTAGGTGCTGTAATGACAAAACAGCCAACTGGTGTTACGAAGGGAATGCCAACGCTGCCTGAAAAAGTTGCGGGCAAGAAGATTACGGTGTTAAGAGACACCGGTAGCTCCACGGTTATCGGGCGGAGAAATTTGGTATGGGAAAGTGAGTTAACAGGTGAAACGAAACCAGTTTGCCTAATTGGCAGTACGGTTCGGATGCTTCCCGAAGCAGAAATGGAGGTTGAAACCCCGTACTTCAGCGGGAAGGTTACTACTCTACACATGACGACCCCCCTGTACGACCTCGTCATCGGAACCATCGACAGGGCGCGAAGGCCGAATGATCCAGAACGTTTGGGAAAAAACCCTAAGATAGAGCCCTCGCCAACCCAGCGACCACGAGATGCAGTGGAGCAGCATCCCGTGACGGATCTCACTCGAGCCCAAGGTGAAGCCGCGGTGCAAGAGATAGTAAATGAGAAGATGATCGTGTTGAATGAGTTTACGTGCTGGGCAGCTTGACTTACATGGGCTCGACCTCAACTGACCGACAATGTAAAGGTGACGGAGTCGGCCAGCCAGGCCCAATGTCGTGACATGAACAAGCGGGTGACAGGATCGGTGGAACGTTATGACCCGTTAACGGTGTCGAAGGGGACAACGATGGCTGAGACGCCGCCTCAGATACCGCCGTTGGAAAGGGCTCATCGGAACAGAAACAAGAACAATAAGAAGAGATCGAGAGAGCACCGCAAGAAAGGGCGCAAGCGCAGCTCGAAGTACTCAGGATAGGTGCTGAGGTCGAATCGGAATGTGTTTGACAGTGCTATATGTTAAGTTATAGTGGATGTGGTCCTGTGTCATAACTATATGACAAGTGAATCAAAATTTTTGTTACGGTGATCTGATGTATGGTATGGTACAATCTTTGTAAAGACAGACCTTTGTACATTTGTATTGCTTGAAGTATGGGATGGAGTATTGTATTCATGTACCTGTGGCTATATTCTATGTGTTGTGAGATTGAATTGCAATGTACATTTGTATTGAGTGATCTACTGTGAATGTGACGTGTCATGAGCGACGGACTATGTTACAGCCTTTGAGAGTGTGGGGACTGTTCGTGCTCGTTTGTGTGGTTTTGAATATTATGAGATAACATTCTTAAAGTGGGGGGCAGTGTCACAAACCGAGCGCTCAAAAAGGGCACACCGCCAAATTCTCGCGACGAAGTGCCGACAGGTCAACGATAAAAAAAGAAAACAAGCATCCAAAGACTCCCCGGGCGCACGTCACTCTCCCCTCGGAAGCGTAGGTTCGCCAACGAACCTCCTCGCATCGGCGGCCAAGCACGCCCTAGAAAGTTCTCGATGGAAAGAGGCGTGATGATGCAGGGTTGCGTCATCTTTCGCGGACGACCCTCGTACCGTCTCGACCTTTCCCCCAACCTTCGCTGTGCATCGCCCCGACGAAATAATGAGAATTTTCTGGAATCTCGCGCGGAAGGTATTTAACCGAGCAGCAGAGATGGGAGAGGAGGAGAAGAAGGAAGTTAACGCCAGTGTGCGTGGGGTATTCCACCGCGTCTGTCGGTGAAGGTTTTGTCCTTAGTGACAAAGCAGGAGAAAAAAAAGTATGCGCCAGAGTGCATAGGGTGTTCCGCCTTGTGGGCGAAGCCTTTTGTCTTCCGTGACAAAGGAGGAGAAGAAGAGGAATTCCACCTGAGGGGTGAAGACTCGAGCTACAGGCAAGAGTGTGTGTCTACCGTTATCGAGCTGAGACGCGTGGCAACAGCTGCGTGTGCGAAGCCGACGTGTTTCCGGCGAAGACGTTTGGAGGTTTCCTGGAAGAGAAACTTCGGGGGCAGCGGAGCGACAACAACCCTGGACCTTGAGTGAGTGATTCTCGGAAGAGTATCATTCATACTTTTGTTCCAAGAACTTTGGACTGAATAAGTTTTCTAACTATTTAGTCTTTAGGTGTCTTTGTTGTTCGATGCATGCGACTGCATTGCAGTGCGTATTGTGTTCTGTGTTCATTGTTTCGAGTGTGGCTGATTGTACTGTGTAGTACATTGTTTGATTGGTCACATATTGTATTCAACGATTGTCGAGTGTGCATACTTGTGTATCGTTTTGATCTGCCATAACTGAGAATATAGTTTTGTTTTGTTTATCCGCTCTCGGCTCTGACTTGTTCTTTGGGCCACAGCGGGCGTCCACTGGCGCGTCAAAAAGGACCAATTCTAAATTGTCCACGCATTCGTGGTGCGGTTCGCGGGGCCGATACTTCGCCCCTTGGAATTAGCCCGGCAATCGCCTCCCAAATTAACGGGACCCGTGACAGTGGGCTCCTACAATATGACTCTTAAAACAATGCTTTGCAATTTTCCCGTCGAACGCGTTTTTAGCATGTTGCAACAGCACGCACAATGTGCTGTACGGGTGGACTATCATACCGTGTAACTCTCGCAAATGCGTGTTCTTGCTGCATAAATTACTCATGGCCAACAGACTTGCGTTTTACTTGTGCGCCAAGCTAACATAAATTACCGGACACGTTACTTTTCAATTCCATCAGTGACATGCATGACCTGCTTGTTGCTCTACTTAAAGGCGGACAACGACGCTTATCCATGAAAAGTCAAGTTGCAATTGTTTCTGGTTTTGAGCAGCCTTCTTTTAAAGCTGTAGTATTCTCAGCTTTATGCCGGCCAAGAGATCAAGTAAGGCACTATCGCATTTGCCAGGGATCTCACATTGCATCGTATGTTTCATTTCACCGAAGCCTAAAGGTGTCGCTAGAAAGTCACTCTTAAAAAGACCTTACGGAACCGCTGGCAGCCACACTAACAAATGTGGGGACGTCAGCCTAAGAGAATAGACCTGCATGGCTGCTTATCAAAGCAAAGCAGACACGCAAGTCTACTCAGGCTGACATCGCCAAGTTTGCGCGTTCGAATGTCGGCAGTGTCGCATTGTCCGTCGTTTTAGGGGTGGCTTTTCTACGACCCTTTAAATGTATACCCCGTGTCTATAAGTAATAGCAAAGCAAAACAGTCTTCTTAGTTCCAGTGTGTCCAATTTTGTTTATTAACAATGCTTGTATACGTTCGTGAGTCAGCCATCTCTGCCCGCGAGGAGCATGCCTTGACGAAGGTACCGGGAAATACCCATCGTGACCCTGACATCATTTCGTATTATGTCTGTTGTCCAACATCTCCGCGATGTGAAAGAAAAAAAACATGTACGTGATGTAATATGTGATTCAGAATGCCTTTTCGGCACGCTGCACAGACAAAATGAAAACTAAGATAAAAATCATAAAAGCCACAGCTCATGATACATGCCCTAGACGCTTTACAAGTAAGTCCATTTCAGCTTTAGGAAAAGGGAACAATTCCTAAAAAAGAAAAGAAAACAGCATTAGAATCACATGAGTGGCGTCAGCTAATTGTTCCCAACTTTGTCAAGCGTCACTACTTTGGCGCCTATTAGTAAAGCCAACCACAAGAAATGTGATCGACACTTGCCCTGATTTTTTGTTAATGGGTCCTTTCGGATCGCCCTTCGTGAAAACCACGTTTTGTCACAGCGTTTCAACAAGCAGCTTTGAACGAACTGTTTTACTTACATGGGCTGCACAGGGTTTCGGAGTTCGGCTTGTTGGTCTTCAATGTACATTTAGTTTTCACTCATGAATACCCCAGTGGCGTATACTCCTCAGCACCTCCCAACAAACTTTTTGACCGACCGACCGACTGACTGAATGCCCATGACTGACAGACTGACTGACTGACATCCTAAATACATCCTCGCGTTCTGCCTTCCTTAACAATACAAATATAGAACTTGATAGAATTGTTCGTCTTGTTCACATCCGCTTCTAAATGATTAGCCTTGCTTCACCATCCTATGCTGGAAACCCTACAGCAAGCACACCCACTAAGTCTTAATTCTTCTCTCTTCCAATGGGCCAAGTACCCTCTACACGGATGTAAAGCAGAACGTGCAAGTGCACACCTTTGGTGCTCTGCAGGATCACCCGAGCTTCTCAGACACATGAGGTTGCTCTAAGCTCGCACTATGGGGGTCATAGCACAAAGACTGCGTGGAGCATGCACTCTCAGGCAAAAGGGTGTTAGAAGGTTGTGCGCTTCGTCCTTTTGGGGACTAATGGGGCTGCAAGAACCATTAATCCTTTTAAGGACTAACGGCACTAGGTCAAACAAAGTAGTCCCCACAGACGAGCTCAAGGAACTAACAATTTGTCCTCACACTTACACCTTAGAGAGTAACTGTTAGTCCCACAATTCACCTCAAGGGACTAAAATTCAGTCGTCACATTTGCGCCTTATAGGGCACCAGTTAATCCCCACATTTACACCTTACCGGGCAACCGTTAGTCTTCACAGTTGTACCTTACCCGACGAACGATTGATCCACTCAAATACTCCAATCGGATGAACTTTTTGTCCCCAGTTCAAACATTGTTTTTTTTTATTTTTCGCCAGGCCTAATACTTTTTTCGACTGTATTTTTGCGCAGTAAGCAACAAATTGCGCAGAAAAGAACACGTGAAAAAGTAGCTAGCCATCTATGTGTAACTGCTTTCGCAGTCACGGCAACAACGAAAGACAAATGTGAGACATCAAAATCTTTTATTTTTCTATATACACATGAAGTTTCTTCTTTTAGGTGAATTCATGGTAGAGTGTTGGAGTCCAGTCTCGTTGTCAAATCTTGTTCACTCCTTGGGGAGCTCCTCCGACGGAAGCGATAGATGACAGGCATTGCAGACGCCAGCGCACGCAGCCTTCTGCCTGTTGTGTTCCCACGGCTGCACGTACAATAATATAGCGAAAATAGATAGACACACGTTACAAAAGATGACGATGCACGCATATGACAAGTACGTGCACGTTAATATAAAAACAAGCGTTAAAATATGACACACAAACAACTTTACCTTCACAATTCGCACAGTCCTTCTGAAGCTGCTCTGACGAAAGAGATGGATGAAGGCATCGCAGATGCCAGCGCACTTAGCTTCACCACGATGTGTGCCCGCGGCTGCACAATAAGTATGCAAAATAGTGAGTCACTCGTGACAGAAGATGAATACAAATGCATATGAGAAATACGTCCAAGGTGAAATGAAAACATACGTGAGATATGACATGCTAATTATTTTACCGTGGTGTCACACATCGTCAGACTCATTTCGATCCCCGTAGCGCAACAGCTTAGGAGCGGTGGCCGCAGCCACATCTCCGCGACCCACCATGCCGCTAGCAAGTCGGCGCGTCCTAAGCGAGCGACGTCGTTCAGCTTGAGCAAGGGAACGCAAGACCAAACACGGCGCTGCACGTGGAGTGTCTGCCACCAGCGAACTTCGAACAGGAGAGCGAGCGTACGCTTGGCCTCCGCCATGAACAGCGCCGAGCTGGTTCGGAGATAGCGCCGAAGAAATCGACGGTAATGCGGCCCTTTTCCCCAAACTCGAGCGAGTGCAGCGCGCAAACGCGAGCCGCCGCCGCGTCCAATGGACAGCACCGAGCTGCTTGCGACCGACTGACGAAAAATCCAACTGCAATGGCGACCAATTTTTAGTGAGTTCCGACGCTAGCGAAAGCCCCACCAGCCCGCGCTGGTGCACTTACAGGGCAGGACATACTACAACCAAGCTCTTTACGAGAGCCCGCAACGTGTTTTCGACGACTCCCAACTTAGCGACGAGGTCTCAGCCTAATATCGTCAGCCCGGAGCTCATCGCGGCGGCGAAGACAGGCGAGCACTCGATAAGCGAGCGTACCGGAGGCTGACGGCAACGGCGGCATATTTCTAGGCAGTCTCAAAGCACAGGCGAACTGAAGAGGCTGAAGCGGACCTTCGCGATGCATTTCGTGCGTGCGATATACAACACGACCAAGCCCGTTGCCGGCAAGCGCGATCCGTATCGCACACGCGACGAGTAGAATAAAGAATGATAACCTGCTTGCCTTAGAATCCAGCGCTGCTTTCTGACCTGAGTCGGACTGAAGTATATATCCGATAGGCCTGTTGTCTTCTAGGCCGCCATATTGGCCTTCCAAACTGCTGCTGTCGTGTGTTGGTCTTGACTATCTTGAAGCCAGAGATATACAGCGCGGCGTGGTGACGTGTCAAGACTTGCTCCAGACTTCATGGGTGCAGCAAAACGCAGAAGCAGCATTGATTGATTTGTGGGGTTTAACGTCCCAAAACCACCATTTGATTATGAGAGACGCCGTAGCGGAGGGCTCCGGAAATTTTGACCACCTGGGGTTCTTTAACGTGCACCCAAATCTGAGTACACGGGCCTACAACATTTCCGCCTCCATCGGAACGCAGAAGCAGCAGCCCACACTCGTCCAAGCGTACACACAAGCACCACGTCGTAATTCTTAGATCGTCCAATTCAGGCGGCTGTGGTCAAGCACTCTGAGCACGATGCAACGCGAACCGTTACCGGCAAAATAGGGGGAGAGATTGGTCACCTTGGCGACGCTTTTCGCACTGCCTGCCTTCCCCGGACGTTTCATCCTATTGGAGCGTGTTTGCAGCCTATGTGGTTTCGCGCGGCACGCTTCCCTTTGTGGTAGTTCCTCAACGGTCTATCCGTTCATCAAGCGCGCCTATTAGGCTCCGTTACTCCTTTTTCGAGTAATTTTGCCTTAGACTGTGTGATACGAACGTTGATGAAAACGGCTGCAAGAACGCGCATGGCGCCAGACACGCATGTGGGGGTTTATGCGGTGGGTATCAAAGAAAGAAACATCGCATGTGAACACGTCAGTACCACGACTGAGTCAGTATTTCAACAATGTGCACCAGCCTCAGCGTGATTGTCGCACTTTGTTTTAGGGGCGAAGCTCCTTTAAACGTGGGTCAGTTGCCACCTGTATGTATGCATGTATGCAGTAACCGTTTCACAGCACATCCAAGGAGCGAACGATAATGAGTGATTGATTGATTGAAATGTGGGGTTTAACGTCGCAAAACACCTTATGAAAATGATGTGCCGTAGTGGAGGGCTCCGAAAATTTCGACCACCTATGGTTCTTTAACATGCACCGAAATCTGAGTACACAGGCCTACAGAGTTTTCGCCTCCAGCGAAAATGCAGCTGCCGCATCCGGGATTCGACCCCTCGACCTGCAGATAAGCAGCCGAGTACCTTAGCCACTGGACCACTGCGGTTGAATGGCGAGTGGGGCAAAGCTTCGGAGGTTTTTATCGGCAACCCATGAATCATCCACTGGCTGCGTTCCGCCATCGTCAGTCTCTTTGCCGTACGGATGAACGCACGGGTGGACGGACGGATGGATGGAAGCACGGACAGATGGACGAACGTAAGCAACAACGAACAGCTGGACGGAAGCACGAATGGACTTATGAACGCTTCGCCCCACACAAGATCATTCACTCCGTGGATATGCTGTAATTTTTTCCAGCTCAACATCGTGCCTTCCACAGGCGTGTTGGTGGGTAGAGTTCTTCGAAAATTTGAGTTGCGAAACGCTGATCCGAAACCCGAGCATGCCACTGGCCTATTTTGTGGGGTTAGAAGAGTACTTCGATGCCCGCGCACACACCGAGGCACCCTAGAGGCCAGCTGATTTTCGCGGCATCTAGGAGTGGCAGTGAAAACACTAAGTGACTGTGGCATCGCTTTTTTTTTTCCTTGCGCACGCTTCTGCTCAACGTCATACGCGGTCCAAGCGTAGCTGCACGTTTATTAGTTTGTTTTTGGTCAAGATATGACGCCAAAATTAGTAGACTCAAGGAGATTTCAGCCAAAGGCGTGTACTGATTTCGATACACGGGGTCTCTGTGGATTTTCGCAACTCTTTAGGCGCGTTTACACTAGAGAGACATGACAATTAGTTTGGATACAGTGTCTTTTGTCTTGTCGTCGTCCCATGTACAATGATAAGACACAAACAGTCCACTAATGGTTTCCTGAACACTCCGTACGCGCCTTCTCGTGGTCACAGTGTTTCGTTGGCCAATCCTGTAGTCACATTGGAGGCACACGCAGTGACACAGACTAAACTTGCACACCTGCACCTCCATTTCGGCCATGCTCTCTGCTC
>WOVY01012464.1:122500-453735 GCA_013436015.1 Rhipicephalus annulatus
CTTGAGTTAAGTCGTAAGTGAAGGTCGTTCCTCTGTCGGTGATAAGGACCTCCGGGGCGCCGTGACGTTGGACGATATTTTCGACAAAGAACTTAGCTACCTCAGATGCACTGCCTTTTGGCAGGGCTTTTGTCTCGGCGTAGCGGGTGAGGTAGTCGGTAGCTACCACGATCCACTTGTTTCCGGAAGCCGACGTCGGGAACGGCCCCAGTAGGTCCATACCAATCTGCTCGAAAGGTCGGCAAGGTGAATCAATTGGCTGCAGAAGTCCCCCTGGCCTTGTCGGCGGTGTCTTGCGTCGCTGACAATCCCGGCATGTCCAGCGTTTTTTCGATGGTGGTCGCCTCGGATACAAAGTCTTGGACGGTGTTCGGTGGATTCCTCATTAGTCCCGCGAAGAGCTCCTGTTTGACCCCTCGCATGAGGAAACAAACTTTCTTTTCCTCAGGCATGTCTGGGTCAGCGTGACGGAATAGGCGGGTCATCTCCTCTGTGAAAATTCCAACCTTTTCATTTGGTAGCTGAACCCGGGTCTCGAGTAGAGCAGCGGCCCTCTCTCTGCGAGCGACGCTCGCGAACATTTGCAGAAATGCGCCGCAGAAGACATCCCACGTTCAGAGCGTGGACTCCCGATTCTCTAGCCAGGTCCTTGCGGTGTCTTCCAGGTAGAAGAACACACGACGGAGCTTTTCTTCGTTGTCCCAGTGGTTGAGGGCGGCCACACGGTCGTATGTTTCTAGCCAGGTTTCCGGGTCTTCAAACGATGAGCCATGGAACGTTGGTGGTTCCCTGGGTTGATGAATGACGATCGCGGGCTGGGACGCTCCGGTTGTTATTGTCGCCGCAGTCGAGGTCATGGTCTTGGTCTTCCGCGCCTTGTCTTGTAGAAGGCCGTACTCCGGTGGGAGACCTTGCTGTCGGCGGCTCGTTCGCTGCTCTTGGTTGGCGTCGGTGTCTTCTCCGCGACGGGGGCTGGGTTCACGGCTTGACGGGGGCGTCCGGTACATGAACGAAGCAGCACCTCCACCAGATGTCACGGGGTCGTGACGTGGCCGAAGACAGGAAACTTCGTGTTGGGATTTAACTGTTTATTTGGGCGAACCTGTGCCCGGTAAAGGGAAAGTCTAATTACTGCAGCAGTCTTGCACAGATAGCAGTCTCGGACTGATAGCAGCGAACGCAGCGTCGGCCTTCGATCAACAACTGACAAGCAGCGAAGCGCGTCGGCATTTTTACTCTTGCCGTCGAATGTTCTAGCGTTATCGCTGGCGGTGGCATAGGTTCCAGAACAATCTGTACCGTTCGCACAGTGGGAGTGATCTTATCGAAATGATCTACTATAGTCCGGAACCTTCTCGAACCCTGCAGGCGCGGTTTGCGCCGAGAATCGTGTGGTGTTTCGGAACAATAACAAAAACTTGGGAAATGGAACGTAGCAGTATCGTTCCCGACCAGACGGCGTCTAATGGCTCCGGTGGTCTCGGGAAAGGAAAAGAGCTTTTTAATAGGTTTAAGCCTTTAACTTCTCATTGCCTCGTGGACATTTCGCCGTTGAAAGAGGGGCACCACGCATTGCCGCACAGGCTGGCAAGCGGGCGCAATGACAATTCTGGTCTTCTGGATTACGCATGCAGTAGGGGCCTCTCGATTGTGCAGAGGGTTGCTGTTGGACATCTCATGCTTGGCGCAAGTGATTGGATAATAAGGTACAAACAAAAACAGACAACAGCTGTACTCAGGAAGAGTAGTTACACTCAGAAATATTTTCAGTTGTCCAGTGACCATCACCGCTGCAGTGCCGTGAACTTAATTATTACTGTCATTATTACCGATATTCTTTTCTAATGCTTTGATTACTTCAAGTGTACCCGAATTTTCATTTATTCTCTTTCGAGGGTGTTAAACTGGGGAATGAGGTATGACTCTCGTTTTTCACGCTTTTGGTTTAATGTGAATTCCGTTTCTAAGTGTTTTACTGATAGTTCGTCGAACGCATGGTTGGGAAGGTTGAGATATTTTGATAAAGGTAGACTTGGGGCAGATTTCGCATGGGCTCTATGCTTATTGAAACGAATCCTCAACGCGGTTTCTGTTCGTCCGAAGTACTACATACTGTACACGTTGCATTTCAGTAGGTACACTACATTAGACCAATCGCATGTTAGGTTTCTTCGTATGTTAATAGAAAACTTGGATTTTGTGTTGATTGCTTTGTCTGTTTCTCGCCTGGCTTTACATACAACACATAGTGACTTTAAATTGGGTCGGCATGCATTATAAGGGGCTAAAGTATTGATTTGAGAGGGAACAAGCGTGTCTTTGAGGTTGCATGGTCGTCGGTAAACGACACCAGGAGGGCATGGAAATGCGCGTTTCAGACATTTATTTTTGTCCCAGAATTTCGTATTGTCGTTTAAGGATGTTGTTTAAATTGGGAAAGTTCGTGCTGTAAGTTAAGTAGAGCTTTGTTCGTTGCGGGTATTCTTGCAGTGTTCGTTTTAGAAGTAAACCACTACGCTTCAGTTTGCTAGCTTTCTGAATGGCGTCATCAATTAAATGTGGCGGGGGTGTATTTTTTTATCGAGCATAAGTTTTAGCCTCTGTGAGCTCGTGTCAAAATCAGTGTCTCTTGAGCAGATTCATCGAAACCGATGAGCCTGGCTGTATGGAATACTGTTTTTACAGCGGCGTGAATGATCGCTTTGGAAAAGGATGTATTGCTGTCGATCCGTTGGTTTGCGATACAGAATTGTAGAAAGATTGTCTTCTTATATCTTTATGGTAACATCAAGAAAATTTACGGCTGCTTTCGAGTAGGTGTGTGTGAACTGTATGTTCGGGTGTACAGCGTTGCAAGAGCCAATAAAGCTGAGAAGTCAATCCTCGCTATGAGTCCAAATAAGAAGGATGTCGTCCATGTATCTTCTTTATGAGAGTGGTTTCAAGGAACTTTGTGCAAGAAATTCGGATTCTAGCTTTCCCATAAATATTTTGGCATATTTGGGTGCCATTTTAGTGCCCATAGCGGTCCCGCTAGTTTGTCTAAAATACTCTTGGATATATTCAAGTGAATTCAGTTCTAGGACCATTCTCATCAAAGTTGCGATGGCAGAGAAATCTGGAGTGCTAGGTTGTCTATTTCTGTGTACATGTCTGTGTACATGTCTATGTCTGTGTACGTGTCTTTGTACAAACATGTCTGTGTACATGTTTTGTAATACAGCTATACCATCATCGTGAGGAATATTTGTGTACAATGAGGATATCTCAAGAGTAACCAAGTAGGAGTTTTTTGGCACACACATACTTGCAATGTCTCCAAGAAAATGTGTGGTGTCTTTAATGTACGACGCGAGGGTGCATGGAATGTGGCCTACAAGTTAGTCTACGTACCCTGATTTGAGTTCAGTCATTGTACCTATGCCTGATATGATTGGTCGGCCTGGGTTGCCGGGTTTAAAAATTTTCGAGAGGATGTAGAAGTGACCTTGACGAGGGTATTATGGTCGCATTAGTTTGTGGTCAGTGTTCGTTATCTTTTCTGCGTCCAACAGTTTCTTTAGTTCTGTTGATACGATACGTTTGAATTCGTCTGTCGGATCACCTGGGAGGCGTTCGTAGAAGTTTGAGTCACCTACTTGGCGGTATGGTTCTTGTAAGTAGTTGGTTGCATTAAGGACTACAATTGCTCCTCCTTTGTCAGCGTGTTTTATGGGTATGTCTGTCCTAGATGCTAGATTTCTAATACTCATTTGCTTGAGATTTTTAGAAGTTTTCTCGCTTTAACTTCTGCCTGTGGTATTCGTGTACTATATCTTTCTGTACTGCGAGGATATAAAGGTCCAGAGATTAGTCTCGATTACTCTTCGGTGTTGAATTAGCTCTTCTACGACAGTGATTTCTTCCGCAGTTAGAAGGCCTGTCCAAGATATTGCCACGTTTCATTTCCCAAGCTTTTGTTATCGTCCCAAAACACCACACGATTCTCAGCGCAAACCGCGCCTGCAGTTTTCGAGAAGGTTCCAGACTGTAGTAGATCATTTCGATAAGATCAGGCACACTGTGCGAACGGTGCAGATTGTTGTGGAATCTACGCCACCACCAGCGATAACGCTAGAACATTCGACAGCAAGAGTATAAATGCCGACGCGCTTCGCCGCTTGTCAGTTGTTGATCGAAGGCCGACGCTCCGTTCCCCGCTATCAGTCCGAAACTGGTATCTGTGCAAGACTAATGCTGTAATTGGACTTTTCCGTTTACTGGGCACAGATTCGCCCAAATAAACAGTTAAATCCCAACACGAAGTCTCCTATCTTTGGCCACGTCACGAACCCGTGACATCTGGTGGAGGTGCTGCTTCGTTCATGTACCGGACGCCCCCGTCAAGCCGTTAATCCAGCCCACGTCGCGGAGAAGACACCGACGCCAACCAAGAGCAGCGAACAAGCCGCCGACAGTCTCCCACCGGAGTACGGGCTTCTACAAGACAAGGCGCGGAAGGCCAAGGCCATGACCTCTACTGCAGCGAAAATGACAACCGGAGCGTCCCAGCCCGGGATCGTCATTCATCAACCAAGGGAACCACCAACGTTTCATGGGTCATCGTTTGAAGACCCGGAAACCTGGCTAGAAACATACGACCGTGTGGCCGCTCTCAACCACTGGGACAACGAAGAAAAGCTCCGTCGTGTGTAGTTCTACCTGGAAGACACCGCAAGGACTTGGGTAGAGAATTGTGAGTCCACGCTCCGAACGTGGGATGTCTTCTGCGGCACATTTCTGCAAACGTTCGCGAGCGTCGCTCGCAAAAAGGGGGCCGCTGCTCTACTAGAGACCCGGGTTCAGCTACCAAATGAGAAAGTTGAAATTTTCACAGAGGAGATGACCCGCCTATTTCGTCACGCTGACCCAGACATACCTGAGGAGAAGAAAGTTCGTTTCCTCATGCGAGGGGTCAAACAGGAGCTCTTCGCGGGACTAATGAGGAATCCACCGAACATCGTCCAAGAATTTGTAACCGAGGCGACCACCATCGAAAAAACCCTTGACATGCGCACCAGACAGTATAATCGTCGCCTGACTCCAGAATGCGCTGCTGCTCAAACCAGTGACTCCAAAAACCTGCGTGAAACGATCCGAGTGATCGTGCGGGAAGAGCTGCGCAAACTGTTGCCTTCGGCGCACCCTCAAGTGGATTCGATCGCCGACATTGTGCGAGAAGAAGTTCGACAATCACTTCGAATTCCCCAAACACTGCTGCCCGAGCCAGAATCTATGACCTACGCCGCTGCAGTGCACCACAACGCTCCTCCCCGTCCACGCCAAAACGCCGCCCCGTCGCACTTCTGTCGCCAGACACCACCGCCACCACCACCCCCACCGACGACCTACCGTTCACCAGCGGGCCAGCGCAGCGCTCGGAGGAAAACCGACGTTTGGCACACCCCTGACCACCGCCCACTGTGCTACCACTGCGGCGAGGCCGGGCACACTTACTGCCGTTCCCAGTACCGACAGATGGGACTGCGCGGCTTCGCTGTCGATGCACCACGTCCGCAGCCAGGGGAACGGCCACGTGACACCGCCGACTACCAGACAGGAACACAATGGACACCCCGAAGTCCTTCCCGTTCGCCGTCACCCAGCCGCCGCATGTCACCGCACCCCCGGCAGTACTCCGGCCCAACGCGGGGCTGGTCTCCTAGCTTGTATCCGGGAAACTAAGGGCAGCAACCGGTGGAGGTGCGGTTGCTGTGCGACGAACTACCGAAGATCCTCCGACGACGACTACGCCGCGACGGAGCTTTCCGAACACAATGCCAACCAAGCAAAGCCCTGACGGCGAAAGCTCACTTACCGAAGGTGGCCGGACGACGCAACATGGAAGCAGCGGAAGAAGCCGACGCAGCCGTGACCCGACGCCGTGCCCTAACTGTAATGCGAGACGGCGAACTAGCGACCTCGACGTCCTTATCGACGGCCACAGTGTGACTGCTCTCGTCGATACTGGAGCCGACTATTCTGTCATCAGTGGGTCGTTCGCCGCAAAGTTAAAGAAAGTAAGGACAGCTTGGAAAGGCCCTGAAATCCGCACAGCCGGAGATCATCTCGTAACGCCTGCAGGAATCTGCACAGCGAGAGTCACCATTATTGGCCGTATTTATCCTACACACTTCGTAATCCTGCAGCGTTGCTCGAGAGATGTCATCCTTGGCATGAACTTCTTATGCCTCCATGGTGCTGTCATCAACCTAAAAACAAGGTCGATAACGTTATCCACAGAAGAAGCACTACCGCCGCACATGCCGTCAAGACACCATGCCTTGAATGTGCTGGAAGAATAAGTCACCATTACGCCTCGCTCAAGCGTCATTATTTCAGTCAGCGCTCCTAAATCACCTGACTTGGAAGGCGTCGTTGAAGGCAGTCAGCATCTGTTGGTCACCCGAAATGTTTGCGTCGCAAGAGGAATTGCAGAGCTGCGGGGAGGCAAAGCAACGGTTATGCTCACGAATTTCAGCACTGAGTACAAACATGGGAACAAAGGAACAACGGTCGCATACATCGAAGAAATTGTCAAAGCGACCAGTGCTTTCGCCCTCGCCGATTCTGCGGAACCTGCTCAAAGGAACCAAGCCCCTCCCATAGCTTTCAACGTCAATCCCAGACTTCCGAACGATAAGCAAGAACAGCTCAAGGCTCTGCTCCTGCAATACGAAGATTGCTTTTCGTCGTCATCGAAAATTCGGCAGACCCCAATCACGGAACATCGCATCATAACCGAAGAAAATGCCAGACCACTCCGTCAGAGTTTGTACAGGGTTTCGACGCGAGAACGTGAGGCCATGAAGACACAAGTTGATGAAATGTTGCGGGATGACATTGTCCAGTCGTCCAAGAGTCCATGGGCCTCCTCCGTGGTGCTGGTGAAGAAAAAGGATGGGACCCTACGTTTCTGCGTCGATTATCGCCGCCTGAACAAAATCACAAGAAAGGACGTGTATCTTCTCCCACGAATAGACGGCGCACTTGATCGGCTCCATAACGCTAAGTACTTTTCGTCAATGGACCTCAAGACTGGCTATTGGAATCGAAGTCGACGAAAGAGACCAAGAGAAGACGGCGTTTATAACACCGGACGGCCTCTTCGAGTTAAGGGTGATGCCCTTCGGCCTTTGCCTAGCGCCTGCAACTTTTCAACGCAATGGATACAGTACTGGCAGGATTGAAGTGGCAGACTTGCCTTGTGTACTTGGACGACGTCGTCGTGTTTTCCTCGAGTTTCGACGAGCATCTTTGGCGCCTTGAAGCTGTACTTCAAGCCATCAAGACGTCCGGACTCACACTGAAGCCAGAAAAGTGCAGATTTGCGTATGAGGAGCTCTTGTTTCTGGGACACGTTATCAGCAAGTCTGGAGTTCGTCCCGATCCACGGAAAACAGCCGCCATCGCCGACTTCCCGCCGCCCACGGACAAGAAGGCCGTGCGCCGATTTCTGGGCCTGTGCGCCTATTATAGGCGGTTCGTGAAAAACTTCGCCCGCATCGCCGATCCTCTCACTAACCTTACCAAGGCCGACGCGGAGTTCAAGTGGGGAACGCCACAGGAACACGCTTTTCAGGAGCTTGAACATCGCTTCCAGACGCCTCCGTTACTTGCCCATTTCGACGAATTCGCCGAGACAGAAATACATACTGACGCAAGCAGCGTAGGTCTTGGCGCCGTTCTTGTGCAGAGGGCTGACGGACTTGAAAGGGTTATAAGTTACGCCAGCCGCTCGCTATCCAAAGCAGAAGCAAATTATTCCACAACAGAAAAGGAGTGCCTCGCCATCATCTGGGCTACGTCGAAATTTCGCCCCTACCTCTACGGCAGGCCCTTCAAAGTTGTGAGCGACCACCACGCCTTGTGGTGTCTAGCCACCTTGAAGGACCCTTCAGGTCGCCTCGCACGATGAAGCCTGAGACTTCAAGAGTATGACATTACTGTCATTTACAAGTCCGGCAAAAAACACTCCGACGCCGACTGTCTCTCTCGTGCGCCTGTCGACTAACCGCTACCCGACGACCCGGATGACGAGTACTTCTTGGGAACGATAACTACCGACGACTTCGCTGAACGACAGTGGGCCGACCCGGAACTTAAGGCGCTAATAGAATACCTCGAAGGCAGGACCGCCGAAGTCCCGAAGGTGTTCAAGCGCACACTTGCGTCGTTCTTTCTACGAAACGGTCTTCTACAAAAGAAAAACTTTTCACCACTTCACCGCTTTCACCGCCGCTTGTCAGTTGTTGATCGAAGGCCGACGCTCCGTTCGCCGCTATCAGTCCGAGACTGCTATCTGTGCAAGACTACTGCTGTAATTGCACTTTTCCGTTTACCGGGCAAAGGTTCGCCCAAACAAACAGTTAAATCCCAACACGAAGTCTCCTGTCTTCGGCTACGTCACGACCCTGTGACAATATATTCGCGCAACCTCACGCTTCTAGCGAAGTTTATATATATATATATATATATATATATATATATATATATATATATATGTGGTCTTGTCTATTTCTGTAGCCGAGGCTACAAAAAGTCAAGATTACATGCTAATCACTGAACACAAGCCAAAAGACAAAAACAATACCGATGCTGCAAGAAAACAACGTGATCATTTTGGAGCACCACGTGCTGAAGAGCTCAAATACGCCAATTATTTTTCTGATAAAGCTATGGACGGCTTACTGATGCAGCTTCCTGGAGTGATTGTTGCCGCCTCATTTGTGATTCTAGTTCCTTCGTTAGGCTGGGACGTGAGCACCTTTGCCTTTTCAAACAATGGCTGGGAACCCCTTCCAGTACAAATATAGGCCAAAAATTATCCCTTCCTACATTTTTTGCTTTCTGGCAATATTCTTGTAATTTTATATTACGCACCATCCCAACGGAGCCAGTACCTTTGTGCATAAAACTAAGATATACTATAAGAAATCCCTCTCGCACACTCAAACATTTTACGGGGCTTGATCTTGCTCAGGGTACTTCCTACGGGACTAGTTTGGACTTACAACTTAGACAGTTTACAAGGTATATATAAACTGATAGTGAAGGCCCTTAGAAGCTGATATGTGTAGAAAATGGCGGCAGATCAGCTTCTAATGGGGCTTAGCACCTTCTCTGTGAAGAGGGAACACTTCCGGCGGAACAAAAAATAAAGGGGATGTGACGCAATAGCTGGTGATATAGTGAAATCATTTTGTGTGCACCAGCACAAACTTTCAAATTACTTTTCATGGGCCCCTGATTGCTATGAACTAGAGCTAAAGTGATCATCGGCGAGTCATCCACCAGTGCATTTCAAGTCAACTGCAGCTAATCTAATAAAGACTCATGAGTAATTGCTTCATTCCTAAAAAAACTGTAGTTATATAATTCTGATTTGAAGTGCCGATTGCGAATTAGAAGAAATAAATAAGGAAAAAGAAAAATAGTGAGACCACAATTCAGCAAGAAAATTGTTTAGACGCACTGATGTGTTCCTGAACGGCGAATAAAACATCCCTGTGGCTGAAACTCAGTGTAGAGGCTCCAAATGAAAGAAGAGCAGGTCCTGATAATTACAAGCCCAGTTTTTGAAGAGGTGCTGCTAGTATGCTCTGCATGAATATATGGAAACGGAAATAATATAATAGAAAATGACTAATTGTTTCTTCTTGATTACAGTAAATGCACATAGGGGAATTCAATAAACCTGATCTATGCAAGTAAAAATTAAGGAAGGTAACGCGGCAACAAAATTTTTTGAAGACAACTTCCATCATCCTTGAATTAGACAGTCCACTGCGCCAGGGAAATAACAAGTGGTTGTTCTCTGGAGAAGCCATCAGTGCAGGGTCTGATAAGTTTTGCCTGATTTTAAGCGTGCGAAATCGTGCCACCGTAATGTGTACTGTAAGGGGGAAATTAGGAATGGTGGGTGTCGAAAGAAATGCCTTCTCAAGAAAATCATCTATTTCGTTCAACAACGAATCTTTGTGCCCTGGTGCCCAGAATAAATAAATACTTCGGCGATGACAGTGAGCCAATGATTTAAAAAGTTTCAGTATGGGTGAGCAACCGGATGTAGACAGAAAAGAGCACACTGATAATAAATCAGTTACGATTGCTACGACTGGAATCGAAGTATTTATCTTTCGCAAAGCTAACATTATTGCCATAAACACAGCCAGAAAGACAGGAATAAATCTTGTAAGTGAAGTGAAACTGCCCTATCAAGTACAGGGCAAAATAATCCAACACCTGATTTTTCTTCTGATTGCGATGCGTCCGCTGCAATAATGATGTTTGTTGGCACGGTACTTAAATGTTCCTGCAATAAATCACATAAAGTGCCTGTGGGTAATAGCTTAGCGTGAGTTGGGAAAATATCATGGTAAACTATTTCTGGAGAAATTTTTTGCCCAATTAAAGGAAGCAGATCACAAATTTGTACATTTAGTGGCTCAAGTAACGATTGAACAAATATTATTTAAGGTTTGTGAAATCTGGACCAATGCACGGAAAGAAATAGGTCAGCATTGAAAATAAAAATAATTTGATCAGGGTTAAAGGTTGCCCTATGTAATCGTAAAAAAGCCTGCACAGTAAGAATGTTAAAGCGACATAATAGGGTCGGTATTCATGCTACAAGGTATAACACTTTATTTGCAGTATACTTTGGAAGTCTTAAGCAGAGCCGTAGAGCCTCTGTTTTCGATAGAACGAGCGGCCGAAGCATGTAGGCTGGCGCACCAGAAAAAAGAAAGCAGCAAAACTCTAACACAGGTCAGACATACATTTTATATATCATCAAAAGTGCCTTCTTTCTCACACCTGATATATAATTGCTCAGCATCCACAATACGCTCATTGCGCGTACTGCTTTTTAGGGGCGAAGCTCCTTAGGGCGTGGGCTGTGCGTCCCCTGTATACGTATGTAGCCACCTCTAGTTTAGTTCTTGCAGTGTTCACTAGATGGCGGTACCGTCCCCTATATGTAGTCACCTCTAGTTTAGTTCTTGCAGTGTTAACTAGATGGCGGTACCGTCTCCTGTATGTAGTCACCTCTCGTTTAGTTCTTGTAGTGTTTACTAGATGGTGGTACTTGTAGCTGATGATGAAAAGATGCAAGATGTTATAAACTAGAAAGCGGTACTTGTAGTTGATGAAAGACGCGAGATCTTATAAAATAGGAATGATGTCACATATGGCGCGTGTCATTGGTTGAAGGCAATCGTTCGATTTAGGGCGGCGACGTACGCTAGGCGGAGCGATGTAATAAAATCGAGTGGGCAAAATGTACAGAGGATTCATGGTTTACCAGGTTTACCTCCGGAGCTTCGCCCACTCATCATCATTCACTTCGTGGATATGGCGGAATTTTTTTTGTGATGTATTCAATATGAGGGCGCCAATTGAGATGTTCATTATACATACCTCCGAAGTATTTCAATTATTGTACTTGTGGGATATCTTGGAGTTTGTGATTAATAGATATGTGCACAGAATCTTGGACAGGAAAAACGAGAATAGCACATTTATTTGTATTCAGGTTTAACATCAATCCATCCAGCCAATGTTCTATTTCATCGAGATATGCTTGCAAGATGGTTGAAAGACAGTGGATGTCATGTTCTATAGCAAAGAAAGCAATGTTGTTGGCATAAACATAGGTTTTCACATCTGGCTGAACGGGGATGGTACTAAGCAATATGTTGAGAAATACGGGGGAAAGTGCTGACTCCTCCGGTACACATCGGGTTTGCTTGTTCTTTCAGGAAGAGAAACCGGCTTGAGAACAATAGAATTCTCTTCTACTTGAAAATTCTGTCAGCCATGCTACTACATAAGGTGTAATCCCATGACTCCATAACTGAATAATCAAGACAGGGTACTCTACACTATCGTATTCTTTATATATGTCTAACGTTACTAAAGCCGCATACTGCTTTTTGTGACGGGCAATATTGTCACGTAATACAAGAGGGGGAACACACACAATGATTTATTGAGGGCGAACTTGTGCCCAGAAAAGTAGCTATGTCACAAAGAAGAGTCTGCTAAAAGCGTTCCTCCTACGTGTCCCTTTCTGAACAACTACTCCGTCAGTCTTCCCGGCTCGTGCTCGTACACCAGAGGCATGCGCTTCTCTGCCCAAGATGAGTGAGCAGGCGCGAGGCACAGTAGACGCCCACATAGCGTCTCGTTGGTTGCGAGGCACCGCGGACGCCCACTTAGCGTCTCGTTGGTTGCGAGGCACTGTAGACGCTGACATAGCGTCTCGTTAGTTGCGAGGCACTGTAGACGCTCACATAGCGTCCCGTTGGTCCTATTTGTAAAATAATTAGTAGGAGCATTCTCTGTGGCACTACTCCCCCTTCATAATGCGCATCGTCTCGATGCGTGAATACGGAAGGTTAATAGTCGAGGGGGTAGATGTTTCATTCTCTTTCTTAGTATGGCTCATGCGGACAACGTTGACGACCTCCGCATGGTTTTGCCTTTTCGAGCGCTCTTGGCCGTCAGGGATTACTTCATAAATTAGGTCACTTAGCCGACGGAGGACCTTGTCTGGACCAAAGTACCGTCGAAGGAACTTTTCTGACAGGCCGCGGCGTCGTATTGGTGTCCAGATCCATACTTGATCACCTGGCTGGTACTTGACTCTTCTGCGGCGCAGGTTGCAGTAGTCCGCATCCTTGAACTGTTGTTGACGTATTCGGTGCCTTGCCAACTGGCGTGCTTCTTCAGCTTTCTGCAGAAATTCGTCAATGTCAGATGGCTCGTGGTGGTCATTGTCGACTAGGAGCATGGCGGCGAGAGTTGAATTGACTATGCGACGATAGACAAGCTGAAATGGAATGACGCGGGTGGTCTCTTGGAGGGCCGTATTATAGGCGAACGTTCCGTAAGGCAGGATTTCATCCCACATTTTATGCTCTAAGTCCAGGTACATCGACAGCATGTTAGCGATTGTGCGATTTAGGCGTTCCGTTAACCCATTCGTTTGGGGATGGTACGCAGTGTTTTTCCTATGGCTGGTGTTCGTCATTATCATCAAACATTGTATCAACTCTGACGTGAAGACTGCTCCTTGGTCGGTGATTACTACCTTTGGGGCGCCATGTCGAAGAACTATGCTGTGCACGAAAAACTTGGCTACTTCAGCTGCCGTTTCTCGCTCAAGGCAGCCGGTTTCAGCATACCGCGTTAAGTAGTCGATGGCGACTACGATCCACCTCTTGCCCAATGATGACATTGGGAAGGATCCAAGAAGATTCATTCCAACTTGTTCAAATAGTGTAGCAGGTGGTTCTATGGGCTGGAGCTGGCCGGCCGTCTTCAGTGGTGGTCTTTTGCGCCTTTGACATTCGCGACATGTCTTCACACATTGCTGCACGGATGCCAGCAGCTTGGTCCAGTAATACTTCTGATGAATTCTGGCAAATCCGGCTGACGCCCAAGTGACCAGACGATGGTTCATCATGACAAGCTTCTAGGATTTCGGGTCTCATTGCTAACGGAACGACGAGTAAGAACTTCTCTTTGTTATGCCCGAAGTTCCTTTTGTATAGCACATTTCCACGGAGACAGAATGAAGATAATGTTCTCCTAAATACACGTGGGACCTGGCCGGCACGCCCTTCGAGGTGTTCGATCAATGGGAGCAGTTCTGCGTCAGCTCGTTGATGCTCCGCAATATCTGAGGCTTCCATCACACAGAAAAGTGTCGAGTCGTCTTCTTCTGAAGGAGTAGAGTCAAGTGGCGAGCGTGATAAGGAATCGGCATCATCGTGTTTTCGCGCAGACCGGTATAAAACAGTAACGCCGTATTCTTGCAGTCGGAGGCTCCATCTGGCTAGACGTCCCAACGGGTCTTTTAAGTTCGCCAGCCAGCAAACTGAGTGGTGGTCGCTGACGGCACGGAACGGCCTTCCGTAGAAATATGGTCTGAACTTGCTGATAGCCCATACAACTACCAAACACTCTTTTTTCTGTCGCGGAATAGTTTTTTCGGCTTTTGAGAGGGTTCGGCTGGCGTAAACTATCACTTTTTGTTCTCCGTTTTGCCATTGTACGAGTACTGTGCCGAGACGAATATTGCTTGCGTCTGTATAGAGTTCCGTGTCAGCGGTCTCGTCGAAGTGGGCAAGGATCGGTGGGCGTTGTAAACGTTGCTTTAATTCGTTGAAAGCTGTTTCTTGTTCTGCACCCCAAGCGAATGACTCTTCGTCTTTGTGAGTTTGTTTAGAGGCTCAGCGATTTTCAAGAAATTTTCTACAAATCGTCTGTAGTAAGCGCATAAGCCCAAAAATCGACGCACCTCTTTCTTTTCTCTGGGCTTTCGGAATCCTGCGACCGCCGTAATCTTGTCAGGATCAGGGACAACACCTTCCGCGCTGATTACGTGTCCCAGAAAACGAAGCTTTTCGGAGCCGAACTGGCGCTTTTCGGGTTCGATTGTCAAGCTGGCCGACTGGATAGCCTGAAGCACTGACCGCAGTCTCTCTACGTGTTGGTCAAATTTCGCAAAAATACCAAAACATCGTCCAAGTAGACTAGGCAAACAGAGGCCGAAAGGTAGTGCTTTAAACTCGTACAAGCCATCCGGGGTTACGAAAGCGGTCTTTTCACGGTCTTTTTCATCCACTTCGATTTGCCAATATCCGGTTTTTAAGTCCGGATTTAAGAAATATCTGGCGTGCCGTAGCCGATCCAATGTGTCATCAATGCGCGGTAAAGAGATACATCCCGCTTGGTTACGCTGTTTAGTTTCCGGTAGTCTACAAAGAATCTCAACGTGTTGTCTTTTTTTCTCACGAGAACTACCGGCGATGCCCACGGGCTGACAGGTAGCTGAATGACATCATCTTGCAACATCTCCTGCACCTGGCTCTTTATAACCTCTCGTTCTTTCAGCGAAACTCTGTAAGGGTGTTGATACACTGGCCTGGTTGTTTCCTCTGTTATAATCCTGTGCTTCACGACCTGCGTGCGACGTACTTTTGATGAGGTGGAAAAACATTCTGCAAATTCATCTATCAGGTCTTCCAGGATTTTCCTCTCGGCTGGCGATAGACTTCGGCTTATTGAAACGGATGTTCCAAGGTCATGCGTAGTTTCCGAAGGAGGCGGCTCTGACGCAATGGCACATAAGTCGGTACCTTCAGCAAAGCTGTGTAGAAAAGCGATGGCAGTGCCTTTTGCGACATGCTGAATTTCATTCCCGAAATTTGTGAGCAGTACGTTGGCAAGCCCACCACGTAAGCGAATAATGCCTCGAGCTATGCAAATACCTTTCTTCAGCAGCAGCTCGACATTGCCATCCGCTATTCCTTCAGAGTTGACGAATGCGTCATTCCTTACGCTAACCAGGACTCTGTATCGTGGTGGCACGGTTACGTCGCCGTCGATAACACGCAACGCCGAACTTCCCGTCTCCTCGCCTATGGCCAGCTTTGTCGAAAAAGAAATACTAGAATTCTGCAGGTTTATTATGGCGTCATATCTAGCAGGAAATCCATTCCGAAAGACAGGCGGCTCATTGCAGAGAGTGCGGTTGTTATCCTCTTTTTCAGGATACTGAAGTGGTTTTTGGTATAAAAATAAATTAACTCGTGAGTTGACAGAAGCTTTTCACAAAAGAAAAAGAGGGGAACAATGCGTCAGCTAGCCTTCGGTTTTGCTGCACGATAAAGAGTTTGTTTTTCTAGATTATGTTCCGAGATAATCTGTCTTCTTTTACCGTGTGTTCTCGATGTGCGACGGATGTACTTTTTTGTCTGCACACGCATGCGTCGTGTTTTTCAATTGTCTGTATATATTCTGCCCTTTTTAATAAACAGTTTAGGTTCGAGAAAGCACTTGTCCTGTCTTCCTGTCTGTTTTTCGTGCGCTTTAACTGATAGGTATACCTTTCACGAGATTTCACAGTAAATGTGATTTCAAATTGTACAGAAAGATGATCACTGTTTGAAGAGAAATCAATTGTTTTACAAGACCTTATTAAAACACTCGACCTGCAAAATGTAAGATCTAATAGCGATCGTGTCCGTAGGCTGTCTAATAAATGTAGGCTGTCTTTCATTTAGGCAGGCAAGGTTTTTATTCATCATCCAATCCCACAAAAGACTACAGGAAAGGTATGTTACAAATTCCCACAAAACATTATGTGAGTTGAAATCACCAGTCAGAAATAATTCATTCTTGCAATTAGCTAAGGCAGTATCTAATCGTTTAGTATTATGCAAGTTCGTAGAAAAATATGCGTTTAAAGTGAAAAAGGACTGCGCCCTGGCAGACTGAGGTATATTGCCAAAATTTCACAGTCTTAAGACATAAGCTGAAAGGCTTTGCTCGCTGTGTGGCAAAATTTATTCGAGACTAGTATCATTAAACCACCTTCTAGTGATGGGTGGTCTAGCCGAAATGCTATAAAATTGCTTACATTACAAATCTTAGCTGGGTTAAGCCAGGTTTGTTGTAATAAAATTATACCAAGATATAATTGATTAATTAGGCAAAGCAAGTCAGTAGAAGCAGAAATCAAAAACCTACAATTCCACTGTACTACTTTCAAGATTTCTATGTTGACGAACGAATCACTTCAGCAACGGCGGTTTCTAAACTACTCCCTTTAGGGAACGCACTGGTATTATTGTTGCACTTTTTAGGTTTTGAGTTTGGGCAAGGAAATTTTACAAGAGATCCAGGAGATGACGCCTGAAATCTTGGCATACGTTCATTTTATTCCGACCCTCCGCGTGGGTTGACGTAAACGGTTCAGATAAAATCGGGATGTCCTCTTTTCGGGGTTGCCCCTGTGGCACTAAATTCGGCATCTCTTCCACTGCACAAGGTGTCGACTTGGCTATCGGTACTGCTACTGCGGAAACCAGCTGTGTCATTTGTGAGCAAAACACTGGAGAGATGCACTCACTTACGCTCGTAGCTAGCGCTTTCGACATTGCCTTTTCTACTGCTGCTTCAACAAGATTCGAAATCTTCGTCTCACTTTGTTGTTCGTGCCTCTAAGTGACTCCCACATATCCAAAGGTCCTCTCCTTTAAGACTGCAATCGCTTCTGGCCACGAGCAACGACGTATGTTCATGATTTCTAGCAGTTGGGTTTCATTGGATGTTGCGGTGCAGTTCAAGTAATCGACCGCATGATTTCCTGCAGAGAGGCAGCACTTTTCGGTTTCGGCAGTGCACTCCTTCTATAGATGGGCATCGCCATAGATGTGGCATTGTGAATTTCATTTACGGCACCCTACACTGTGAACAAAACGCCAATCGTTTTGACACTGAAGATGACGAGAAGCGAGGTGGTTGACTCTGAAATTGAATGGCCGTACTTTCAATTCTGATGGGCAGGAAGTGACGGCGAAGATAGCAATAACCGACTCAGTGGGGACTTTCTCACCGTTAACTTAGCGGCTGCACCGGTATAAAGCTATGACTCCAGCATCAGCCAGCTTTTCCAGAGTCTGAGCGGGCGTCAGTCTGTAGTCGACTCCTCAAAACTTAGTGCATGCTAAACGAGGCGGGATAAACGCACTCACCGGGGCCGAACCAAATGTCTTGAAATTAAAATGTAAAAAATACATGAGTATTCGACAATCTGCCTACCAAACCCCCTTTTTTCGAACTGACGAACACCACTTATCAGCTGAAAGTGCATCGTCATGGCCTGCAGCTCCATCCGGATTGCCTTTGGGTTGTTGAGCCTAATAAATTCACCACTCGAGGGCACCAGTGAAACAAGGATGCTGCCAACACCATTGCAGAAAAATATTCCAATGGCAAGTCATAATTAGGCAAGGAGATTTACCAAGGGCTGTGCCCTTGACTAGGAGACAAATTAGACAATGCCACTGATTCGATCGTTTAAACAAGTAATATGCAACGTTAGCTTGTTTCAAGAGGTCAAATTCACCCAACACTCAGCCAAACCACCGTCCGAAAGAGTCCGAAGGGAACGGCCGCTTCTGTAGTAATCGCGATGCTTGTAATCTCCAGTTTTAACAGAAACAATTTACTCACACCAGAATAATGACATTTTTGTTTGTTTTTCAATGTTCACAAGAAATCAAATTTATTACTCTGCACTAAAAGGTAATAAGAACGAAAAAAATTGCAGACACTTCCAGCGTTATATTTTTCTTTTTTTTGCAATATGCTTCGATAAATTGCTTCTCAGTACGTGAATGAAGACATATGCAAAGTGCCGTGATAGATAAGTTGGCATTCTGCTCACCGGTAACGCAGATAGTAGGCACTGCATGCTCAATAAGCAAACCGGGCTGCAGAAATACTGATGGATGAAAGTCCAGCGAGCACTGCATTCCGGAACATTGTTCTTGTCTCTTATCTCTAAGACATCGGTCACCAGGCAAGGTCCTACTGCATCCTTGCACAGCAGATCGTTTTCGCAGCTACCGACGAAAGCACTCGACGCCAATTGTAATTTGCATCGTTCTGCTGCCCGCTGGACCTTGCACTGAAGACAATCAACAACGATAAAACCCACCTAACAATTTCACCCACAACAGATAACGCGAGCAAGCGCAGAACACTAAAACACGTGAGGGGGTGTATCTTCACCAGCGAATTTTACGAGCGGGCCTGGCTTCCTTGCTTGATCCTTTCTTGTGGCTTTTACCCGCTAAGGGGGATTCGCCAAGACGCCGGCGGTTAATGTAAGACAATACTTTAGGATTATCCAGGCTAAGGAAATATGATTACTTTGTTTTCACTCGACGGGATTGCCATGTATACCCATGCAGTGCAAGAGGCGGCACTGAGTAATATTAGCGTGGGCAGAGGGCGCTATATAAAAATATTTTTCGTAATAATAAAGACCACCATAAATCGTTTTTTACTACACCCACATAATATTGTCCAGGAAAAGAAATCTCACTTGTAAAACCTATGGATTGTATCGACTTGTGGCGAAACGATTCGGCGCCGCTTCTGCGTCGCTTCTATGCCTGCGCGTCGCGGCAATGCCTCCAATTACGGGCGCCGGCGATAAGAACACTCTCGCCCGAAAAAAACAAGAAAACTGTGCATATGCCCCGATTGAGTGGCAGTTGCAGTGGAACCTTCAGTGCGGAAACATTAAAGTTATGTTATCCCACATCTCGTGACCCAGAAAACGAAAGTACCGCACCACCATGGCCGACGAGGAAAACCTTGCTGCCCTTCAACAAGAAGTAGTACAACTGCAACAACAACTGCAGGCCCATCAGCAAGTGATCCAGAATCAAGAGCAGCAGCTCCGGGAACTGCAGCAGCGCAATGAAAATGGAGCGCTCTCGTCCGACGACCATGCACCACCCCACTTGAGCCACGCCCCCCAAAACTTCGCTCCAGCGGTCCGTGCCATCTCGGGCGCCTTCATTGCTGCGGCCGCCACCGACACGGACGTCTGTCGCGTCACCGTCAAACTTCCAGCGTTTTTGGGCAGAGGCGCCTGATGTGTGGTTTCTTCAAGTCGAGGCACAGTTTTCCAATGCACGCATCACCCAGGACCGGACGCGCTATGACTACGTCGTCGCCCATCTAGACTTTCGCTTTGCGGCTGAGGTTCGCGATATACTTGCAAACCCCACGGCTGTTGACCGTTACCTACACCAGAAGAGGGAACTGACCCACCGGCTTTCACCTTCACAAGACGAGGAGGTACGTCACCTACTCCAGCATGAAGAACTCGGGGACCGCATGCCATAGCAGCTCCTACGTTACATGCGTGACCTCTTGGGCAGCACCCCGGTTGACGATTCCCTCCTCCGTATCATCTGGCTTCAGCGTCTACCCTCACATGCGCAGGCCGGATGGCCTGCGCATGTGCAGGTGCAGCCGAATCCGCCGCTGAACCAGCTATCTCACATCGCCGATGAAGTGGTCGAGATTTTGTTGCCAGCATCGCCTCTCACCGTTTACGCCGTTGACACCCGACAGTTCAGCAGCGAGCTCGCACGCCGTGTCGACGAAATCACCCGTCACCGTGACTCAATTCAAAAGCACCTGGATCAAAGCTCAAAGCTGTGTCCACAAAAACGCTCCCAAAGCCAAGACAACAACGCCGTTTCATCGCACGGAAATGATCACGGCCCCTGCTACCACCATCGCCGCTTCGGGGTCAAAGCCCGGAAATAACTACCATCTTTCTCAGCTGGACATCAGGGAAACTTCAATGGTCGTCAAGGAAGCGTTGCGTCTGTACGGTCCTGTCCCACTCATGGTGGCTCGATGCTGCATTAAAAACACAACGGTTCTCCGACACTTCATTCCTGCCGGCGTGAACATTATCGCACCGGCGTGGTACGTGCGTCGTGACCCAGACCTGTGGGAAGAGCCAGAAAAATTTATGCCTGACCGGTTTTCTGAGGAAAAATCCAAGGAGCGCCACAGTGCCGCTTATTTCCCTTATGGCCTTGGCCAGAGGACATGTCTTGGCAAACGGGTTGGATTGTTGACAATGAAGACAGCCTTGATAAAAACTTTGCGAGACTACAAGCTTGATATATGCGAGAAATCTCGATCCCTTGCTCATGACTGTTCCGAGTCTGGTGGGAAACCCTAAAGGTGGAGTGTACGTGAAGCTTACCGCCTGGCATTTTCGAACGGTGGTTGATGTGGCTTGAATAATTAACGTGCAGTAGCGAGGGCGTTTGTAACAGAAGTAAATGTTGTCTTTGTGCGTAATTGTGTTGTGTACTTACTACAAATCTAATAAAACCTCAGGTTACTAAAGCTGGATTAACTGCTATCCAGTTTTACAGTTTTCACGCAGTCATCAACCAACCATTTCATACACTCTCGTAGTTCGTTGCCACCACTCGCGTCATCTTTAATAAAAACCACTGTCTGTATTAGTAAATTACTATTAGGCGTACAATATTCCGGTATTTTTAACCATTTTAGTTGGCGATGGTATTCGGCCATTTCCGTTGGAAGCCCTACCTGTTTGGCATCCCAAGTTTATGCATTTACTTTCCTGGTATTGCAAATGTTCTCGTCAATGACCTTCCATAAAACACTTGGTTTCAGCAAACCAGGCGTGAAATTACATTAGTTTCGCCTACGAAGCTTTCTGCTTAGACGTGCAAAGAGCAAGTCGTAGTCCTGACCGTATCTCAAAGTTCACGTAGAAACTTCCAGAACGAACGTCCACACGCCCATGATGTCTGTCCCCATAATTGTAGTTTGCTAATAATCTGCGTTGATTGATACATGTCCAGTTCAGTGAACAGTTCGGGGTCCCAAAACCACCACATGATTATGAGAAACGCCATAGTGGGGGCACCAGAAATTTCCCCCTTTTGGGGTTTTTTAACGTGCTCCGAAATCTGAGCACACGGGCCTACATCATTTCCCCCTTCATAAAAAAATAATCTCTCTCTTTATATTTTTAATCATCTTAAAAAATTATGCTCATGTAGCCACCATCACAGGAAGCCTTAGAAGTTCTGGTGAATGTAAAGAACCCGCAGGATACGCATGTCATGTATGCGTGACCCGGAGCGTCAAAACCGGCAGACAAAACCATTTCATCAGCTTGGCCTAATCGAGATTGGAAGCCATCCCGAAACGTGCCCCGATTTTTTCGCCCTCTGCAAACTGACCATAAAACACAACGCTCGTACACGGCCTGGCTGAGCAGAGAAGCAGTGAAGAGCCTCAGAATAGTTCAAACGAACTTCTTTCGCATTACACGCTTCTGAAACCAATCTTCCCCACCAAATAGACTAAGGAATGAAATGGAACTGCCCATGCCAGGTGGGGCGTAAACGTAACACCGTCGTTGTCTATCTCATCAACAACTAACCGTTCACCGCTGGCAGGTGCAGCTGGCCTGGTCAGGCCCTCAGGACCAGCCAATCCTAGTGAACAGGATGGGGCGCAAGGCCACGGCTCACATTGCCTTGAAATCTGGACGCCGCTACTATTGGGTGAAGACGTCATTGGCTCGTTATATCAATAAAGTTTAGTCCTTCCCAGCATTGGTGGTAACCACAAATGACTGGTAAGTAAACATTATTCAGAGCCTAACACTGTACTTTTCCCTGAATTGTGATGTGTGTCAGGAAGCAGAAGGAGGTTGGTATCTGTTGTTATTTCAGAATTGCGCAAAATGTTTTTGCTCAAAAAAATTTCGTTCGCTGTTGCTTTGAAGGACTTACATGTAGAAATTTTAAAATTCAGATAGCTGTTTGAGAAATTCATTGTGGAACGACCAACTAGTGGCAGCAAGCTTGTTCGCTACAGAATTCAACTAGATCATATTGTCACCCTGAAGTTTCCTAACATCTTTATGCCGGGAAAGTTCATCGATCTATTAGAATGAGCTTCCTGACTTCTTATGTCAAAATTACAGCCCATCAATATCGGTTGTCTTTTGAACTTGTTGCTCTGTCCTGACGCCTACGCAAAAGTGAATGTAACGGTCATTCCAATGTGTATGTAGGCTTTGAAAACGTAGGCGTGCACAAGGCAAGCCCCACTAGCAGCGCCCAAGGTTCATCGCGGCACCTGCTTTCGACTAAGTAAATGTATGGGGCATACCTCACGCCTACTCCTAGACGACTACAAAAAGGCAACCTTTCAGCTCTTCACCACCTACCCCATTCGCACGAATATGTCAAACCTTCTAGTTACATTTCAGTGTAAGAAATAGAAAAAGGGGTTCATTGAGGGAAGTACCAATTTATGCGTATTGTGAACTTCATTTTATGGCTTGGTTTAGAGCGCATAGATACAAAGAAGGCACAAAGGTGCGTTAGTTTCAAGCACTAGAATAAAACAGTTGGTCTTCATTATAATGCTAATAATTTGAAATATATCAGTGCAGCTGATTTAAATCTGACGCAGACTTGCGTTGTTTTTGAGGTCGATCACCGCACACATTGATAACGCAAATTCGCACTGCTGTGATGATTCGTAATGTTTTATAGTCTTAATAGCAATGTTCTAGGTTTCAACTTCCATTACCAAAATGTCGGAAGCTCCTCCCTCGCACGTCAGCCTGATGCAAAAAATAATGCTCTCAATTTTGCCCAGAGAAAGCTGCTTCATCTTTGTAAACAACAATGAGTCTCTTTAGGCTGTCTTAACTATGAGCCATCAAAATGTTGTTAACGTGATAACTTTGAGGAACTCGTTTCGCAGAAACTCCGGATTCAACGTCGGCGTCGGTGCCGGCGTGGGCGTTGTTGGTTGTCAGCGAGAAATTATCCTTTGCAGGACCACAAAATCGAGAAACATGAATTTTGTAACGAAAAATTTCGAATCTGAGTGAGGATCGAATCTTGGCCGTTTGCGTAGCAAGCAGGTCTTCTACCTCATATCCACGCGTCTGCTTTGAAATAAATTGCAAATAACATCCACTGCTTGGAAATGCAGTGAAAAATCGTTGATACTTTACAAACGCACGTGTCCTGTACACAATGATGATGTTTGATGTTTTATGGCGCAAGGGCCGATTCACGGCCAAAGAGCGCCAGTTCATCTAACTAAAAATATGGACAATGATTGTGATAAGCGGCTGTATAAGGGCCATAAAATTCCTCGCAGTAAGGCGGGTAAAAACATACAAATAATAAAATCATGACCATGCCGTGAAAGCTGTGTGTGTGGGGTGAACAGATGACAAAAGTTGGTGATAATAAAAGACGATGGTGGATATGTATGGCATTAGCACAAGTGCCTCACTCGTTCAAACCCTTGCGTCCAAGGGCCGTGAGGCATGTGCTTTCTTGTGTAGCCACCGCAGCAAAACCTCTCTGGAGAGGTCATGCTACGGTATGCCCGGGTATATGACATGAAAGCTGTGAATTTCTTTTAAAAACGCTAACAATGATTTGTGACTAAAAAGCGGTTCCCTACCGACGAACATTGCAGGGTGTAAAGGTATATGTTGTCGGTAGGGTAATGGAAAGTGTTGTTTTCTTACAGTGTCCAATTGTTTGCACTCAATTAAAATGTGAAGGACTGTCAATGCTTCACCACATCTGTCACACAATGGTGGATCGCCACCAGACAAAAGGTGTGTGTGTGTCGTGTATGTGTGTCCTATCCTGAGTCTCGTTAGTATTACCTCTGTATAACGCGATTTCGATACGGGCAGCCAATGACCAAGGTGTGGCTTAATAACGTGTAGTTTGTTTTGTGTTTGTGTATCCCACTTGCTCTGCCAGTATACTCTGAGGTTTCGTTTGAGGGATGGTTTAAGATCGAGGGCCGGGATTGATATAGGTGTAGGGGCAGTGCTTTTGTGCACGGATGCAGCGAGCTGATCCGCCCTCACGTTGCCTTGAATCTCACGGTGCCCTGGCACCCAGCACACTACAACATGTTGTTTGAGTGTGTAAAGTGTGCATAAAATGGAGTAAAGTGAGACAAGGACTGGGTTTTTTTGTTTTTTAAGACTGTGCAGAGCCGTTACCACACTTAGGGAGTCTGTATAAATTACTGCTTTTTGTATTTGTAATTGTTTGATGTGTTTAGCTGCCACAAGTATCGCGTACGCTTCCGCTGTGAAGATACTTGTGCGTGGATGTAGTGGACCAGCATCCGAAAAGGATGGGCCTACAGCAGCGTAGGACACAGAGGAGTTAGTCTTGGAGGCATCTGTGAAGAACTCAGGACATGTGTATTTGTGTTGAAGTTCCAAAAAGTATGTTCGGATATGGGCAATAGGCGCATGTTTTGTAACTTCAAGAAAGGACACATCACAGTCTATAGACTGCCATTGCCACGGTGGCAGATATGCTACAGGAGCCATTAAACTGTGTTCAAGTGAGACTCCAGTTTCCTCAGCTAGACTTTTCAGGCGAACTGAGAGGGGCTGCCTCATCGAAGGCCTGTTTTGAAACAGAATGGAGCTTGACAAATCATTAATAGTAGAGTATGAGGGGTGCTTCTTATCTGCTTTCACCTTAAAGAAATAAACAAAGGACATGTAAGTTCTCTGCGGATGAAGCGACCACTCATTTGACTCAACATAACGGCTTTCTACGGGGCTGGTGCGAAAAGCACCCGTAGAAAGGCGGATGCCCAAATGGTGCACGGGGTCCAGCATCTTCAAAGCACTTTGTGTTGCAGACTGATAAACAATGGCCCCATAATCTAAGCGGGTGCGAATGAGGCTTCGATGCAGATTCATGAGACATTGTCTGTCACTACCCCACGTAGTACGTGACAACACTTTTAAAACATTCATGGCTTTTAAACATTTTGTTTTTAGATACTTGATGTGCGGTACAAAGGTCAACTTGCTGTCCAAGATTAATCCTAAGAATTTATGCTCCGCATTACAGACAGACGTTGACCGTGCAATTCAATGTAGGGTTCTGAGTGCATGCCTCTCTTTCGGGAGAACAAGACACACGTGCTCTTTTGTGGGTTCAGTCGGAATCCGTTTTCCTCTGCCCATTTGGAGACCTTGTTTAAACCTAACTGAACCTGTCGCTCACACATTACCAGATTGCAAGATCTAAAGCCAAGCTGGACGTCGTCGACATAAGTACAATAAAACATATTGCGAGGGATGGACAAGTGCAAGGAATTCATCTTGATGAGAAAAAGTGTGCAGCTAAGTATACCACCTTGTGGCACGCCTGTTTCCTGGACGAATGTTTGGGAAAGAACCGTGCCCACTCGGACACGGAATGTCCGGTTTGACAGGTAACTTTCGATTATGTGGAACATTCTTCCGCGCACGCCAAGGTGGGACAGGTCTCTTAGAATTCCGAAACGCCATGTTGTATCATAAGCCTTTTCGATATCGAGGAATACAGAGAGAAAATATTGTTTATGGACGAAGGCGTCCCTGATCTGTGCCTCGATACGAACAAGGTGGTCTGTGGTGGATCTACTTTCTCGAAACCCACACTGAAATGGGTCGAGCAAATCGTTTGTTTCAAGGAAATGTACAAGTCTGCAGTTTATCATTTTTTCGAAGATTTTGCACAAGCAGCTTGTGAGTGCAATAGGCCTATAACTCGAAGGTAAAGAAGGGTCCTTGCCCTCTTTCAAAATGGGAATTATAATAGCCTCTTTCCAGGAGTTAGGGAGAGTGCCAGAAAACCAGATAGCATTGTACAAACAAAGTAGGGTTTTTCGTGTTTCGATCGGTAGGTTTTTTAACATTTCATAAACGACACGGTCAGAACCTGGGGCAGAAGTACTGCAGGAGTTTAGAGACATTCGCAGCTCAGCTAGACTGAACGCTTGATTATATGCCTCGTATCCAGTGCATTTGTGTTCGAGTTTCTGCTTTTCTATTCTTGTTCTGTATTTTTGGAAAGTGTCAGTATAGTGGGATGAGCTAGACACCTGTTCGAAGTGTGCACCGAGGAAGTTTGCCTGATCTTCCAAGGTGTCACCCTGGGTGTTTACGAGTGGAAGTGTGTGTACTTGTTTTCCTGCTATCCTACCGACCATGTTTCACACTTTAGCTTCCTGTGTGTATGAATTGATCCCTGACAAAAACTTCTGCCAGCTTTCTCTTCTGGCCTGCCGACGCGTTCTCCTGCCTTGAGACTTTATTTTCTTGAAAGTGTCAAGATTTTCGGCTGTCGGTGAGTTCCGAAGCAGCCTCCAAGCTCTGTTTTGCTGCTTGCGCGCCTTTCGGCATTCAGAGTTCCACCATGCACACGCCGTTTTCCAGGGTGTCCATTTGTTTGTGGGATGCATTTTGTTGCAGCATCAATCAAAAATGCTGTGGAGTAGTTGACAGCAACATCAATATTCAAAATACTTATGTCATTCCAGCCTAGACGAGCGATGGTATAAAAGTGTTCCCAGTCGGCTCTGTTTATTAGCCACTTGGGAACACGTGGTGGGCACTCGGTTACTGTAGTTGTGCTCAAAACTACGGGGAAGTGGTCACTTCCGTACAGATTACTGACGACATTCCACTGGAGTAGAGGGACAAGAGATGGAGATGCTATGCTTAGGTCTATGGAGGAGTAGGTGTTATTAGCGAGATTGTAATAGGTTGGTTCTTTTCGATTCAGGAGACACGCGCTCGACGAGAGAAGGAACTGTTCGATCAGTCGACCTCGCGCGTCATACCTAGAGTCACCCCATAGCCTGCTATGCGCATTAAAGTCTCCAAGGAGAACATAAGGCTCCGGAAGTTCGTCAATTAGAGAGTGTAAATCACTTTTCTGCAGCTGATAGCTAGGAGGACTGTAAATAGTGCAGATTGTGATCAGTTTATCAAAAAGAACCGCTCGAACAGCCACTGCCTCAAGGGATGTTTGGAGTTGTAAGTGTGTGCATGCAATTCCTCGATTCACTATGATGGCAACACCTCCGGATGATGTCATGGCATCATCACGGTCCTTTCGAAAAATAACGTATTTGCGAAGAAAATTTGTGTGTTTTGAATTAAGGTGTGTTTCTTGTACACACAGCACTTTTGGTGAGTGTTCGTGTAGGAGTTCTTGGATGTCGTCAAGGTTTCTGAGCAGGCCCCTGACGTTCCATTGTATAATTTGAGTGTTCATGGTGAATGTAAAATAATGCTGCGTGTACGAAAAGCGAGTGGCTGTTTAGACGGGGAGTTTGAGTTCACTTAACAGGGCCGTCACCAGGCCCTGTTATTTGCTTTTTTGTTTTCTTGGCGCGCTCCAAGGAGCCACGCCGCTCTTTCGGCACCAAGGGTGCCGACGTATCCATTGCCTCCTCGGAGGCACTGGATGCCCGCACGTGCGGGCTGTTAGTTTGGATTTTGGGCCTCACCTGGTGAGGGGAGGCTTTGAGGCCCGAAGACTCTGGAGTCTCCGGTCTCTGTTGGGGAGTAGGCGGTGTAGCCTGGGCTACAGCCGCCTTGGGGGCAGGTGCCACAGCCGACGGCTCGCTCTGCGCGGGCCGAAGGGGTGGCGAGGGCTGGTGCGGCGGTGCCCCCTGACGCGCCGCATCAGCGTATGTAGGTTCATAGAATGGAGCGACTCTTCGCCGTGCTTCCTTAAACGTAATGTTCTCCTTCACCTTCAATGTAATTATTTCTTTTTCTTTTTTTCAGTATGTGCAGGAGCTTGAATATGCGGCATGGCTTCCTTCGCAGTTTACACAGTGGGGCGGTTTTTTGCAGTTCTCGGACACGTGGCCTAGGACTCCACATTGTGCACAAGTCTGGCGACCACGACAGGTTTTAGAGCCGTGGCCGTACCTCTGGCATTGGAAGCAACGACGAGGATTTGGTATATACGGCCTGATAGATGTCTTTGTGTACCCTGTTTGAATGGAATCTGGTAGTTTACTGGATGCAAACGTGAGTATCAAATGTTTCGTTGGTATTTCCTTGTTATCTCTTCTGATGATAATTCTCTGTACATTATTGACATTTTGGCTCTTCCACCCTTCCAAAAGTTCAGTCTCGGTGAGCTCAAGTAAGTCTGCATCAGATACCACTCCGCGAGTGGTGTTCATGGATCGGTGTGGTGTTACGGTGATCGGTACATCACCAAACGTTGAGAGGCTGTTTAGCTTTACAAATTGTGCTTTGTCCCGAATTTCTAGAAGAAGGTCTCCGCTCGCCATTTTGGTTACTTTGTATCCAGCCCCGAGAGTTTCCGTAAGACACCTGGCAACTACGAAAGGAGATACGGTCCTGGCTTGCTTTCCGGTTTTTTCACAGTGAATGACGTGGAAGTGGGGAAAAGTTTCTTTTGGCTGGTTGAAGAGATTTATGTCGTCGGTGCGTACCCGCTTTAGGCCGGTACGATCAGATAGTAGAGGAAAAGCACCATGCATGCCGGTTTTATTTTTGTTCAGCAGCGTTGGCGGCCACCCACCACGGAGCCCAACAAGGGGACGCTGCAAGTTTACAGGTGCTGAAAGCTTGCAGACGTCAGCCGTACAACACTGTCATAACCCAATGCGCCTAGACCAAGGTAGGCTATTTGCACAGGGTTAACCCTTGCCGCCAGGAAAAATGGAAGTAAACAGAAGAGAGTAGAAGACAGGACAGATAAACAGTAAGAGATAAAGACGAAGATGTAGGGAGAGAGAGATAGGAAAAGGCGACTGCCGATTTCCCCTGGGTGGGTCAGCCCAGGGGTGCCGTCTACGTGAAGCCGGGGCCAAAGGGGTGTGTTGCCTCTGCCGGGGGGCCTTAAAGGTCCAATCGCCCAGCGTCGGCTCGACCCCCCGGATCCCCTTTTCCCCGGACACGGCAAAGCCACGCACGGCTAGGCGTGGGAGGGAGCCGAAACTCCCCCGTTAGCTTGGGTCCGTGGTGTCGCTACACACCAAACGCCTACTCGCGCAGGCGCCCCTGCGGGGTCCTGTACACAAGCTTCACAATACAACATGTAATATCTCAGTGATTGCGTGACACAAGTATACCTTGTCATTCGGCGTGAAAACGAGTGGTTATCATAACCACTTCATGGTTTAAAATGAGCCACCCATTACGAAGAGCACACATGTTTCTGCGCGCGTTCTCTTGGGACCATGTAGCGGGTTCATAGCATGTTCGAAAACATTTCTCACGTATTATACTCGTGGGTTGAAGCATGCTACTCATTACACTGTACACCACCGAATATGCGAAAGCTTCAGTGACACAAGCCACAGATTGCATTTAGCAAACCACTATTTAAACGTCTCGAGTAACATCATGCAAGAAAACGTATGGACTAAGTGGTTGAAATATATACGTACTATATATCGCTATCGTATTCGCTATCGATATCGCTATCGTGTTCAATTCATAAAAGTGAAACTTCAGGGTCCCCTAATTTTTGTTTCAGAATTATATCCCCTAACATTTGCGGGGATCTTTTCATCCGTAGCGCTTGCAAGTGTAAGAAATATAACGCGTGTATCACTGCCAGCGAGAGCCTGCATGGTATCTCGATGAGAACGATGTGACTGGGATGACACAGAGTCATTTATTTGTGGAAAGAAGTCAACGATGAGCTCATGCTGTCCTCGCAACTGACCCGCCTCAGGTTTGTCTCACCCTTTAGTGATGAGTCACGCTCTGCGAATCAAATAATATGTTAATTATTATTCCTGCGCTCTAATTTTTATATATATGCGGGCGTATACGTCTTGCAAACTAGATTACAACAATGCCTCAGGCAGGTCGAAGGCTCTTGCTTTTTGCAAAATGCAGAGATTACTCTTCTAACCAAAAACGACTTCCGAAACATGATATCGCGTCTTCTTTCTAGCATCCATGCATGCGTGCCCACTTTTTCACAATAAATATTTTACTTAGAAAATACCATCGGAGTTTGTTTGACACATATAAACATCGGGGACGGACTTACTCTCTGGCTAAGTTGCACTGTTATTCAAGCGCTCACACGAATTATCTTACGTGTTTTACGACACCCCAGTACGTATCGGTACACACTGTGCCAATGCATTCAGGTAACATCGCGTTAATATTACGCGCCGCGAATAGCACGTTGTAAGCGATGCAACACATATGTAAAACAAATATTTAAGTACAATAATCAGCTACCGAGGGACACGTCTGTCCGTGGTAACAAAATACAAAACGCTTCCGGATATATGAGTAAACAAAACAGACCTCAGTTTCTTAAGGATGAGAACAACAGTATAATGTAAACAAAGATTCATTCAAACAATCAACGAATTCTGCCAAGGAAAATTGTAAGCGTAAAATGGCATGCTGAGATTGAGAAAACAACGTCGCTTTGTAGCCAGGAAATGCGCATTTGCGCGCTGAAATTTCATGTCCACAGCGTCGCCTTGAATCTCGCAAGTGTGAAATGCGCGCCCTTTGTGCCCGTGCTGCAGGGACTATGAAAGTGTCACGCTTTCAGTGTGGCGCGCCGTTCACCTGGTTACAGAACTTACGTTAGGGCGTGCGCGACAACTCCGTTTTGCAAGATCGCAAAACAGAAAGGCACACGCTAACACACGCAACCGTGCGCCTGCGCCAGCCACTCAAATGCAGGCATTTTCATCACGTGTGCTCTAGAGAATTGCACATGCCGTGAGCATAAGTATAAATGTCTTCAGCCAGACACTCAGATCATCCACACTCACTTCACTGCTTCGGTAGCGGGCTTGCTATCGCAGTACGCTGAAATACTCGCCACCAGTACGAAGAAGCCGTGACATGTTTCCCAGGGTAAGAATATGGGCGTCTATTTTTTATAACTTACTTTTCACTGAAGATGCGAATTTCGAGCAGCTTTTAGCGAGTGAGTTTTAGAAATCTTGTAGTATCCTTGCTGCTTTTGCATGGGGAGGACAGCGATAATACGTTGACATCGTTCTAGTCTGTATAAGTGATCAGCTGTAAGAAGAGTATCAGCATTTCTGCTAACCGTAAAAGTAAACCATGGCAACCATTTGGACGGCTGTAACCGAGTGATGCAGCTCGTATCACGTGAGGAGCACTGAAATATTTCTGTGGATAGTCACAAGATGCTGTGCCTATCCTTCAACAGAGAAAAAAAAACGTTGTTTTTGAAGTTTCATTTCTTCCTTCTCTACTCTTGTAGTGGAGGATCTCACTAAAGAGCGTCATAACTATACTTACCATTCCATCTAGTCAACTCCTTCACCCCAACTGGTCCGAATCATTCTAGATACCTGACGAGCATACGACAAATTAATCACGCCAAAAGCCGTAGTAAGCTCATTTCTCTGGAATGGGTCCTTGAAATTCCTTCTATTTGCCGCGGTGTACCATTAGTTAAAGTGCTCGGCTCCTGACACGAAGGTAGTGTTCTTGATCCCAGCCGCACCGGCTGCGTTTTGATGAAGGGGAAATAGCAGAGGCCCGTGTTCTGTGTGGTGCCAGTGCACGTTAAAGAACAGCATATGGTCGAAATTCACTGAGCCCTCTGCTACAGTGTGTCTCATATTCATATCATAGTTTTGGGACGCAAAATCTTAGATACTCAAGAAAATTATTCCACACGCCTTCTCTGACCTGACATAGCATGCCGTCTCTGAATGAGCTATGGCATACATGGTGATAATTGCAGTTTTCTCAAAATTTTCGCGGATGACACTTACTGACAATATCGTACAGCTTTCCGATACAATACTTTTCTCAATCTTAAATCAAATGCAGCTCATGGTTTATGTCAATGTTTGCATACTTTCAAGGTTTGTATGCGTTCTTTACAAAGGAAGATAACTTGCCAAAGAAACGTTGTCTTTTCGTTCTTTTTTTCTTCTTTCACGTTTACATTACAATCAACTCTAAATGCATCCCCTATACTTTCCTTGGCATGATTGTTTGTTAGATCACATTATTTGTGTTTAACGAAGAAAACAAGTCCTTAACGGTACATTTCTTTCCTTAATGAAGCGTTGTGTGTGAAGGTTTGAAAACCTATGAAATATGGCATGTCCCATTTCATGAAAATTTAAAGGCATTTAATTTTCTGCCAATTTTTTTCGCTATATGCCAAATCCTTTGAGTCTCCTCGCGAGTTCAAATGAAAGATTGGTATCTTACTCGTAGCACCTAATCATGGTTGCGAACTTGGCCTAAAACTCCACAAAATCCGCATGGAACTCTTGGCATGTCGGGACGACTTGCAGGACCGAATGCCAGCCGCGGCAGTCGCATTTACCATAGAGGTGGAAATATTTCCCTCCCGGGTACTTAAAGTTAGGTGCACGTTAAACAGCCTCTAGGAGCGAAAAATTCCCGGAGCCATTCACTCCAGCGTCTCTGATAATCATATCGTGGTTTCGGGACGTTAAACCCCGTCAAACAGTATTTTTAACTGGTGACGACATTGTTGTGCCTATTTTTCACTACAAATATTTTTTAATTACTCCACAAGTTTTCTTTCTCACAAACTTTCCGCTGGCGTAGTTTGCATCAGCTCCACCAAATTTAGGAATTGACGCTTTATTCAGACACTAATATGTAGCTTAAAGGTAGTGCATTCTGATAAAAATGTTTCCTTCCCAATCCAGTTTCAGCTGTTCCTCGCCTGCGTTGCGGCACGGGCCTTAGCACAGAACAGCCAACAAACAACCGCGGGATACCAAGGTCCAGGCTACGTTCCCCCCATCGGCCCCGCGGTGGGCACTCCTTACCAGGGATATGCCGACTTCAATGGAGTGAGTGATACTGCCTTTCGGTGACCAGTTTTGTTTGCAATTAGAGCAGCATCTAGCATAAGATCGCCACACGCATACATCGAACGCAGAATGTGAGATGGAGCACTGCGCTGCATACAAGGCTTGTAAAGTTGAGAAGTTTATGAAGCTCTCGAAACAAACAACATTTTCTCGTAACCGACAGCTCGAGATTTCCAGAAGGTCGAGCTCTAGGCATGTGCTATGAATCTAAATAGCAACCCATAATAGCACACTTACTTAAAAATTTTTTCGCAACCCTGCTATCCATGGAAGCACATCTCCTTCTTCCTTCTACTTTCATCAATTTAAACTTATAGTTCTCCAAAAAATGTGTTAAGTATCAGCCAGACTTCACATCGCAATTAGTACACTTTGTTAACAAGAGCCAGTGTAACTGGGAGACAATTTATTTGTTCTTGTTCGTATGTACTGAATTAATTTCACAGCTGTAACACAAATCTATAGTGAATTACGGGTCGATTGCACTCGTCTTAAAATTTACCGAGACGTAATACAAAACAAAAAACACCCAAGATTTTCCCTGTAACAAACAGTTGACATGAATTCGATGAATTCCGCCCTTGATAGGTCGACCCTGACGCTGCTTTTTTGCCGTACAATACATAAAGTGAACATCAACAATTCATAGTGAGCTTTATTTCGTTTACTTATGCGTGTCCGTGCATCTCATGTTATTTTTCTCCCTTCTTTCTAGCCACCTCAACCATACAGCACAAACTACGACATTGTGGATGAGTTAGGCAACCGGCAGTACCGCAGCGAGCAGGGGGATGCAAACAACGTGAAGACCGGTTCGTACGGATACACGGATGTATACGGCCTCTACCGTCGCGTTAACTACGTAGCCGATGCCAATGGCTTTCGTGCAACGGTGGATACAAACGAGCCAGGTACAGCACCCGGAGCCAGCGCCGACGTCGTGTTCAACGCCGCTCCGGTAGTCCCTCCGGTTCCAGGAGGAACAGCAGCTTCTACAGGTTTTGGCGCTGCAAGATACGGTGCTCCAGGTTATGGCGCTAGGGCTTCTATTCCGGGCTACAATAACGGATACGGCAGATACGGTGCCTACGGTGCCCCCGGTGCCTACGGCGGATACGGCCCAACCGCTGTGGCCAACGGTGCCTACGGGTACGGTGGGTACGGGCGTTCCGGCTACGCTCCGTATGGACAGGGCCTAGGAGGATACGGCAACGGTGGATACGCGCGGCCCAACGGTTATGGTTCTGCATTCAAGGCTGATCGATATGGCGCTGCAGGCTACGGCGGATTCGCTGCTGGTTACCCCGGTTATCGCCGTCGCTAATGGGAGTTTAACATAAGCTGATATCAACAAGGGATAATGATGAACATAAACAATGTTTAATGCTTTATCAGTGCTTCTTTGTGTTCTTTCTTTTTGTTTACTTTGATCACTTTGCAATACAAACGTTTAATTGTTTTACTGACAGCTGAAGTGCGACGTTGGTCTGACATATTTCAGGCAATACCTAGGTACGATGCAAAGATTCGCAAGTGAGGGGATTCTATGCACAACGCCTAAAAAGGCTCATTTAAGTGTTATGCGAGAAATAATAGATTTTTGAAGCTAGAGGCTATGAGTGACAAAAAGCACCTTAGCAGCCTAAAAGCTGCAGTATTATAAAAATAAACAAACTAGAGTGAAAGTCATCTATAGTATGTCTTGCACACGTGCGTACCTCTAAACGCGTTTTTACTGAAATCTTCTTCTTTTCAAATACCCTCGACACAGCATTCACCAATCGGTGCCCGTGCCACTTTGGCTGGACCACTGACACGTGTTGTGACGACTGTGGTGCATTAGATTCGATAGAACATAGTTCTTAGATAACCAGGCGTAGAGAGAAGAAACTTCTCTCGAAGTTAGGATATTCTGAACTTTTAAAGCATCGCTGGATCTAGGTAAAATACTTGTACCTACCTCTTCTCCTCGCCAACGCCTGGTGTTCAAATATTTTTGTTCAAATTCCTATATCACGAACCTACATCACAGCTATTACGTTGTCACTTTTACATACCACGGCCAATATAAATATTTATTTCCAGACTTTTTTTCGTCTGCTTCTCATATTAGTGCCTTTTTGCCCCTAATATCCTTCTCTCATATAGAATAGCATGTAGGTGTCTTTATATGCACATGCAAAGTTTTTTGTTTTCTTTAAAAGAGCTTTGTCTCTATATTACTCAGTAAGTGGCCGCATTCCTAGCCTATTGACAAGGCGCGAATAATGATCGTCTAGGGCGTATGGAGGTAAGATAAGCAATATGATCACGTCCCTGTTTTGTTTTTGTTTTTTGGTCATTTCAATCCAAAAAAGAGAACTGCGCGTATGCAACGAAAAAAAATAAAAGAATGACGCGTGGCGTGAGACACATTGATTCCTCCCTGTGCTCATCGCACAAATACTGTTTTTACTTTTTCTTATGCAGCACCAAATTACGCAATGTGGTTCGCTTCTGCGATTTCCCTGAAACCGCTTCGACACTACGCATTTGAGGAGCTTATGTGCGGAATTGCCGAAAGAACCAATGCAGATTGTCTGTGGTCGCATGTCAAAGAAGCGGTTGTTGGAACTTCATCTAGGAAAAGACTATGCTGAGTTGAACCTGAAATCTAAATTAAGTGTGATAATGTGGCATTTGTCTTGCGTATTTTCAAAAAATAATTTTGCACAAAATATAGCGCTCAAATAAACGCTGCACACTTACTGCACCCGTGACGAATAGCAACCAAACCATCCACATCACAGTGCCCAGATTTCCTTAATTCAGTTTTCTATTTGACGGGTCAAGTCAAGGCCTATTCGCACTTTCGCCTAATCTCCCACGAAAGCAGCATTAGTGAAGCTATGAAAACGTAGCCAAAAATAGAGTTGTTCCTGGACAGCTGATGGTGAAATATGACACAGCACTCCGATATGGCAGCCTAGTGCTCGAATCCATAACGGAATTCCTACAACTTGACATTTTACAGAATGCTACACTAACAAAAGGTAATGTTGATACAGCCATTGATGACTATAATGACGTACCATGGCTGAGCCTTTGTAATGCGTGGGCCACTCAAGTCACACTGTAGATGTTCAATTTATATTACATGACACCTGAAAGAAACACTATGCCCTTTTCACCACTATATATCTGCACATGTGAATATTTATGCGAAAAAAGGATGCTTTTGATCCTGCTGTTGATCATGGCGGTAATTATCACGAGTGGTGGCATACTTGTTTGTAATGCCTGGGCATTTTTAATGCGCCCGCACGTTTTGCACATCGGGAACGGCGCCCCAGCACCCTCTTGTCAATAATGCATCACTTCATTTACTTAGGCAGTGTAGGTTCTGTTCCTGTGAGCAAATACTCACATCATCATTATCATCATATTCATCGTCCTCAACATCATCCTCATTGTCGTCGTCGTACTCATCACCATCATCATCAGCCTGACTACACCCACTGCAGGCCAAAGACCTCTCCCATGATCTGCCAATCAACATGGTCTTGTGTTTCCTGATTCCACGTCCCACCTGCGCGCTTTTTAATCACATCTGTCCACCTACTTTTCTGTCTCCTTTTCATCTACTTCCCTTCTCTTGGAATCCAGATAGTTACCCTTAATGAACAGTGGTTATCCGGCCAACGTGCTACGTGCCCAGCCCATGTTCAATTTTTCTTGATTCCAACTATCATATCCTTGACTCCGGTTTGTTCCCTGACCCACTCTTCTATCTCGTGTCTTAAGCTACACCTATCATTTTCCTTTCCATCGCTGGTTGCGTCATCTTCAGTTTAAGCTGAAATCTATTTGGAAGCCCCGAGGTTTGTGCTCCGTAGGTAAGCACCGGCAAGATTGAGTTGTTATATACCTTCTTCTTGATGGGTATAGTGGTAGATTGCCAATCATGATTTGAAAATGCTTGCCAAATCTGATCCGCTCCATCTTTATTCTTCTAGTTATTTCACTCTCATGGTTCGGCTCCCTGGTCACTATCTTTCCTAGGTATACATGTTCTTTTACAGCTCCCAGGCATTTCTCTACCTATCACAAAGCGCTGTTTTCTTCCCAGACTGTTGCATATTACTTTGATTTTATGCACACTAATTTTCAGACCTCTTCTGCTTTGTCTGTCCAGTCGAGTAATTATGAGCTATAATTGATCCGTTAAGTTACTCAACAAAGCAAAGTCATCAGCAAATCGTAAGTTATTATAATACTCTTCAATAACTCTTATTACTTATTCTTCTCAATTTAGGGCCCTGAAAACCTCCTGTACACACGCGGTGTATACAATCAGAGAGATTGTGTCTCCCTGCCTCACACCTCTTTTTTTTTACAGCGAAGGCTGTTATGAGATCACAACTTAGGTCACGCGCAGCGCCGTAGTTGTTCACTGCCGCCGCCGGCACCACCACTACTGTTGGTTTCCGTAACCATATCGCACAAAATTCGAAAAACAAACGTGTTACCAATGACCCAGTGGGGCTCGAACTCTGGTCCGCTGGGTGCCAACTAAGCATTTTACCACTGAGCCACGCCGGTGCTTGGGACTGGACAAACTTCCTTTAGGCACGCTTGATGTCGGGAAAGCAGTCGTGTTGATAAAACTTAAAGTGTTTCAAAACAGCGAATGAACAATTCGTCATAGCACACTGCAAATAGCGCATCGAGTGGGTCATTCAATGCTCCAACCCATTACAAAAGAGTTTTATTGTTCACCTATTAACTGTGGCACATACCGACTTAAGGCGTGATTCTTTATCGTTGTCCCCCACTGCATGAACAGTTGGCACGAAATTCGTTGCGAGTGTTTAGCGGATACAACGCTCCTCAAATGGATGACGAAAAATGGCATAGAGAATGCCGGCCTACTACCCAAAGTTTTTTATACTATTTGTGTAGTGGATATCAAAGAAGTGACCTTGCGGCAGTTACCCAATGAGTGTTTAGAAAAGGCTCTGAAATGCCGGTCTTCTAGCTTTCGCTGTGACTGTGCAGCGCCTTCCACGCAGGCCTGGCGTTTTTTATTGGTGTTCTGTCGCTTTCTTTATGGTGAACTACGATGGCTGTGGATACGCTGTATATTTTGCCGCTATGTTTGTATAGGGTTCATTAAAGCCCTTATTCCGTATTGACTACTCTACTGCTGATGTCTGGACTAAGTTAAACGCATTCTCACACTCTGTGAATGCGAGAAGGAATGTGTAGGGTTTATTCCGCGCATTTCTCTATCAACTGATTACTATTATGAGTATGGTCTATTGTGGAGTAGACTGTACGAAATCCTGCTTGGTCCTTCGGCTGATTCGGCACTAATGTCACCATATATGTAATGGTTATTATTTTTGTTAATATTTTGTAGAGAATGAATGGTAAGCTGGTCGGCCTGTAATTTTTCGAGTCCTTGACGTCTGCTTTTTTATGGATTAAAATAATGTTGGCAGTCTTCCAAGGTTATGCTACCCTTAGCGTCTCGAGATACTTCACAAGGTGACCAGTTCTTTTAACACACTCTCTCCGCCACTTTATCCTCACCAGCAGCTTGGCTTATTTGCATTCCTTCAAGGGCTTTCATTAATTCCCTTGCCGTTACTGGTAGGATGTCGAATTCCTCTGGGCCATTAGTGCTTTTTACGATATCGTCTTGCTGTTTGCGCTTCTGTACAGCTCTCAGTATAGCTCCTCCGCCACCTGAGCTATGCTATTCATGTTAATTGTGATAGTGCGTTTTTTTGTTTTTTAATGTATACATTAAATTTCGTCTATGCACTAGTTTGCCTTCACTGCTTCTGGCCTTCCGAAGCTTTTTACAGCCTGCTTTATTCTCTCAATGTTGTGCCTTCTCAAGTCGCATACACGATGCCTATTGATTCATTTCGAAAGCTCCACTAGCTGTATTTGTCAGTTGCATTTGAATATTTCAAGGCTTGTCGTCTCTTAAGGAGATTCTTAGTCTCTTGGAATAGCTTGCAAGTGTTCTCTTTAGTTACTGTAGGTCCCACCTCTATAACATGCTCTTTAATAATACTAGTAAGATTATCGTTCATTGTGTCAACGTTAACGTCGGTGACCTCACTTAGAGCCGCAAATCTATTATGAAGCGAAACTCTGAATTCCTGTACTTTCCCTCTAACCACGAGGTAATTAATTAGCTTCTTGCGTATCAGTTTAAGCCTTTTTTAATCTAGGTGCAATCTAGCTCTCACCAATTCATGCATAGAATCTTGATAACTACTTCTACAATGCTTTTGGATAATACGAGAACGACCTACCTTAGTTCTCTCGCGCAGATAAATGGCAGGTGTGCCACAGTTCTGGGGGTGAAGCGTGTATTTTTCTGCCAGTTGTAACCCACTGTGGTACTCTAATTTAATGGAATAGTTAGGATTTCGTGCCTAGAGAATCGACAAGAGCATTTCATATCAGAAAAGAAGGAAAGTAAATGGCTGCGTCAATAAGACTTCGGTTAAGTTGCTCAACAAAGATAATGAAATTTTAGATTTGATGCTTTAATTTGCATTGTCATGATTTGCTTGTTTTTTTGTAGTTAAGATGGCCAGTATGCTTACGCAAGGTGGCAAAAGCATATATATATATATATATATATATATATATATATATATATATATATATATATATATATATATATATATATATATATACGACGGTTAGAGCATCGAACGCGTTATTCGAAGATCGTAGATTCGATTCCTGCGCACGGCTGGTTATTTTTTCACCCACTTTTTTTTCTTCTTATTTACATTCCATTGGTTTTAATCACTTCCTTTATACATTCCTTGTCATTACTGTCTGTTAGATCTCATTAATATTGTGTCAAAAACACAGAAAAACGAGCCCTTAGGTGTACACTTCTTTCCCTTATCATCAACGAGGGTCTCGTACTGGCAGACTTGTCATTAGGTTGTATACGAGGGACTATTGATCAGCTGCCCACTATTGATACGTTCACGTGCTATGTGACGCCACACATGCGCATAAAAGAGTGTTTAACACTCGTCGCTTGGCTTATAGATGGCGCTGACTGACACTCCTACTTCTAAATTCACATATAAACCCAAAAAAGTGAATGGACGGACGGCTGCTGTGATAGCTCAGTACTTATAGCATCGAACGCGTTATTCGAAGGTCGTAGGTTTGATTCCTGCTCACGGCTGGTTATTTTTTCACCCACTTTTCTTTCTTCTTATTTACATTCCATTGGTTCTAATACCTGCCCCTATACATTTTATGGCAGTACTGTCGGTTAGATCTCATATATATACATATACATATATATATATATATATATATATATATATATATTTATATATATAATGTGTGTGTGTGGAAAAAGTTTAATTTTTTTTCTCAATAAAAGTAATCGGGAGTTGCTGCTTGTGCCCCACTGTACGTGCTCTTCTATGTGACATACAAAATTCGCCCTCTCCAGTTAAGCGTTTTGAACAAACCGGCCCGGCCACGAATTCTCTTAACTGTGCACCTCTGTAGATGCTGACATGACCACTCTTGAGAAGGTAAGTATTGATAATGCTGTGGGCTCTGCAGGTGGTAGAAGGGTCCACAGAGCATTTTGGTTGCGCTGTTTTAAAACTTGCCTTCTCTTTCCGCAGCCTCAGAGGTCGCATTCATCGCACAATATTCCTGGAGTGGCATAAGGAGTTTTATCAGGTGTTGGTAAGGTAATACTTGCACATAGACACACAGTTTACTGACACAGTTGCACAGTTTACTGACGCTAAGGCAAATGATGGCGAATTGTGGCTTAGCCCTTTGTGGGCACTGGGAAGCTTTTAAAAACCCACCTGCTTCGCAATACACACACTGTGACTACTGGTGACATTCCAATTTTCGCCCAAACTTCAATATATTAGCTGCGCAAGTGCCTCTTCCCCCGAAATCACGCCTCCACACAGTTTTCCTATGCAGCATTTCGAAGCACTCATGGGACTCTAAGAAATAATAGGGGAGAGCTATACATTTATTGCCTGGCTTATATTCTGACCGAAACTCGAGTGTCTTTTTTCATTAGAAAAACTAAGTTGAGCGTCTGCAAAGGCTTCGCGGGCGTAGTCTTCAATGGGAAAGGACTGGCATGATGCGCCCGAAGAACTGCTGTGGACGCCCAACTTCATCTGTCTATTGTGCGCGACACCTGAGAAGGGTCACGGACAACAACGACCCCTAAACAGGCTGTGGGAGCACACCCAACACAGCTCCCAATTGAAAACTCCAGGGTTGAAATTAGAATCGCACATTCACTCTTACATGAAAACATCCAGTCGATTATGAAGCTAACTCTGCGTGGTAGATATTCTGTGGGATCTCACATTATGACTCCAAAAACAATGATTTGCATTTTTCGAGTATGCGCGTTTTTAGCACTTTGTAACAGCACGAACATTGTGATGTACAGGCGAACTATCATACCACGTAGCTCTCACAAATGCGTGTTCTTGTTGCATAAATGTTTCGTGGCCAACAGACTCTCGTTTTTCAATTGCGCCAAGCTAAAAAAGATATACCGGACACGTTATTTTTCTATTCCATCAGCGACATGCATGATCTGCTCGCTGCTCTACTTTAAAGGCGGACAACGACGCTTATCCATAAAAAGTCAAGTTGCAATTCTTTCTCGTTTTGAGCAGCCTTCTTTTAAATCTGTAGTATTCTCAGCTGTATGCCGGCCAACAGATCAAGTAAAGCACTATCGCATTGCCAGGGATCTCACATTGCATCGTACGTTTCATTCAACCGAAGCTTAAAGGTGTCGCTAGAAAGTCACTCTTAAAGAGACCTTGCGGAGCCACTGGCAGCCACACTAACACACGTGGGGACGTCAGCCTAAGAGAATAGACCTGAATGGCTGCTTATCAAAGCAAAGCGGACATGCAGGTCTACTCAGGCTGACATCGCCAAGTTTCCGTGTTCGAATGTCGGCAGTGTCGCATTGTCCATCGTTTTAGAAGTGACCTTTTAACGACCCTTTAAATGTATACCCCGTGTCTATAAGTAATAGCAAAGCGAAACATACTTCTTAGTTCCTGTGTGTCCAAACTTGTTTATTAACAATGCTTGTATACGTTCGTAAGTCAACCATCTCTGCCCGCGAGGAGCATGCCTTGACGAAGGTACCGCAAAATACCCATCGTGACCCTGACATCATCCGGTATTATGTCTGTTGTCCAACATCTCTGCGATGTGAAAGAAAAAACATGAACGTGATGTAATACGTGATTCATGATGCGTTTTCGGCACGCTGCACAGACATAATGATAAACTAAGATAAAAAATATAAAAGCCGCAGTTTATGATACATGCCCTTAGACGCTTTACAAGTAAGTCCATTTCAGCTTTAGGAAAAGGGAACAATTTCTCAAAAAGAAAAGAAAACAGCGTTAGAATCACATGAGTGGCGTCAGCTAATTGGTTCCCAACTTTGTCAAGTGTCACTATTTTGGCGCCTATTAGTAAGTAAACCACAAGAAATGTGATCGACACCTGCCCTGATTCTTTGTTAATGGGTCCTTTCGGATCGCCCTTCGTGAAAACCACGTTTTGTCACAGCGTTTCAACAAGCAGCTTTGAACGAACTGTTTTACTTACATGGGCTGCACAGGGTTTCGGAGTTCGGCTTGTTGGTCTTGAATGTAAATTTAGTATTCACTCGTGAATACGCCGGCGGCGTATATTCCTTAGCACCTCCCAACAAACGTTTTGACCAACTGACCAACCAACCGACCGACCGACTGACTGAATGCCCATGACTGACAGACTGACTGACTTACACCCTAAATACATGCTCGCGTTTTGCCTTCCTTTACGATACAAATATAGAACTTGATAGTATTGTTTGCCTCGTTCACATCCGCTTCGAAATGATTAGCCCTGCTTCACCACCCTATGCTGGAAACCCTATCGCAAGCACACCCACTACATCTTCATTCTTCTTTCTTCCAAAGGGCCAAGTACCCTCTACACGGATGTAAAGCAGCACGTGCAAGTGCACACCTTTGGTGCTGTGCAGGATGATTCGAGCTTCTCAGACACATGAGATTGCTCTAAGGTTGTACTACGGTGGTCATAGCACAAAGACAGCTAGGAGCATGCACTCTCAGGCAAAAGGGTTTTAAAAGGTTGTGTGGTTCGCCTTTTGGGGACTAATGGGGCTGCCACAACCTATAATCCCATTAAGGACTAACGGCACCAGGTCTAACAAAGTAGTCCCCGCAGACAATCTCAAAAAACCAACATTTAGTCCTCAAATTTACATCTTAGAGAGTAACCGTTAGTCTCACAATTCACCTCAAGGGACTAACATTTAGTCGTCACATTTGCGCCTTATAGAGCACCTGTTAATCCCCACAATTACACTTTACCAGGCAACCGTTAGTCTTCACAGTTTACCTTGCCGGACGAACGGTTGATCCACTCAAATAGTCTAATCGGATGAACTTTTATCCCCAGTTCAAACATTGTTTTTGTTTATTTTTCGCCAAGCCTAATACTTTTTTCGCCTGTATTTCTGCGCAGTGAGCATCAAATTGCGCAGAAAAGAACACATGAAAAAGTGGTTAGCCACCTTTGTGTAACTGCTTTCGCAGTCATGGCAACAACGAAAGACAACAGTGAGACATCAAAATCTTTTATTTTTCTACATACACATGAAGTTTATTCTTTTAAGTGAATTCACGGTGAAGTGTTCAAGTCCAGTCTCGTTGTCAGATCTTGTTCACTCCTTGGGGAGCTCCTCCGACGGAAGCGATAGATGACAGGCATTGCAGACGCCAGCGCACGCAGCCTTCTGCCTGTTGTGTTCCCACGGCTTCGCGTACAATCATATAGCAAAAATAGATAGACACACGTTACAGAAGATGAAGATGCACGGATATGACAAGTACGTTCACGTTAATATAAAAAAACGTTAAATTATGACACACAAATAACTTTACCTCCACATCTCGCACAGTCCTTCTGAAGCTGCTCTGACGAAAAAGATGGATAAGGGCATCGCAAACGCCAGCGCACACAGTCTTCAGCACGGTGTGTGAACAAGGGTGCACAATAAGTATGCAAAATAGTGAGTCACTCGGGACAGAAGATGAATACAAATGCAAAAGAGAAATACGTGCAAGGTGAAATGAAAACATGCGTAAGATATGACATGCTAATAATTTCACCATGATGTCACACATCGTCAAAGACTCATTTCGATCCCCGTAGCGCAACAGCTTAGGAGCGTCGGCCGCAGCCACATCACCGCTGCCCGCTGTGCCGCTAGCAAGTCGGCGAGTCCTAAGCGAGCGACGTCGTTCAGCTTGAGCAAGAGAACGCGAGACCAAACACGGCGCTGCACGCTGTCTGCCACCAGCGAACTTCAAACAGGAGAGCGAGCGTACACTTGGCCTCCACCACGAACAGCACCGAGCTGGTTCGGAGATAGCGCCGAAGAAATCGATGGTAATGCGGCCCTTTTCCACAAACTCGAGCGAGTGTAGCGCGCAAACGCGAGTCCGCCGCCGCGCCCAACGGACGGCGCCGAGCTGCTTGCGACCGACTGACGGGAAAGCCAACTGCAATGGTGACCAATTTTTAGTGAGTTCCGACGCTAGCGAAAGCCCCGCCAGCCCGTGCTGGTGCACTTACAGCGCACGACGTACTACAACCAATCTGTTTACGAGAACCCGCAACGTATTTCCTACGACTTCCAACTTAGCGACGAGGTCTCAGCCTAATATCGTCAGCCCGGAACACATCGCGGCGGCGAAGAGAGGCGAGCACTCGATGAGCGAGCGTGCGGAAGGCCGACGGCAATGGCGGCATATTTCCAGGCGGTCGCAAAGCACAGGTGAACTGCATAGGCCGAAGCTGACCTTCGCGATGCATTTGGTGCGTGTGATATACAACACGACCAAGCCCGTTGCCGGCAAGCACGATCCGTATCGCACATGCGACAAGTAGAGTAGAGTAAAGACTGATTGCCTATTTGCCTTAGAATCCAGCGCTGTTTTCTGACCTGAGTCAGACTGAAGTATATATCCGATAGGTCTGTTGTCTTCTAGGCCGCCATATTGGCCTTCCAAACTGTTGCTGTCGTGTGTTGGTCTTGACTATCTTGAAGCGAGAGATATACAGCGTGGCATGGTGACGTGTCGAAACTTGCTCCAGACTTCATGGGTGCAGCGAAACGCAAAAGCTGGAGCCTGCGCTTAGCCAAGCGTACACACAAGCACCACGTCACAATTCTTAGATCGTCAAATTCAGGCGGCCGTGGTCGAGCACTCCAAGCGCGACACAACGCGAACCGTCGCCGGCAAAATACGGAGAAAGACTGGTCACCTTGGCAACGCTTTTCGCACTGCTGCAATCCCCAGGCGTTTCATCTTCTGTGAGCGTGTTAGCAGACTATCTCGTTTCGCGCGGCACGCTTCCCTTTGTGGTTGCTTCTCAACGGTCTATCCGTTCATCATGCGCGCCTATCGGGCTACGTTACTCCTTTTTCGAGTAATTTTGCCTTCCACTGTGTGATAGGAACGTTGATGAAAAGGGCTGCAAGAACGTGCGTGGCGCCAGACACGCATGTGGGGGTTTATGCGGCGGGTATCAACGAAAGAAACATCGCATGTGAACACGTCAGTACCACGACTGAGTCAGTATTTCAAAAATGTGCACCAACCTCAGCGTGATTGTCGCTCTTTGTTTTAAGGGCGATGCTTCTTTAAACGTGGGTCGGTTGCCACCTGTATGTATGCATGTATGCAGTAACTGTTTCACAGTACATCCAAGGAGCGAATGATAGTGAGCGATTGATTGATCGATATGTGGGGTTTAACATCGCAAAAACACCTTATGAATATGAGAAGCCGTAGTCGAGGGCTCCGAAAATTTCGACCAAATATGGTTCTTTAACGTGCACCAAAATCTGAGTACACAGGCCTACAGAGTTTTCGCCTCTATTGTAAATGCAGCTGCCACATCCGAGATTCGACCCCTCGACCTGCAGGTAAGCAGCCGAGTACCTTAGCTACTATACCACCGCGGCGGAATGGCGAGTGGGGCGAAGCTTCAGAGGTTTTTATCGGCAAACCATGAATCATTCACTGGCCGCGTTCCTCCGTCGTCAGTCTCTTTGCCATACGTAAGAACACACGGGCGGACAGACGGATGGATGGACGCACTGACAGATGGACGAACGTAAGCAACAACGAACAGCTGGAGGGAAGCACGAATGGACTTATGAACGCTTCGCCCCACTCAAGATCATTCACTCCGTGGATAGGCTGTAATTTTTTCCAACTCAACATCGCGCCTTCCACAGGCGTGTTGGTGGCCAGAGTTCTTCGAAAATTAGAGTTGCGAAAGGGTGATCCGAAACCCTAGCATGCCACTGGCCTATTTCGCGGGGGTTAGTAGAGTATTTCGATGCCCGCGCACGCATCGAGGCACCCTAGAGGCCAGCTGATTTTCGCGGCATCGAGGAGTGGCAGTGAAAACACTTCTGCTCACGCTTCTGCTCACGCTTGCGCACGCTTCTGCTCAACGTCTTACGCGGTACAAGCGTACCTGCACGTTTATTAGTTTGTTTTTTGTCAAGATATGACGCCAAAACTAGTAGACTCTAGAAGATTTCAGCCAAAGGCATGTACTGATTTCGATACATGGGGTCTCTGTGGATTTTCGCAACTTTTTAGGCGCGTTTACACTAGAGAGACATGACACTGATTTTGGATACAGTGTCTTTTGTCTTGTCGTCGTCCCATGTACACTGAGAAGACACAAACAGTCCACTAATGGTTTCCTGAACACACCGCACGCGCCTTGTCGTGGTCACAGTGTTTCGCTGGCCAATCCTGTAGTCACATTGGAGGCACACGCAGTGATACCGACTAAACTTGCACACCTGCACCTCCATTTCGGCCACGCTCTCTGCTCTGTCATTGCCCCTCTCAGGCTACGCAGTACTGCCCCTGCCATAATCCATGGTGTCGAGGGACGGGGGTAGTTAGCCACAAAAGAGAAGCATAGAAAAGACTTTGTGGGTTGTGCAAGACGCCTATTCAAACACCATGGAAGCCACGGAGGGGGGATTGTTATCTGCCCCAAGATTGCCCCCTTCGTTCTCGTTTGAAGGAAAGAGATCAGCGAATTTCCGCTCAGCCACAGATCTCCCGACGACACACCAACGACACATCTGCCGATGAGTTATGCTGGTGTTTTCGGTCTTCCATGATGTTACACTACGACCACATACTGTGTTTTGAGGCGTCGTCGTTCTCGTCGGCCTAGTGTGACCAGGTGGTCTGGTGATTTCGTCAGCGGGCGACTCGTCGGCGGGCGACTCGTCGGCTGATGGTCTGCGTCTGTCTCGTGTCTGCGTCGGGATCGTGTCAGTGTCATGCCGCTCTAGCGTAAACGCGCCTTCATGACTGAATAGCTCTGTTCGACGGTGTTTGTCCTCTTTAGGGCAAGATCTTTCGTTCCAGCTGCTGCGAATAAACTTCCGTCAGAAAGTAGCAAAAGTGCACAGGCAGCACTTTCGTGCAGATTCCTTCTTTCCATGAAATATTGGAGATAAAAGTGAGGGCAGGTTGTCAAGAGGGGCAGTCGCATCATGGTGGCATCATGGCTCGCGCATTGTGGTTGTGAGTGGTTACGTCTTGAGCGTGGGAAAATTGAATGCGAGACATCTTAGCCACCTAATTATACAACTCTTACTTGTTTGTGCATAGGTGCATTGTGTGCGTGATAAAGCTGATAGATGAATTGTACCACTCGCTGGCGCTTGGGCGTGGGCACTTATCCTAGGTAAGGGCAAACGCGGTGGGCGGACTGGATCTTCGACACAGGCGACTGTCAACGAAGCTCATTGACGTGTGAATTCGTATAGAAACGCCTTCATTCTGAGAAGGCCCCAGTGCAGCTCCTGACTGTCATGATACCGGTGTGACTGTCACGCGTTCCATGGGGTGGACGCTGAGCAGCAGTTTCTTTGCGTATAAAAAAATTTCCAGCTTGCACTTCTTGTGCACGGCTGTAGCCCCAGAGGAGCTCGTTATCACCTAGATGTTTCTTGGTTTTTTTTAGGTCTGTCGTCTACTCAGTCTGATTCAACTCTGTCTTACTTTGATCATACTAATTGATGATTTGATTGATTTGATATGTGGTGTAAGGTCCCAAACAACCATATGATTATGAGAGACGCCGTATTGGAGAGCTCCGGAAATTTTGACAACCTGAGGTTCTTAACGTGCACCCAAATCTGACTACACGGGCCTACAACATTTCCGCCTCCATCGGAAATGCAGCTGCCGCAGCCGGAATTGGAACCCGCGACCTGCAGGGACAGCAGCCGAGTACCTTAGCCACTAGACCACCGCGGCCGGGCTGATTATACTAATTAGATACGGATCAATGAACGTCACATCAAACAGTTCTTTCTTGAATGTTTTTTAATGGGAATAAATACATTGGGTGTGATAACGAAGGACTTCATTACTATGGAGCTATTCAACATTATCCCAACTTGAGCGATCATAAATATATTTTTATAAGTAAGGTCTGATTAGTTCGGTTTTACTTAGGGTCAAAATTAGGGTCAAGTTAAATAGCTTGGTTCAGTTAGCATGCTTCTGTTAGCACGGTCGTAGCTTTACATGACTTGATTATCATGGTAATATGAAGATGTGGTAATAACCTTGGTTTTAGTGTCACTCGGCTTAGTCAACTTCGTCATAGCATGTCCTTAACTAAGTAGCAGAGTACACCATGTGGACCCAGTCAAATATCTAATCAAACTTTATTATACTGCTCGAAGCAAAACGTTTGGACAACTCGCACAGAAAAGACGTGCAGAAAGACCAGAGCAGGCTTTCAATTGATTTATTGTTACGAAGACGCACACACACACACACACACACACACACACATTATATATATGTGACGCTATAATGACTGGGGGACGTGGCCCGGCTAACACTCCATGTTTATTCTATTCTGCACTTCTTCCTTCTCGACCTCTACTAACCATCACTTCATACGTCAAACGATTCCTCCTCCCCCCGAAAGAAGGCACGGATTACGCACAACAAAAAGGAAACAAGGAGAGGTTGAGAAGTCACAAATGTCAAAATGCACAATTGGTTTCATGGCCCCGTGGTGTTCCGTAAACTCGCAAAACTTCAGAAAAGAGTGCAGCAAACCGGTAAATTGGGTAGTTCTGGAGGGCGAGGTTGCCTGTGGCGTTTTGGAGAAGGTAACCGCGTCTTGCAAAACTGCACTGACCATGACTTGACTCGAGCACCTGCGAGAAACGAACAAGGTTGGAAGTCCTTGGAGCATTTTAAGGTCGAATGTCGTAGGCGCAGAATCCTCTGTCGTACGCGCTGTATTCTGTGTCGCGGCTGAGACAGAAGTAGTGCTTGCAGCCTGCGTGCACAAGAACTGAAGTTCAAGGAATTATGTCTATGTTCGTGCATTGTACAAATTATAGCGTTCAGTCTCTTTTGTAGTTTTCTGTGGCGTTGGCTCCGTTGTCGTGAACTAATGGAATGGTATCTGAATTTTTGCGTGGTAGAACTGGTGACTTCTTGTCTTGTTTGGTGTTTCCTGAGGTTTCGGAGCTGTAATCTTAGGCGCAGTCTTGATATTTTGTGTGAAATGCGTTTATGGAGCCGATCCCTTATGCAAAGATGCCTGACATCTTGAATTTGTTTTAAGAGGCTGACTTTGCGTCGTCGTTCTTGTCGGTGTATCCGTTGGAGTGTCTGCGATTCTTGGACATGCTTTTGCTGGCGTTGCTGATGTTGCTGTGGAACACATTGCGGTGAGATCCCTTTTTGAATATCGCGCTCGTTTTTTTTCACAAGTTGATGTGGGGCCCAGTCGGCAGCTGGTAGTTTGTGGGCTGTTGTCATACACTTCGGGCAATGAAGATAATGCTCCGGAATCGGTAGAAAGTTCTTCAGAAGCTTCTTCTACCCTGTTCACTATAAGAGGCTCTTGCGCATTGCAGCGTTCGACGTTCGATGCGTCAGAGCCTTCGGTGTTTCGTCCACTGTCGAGTGTGTATAGACTTGATGGCGATGCATGAACCCGTGTGGAAGGAGCATGGCTCGACAGGGTATTTTCCCGATGCACCAGGTCATCTACCATAAATACGGCGTCCTTATAAGGCAAATGGTGAGCGTTAGGAGTGCTTGAAGAACCGCGTGATGAAAACTCAGGTGGTGGATCACGTATGCCAGACGAAGAGTGAACGGCATCAGGTGGTTGGGCAACGTCTCGGGTCATATGGTGAAGCGATGACTTCGCAAATGCCGACTTTCGTGCAGAAGGGAGGCGCGCTCGATGGCTGTGTTTTTCCCAAAATACGCGTTGTCGTCTGCCACTGAACTCGTGTGCCACTTCGTCTTTTGTCAGAGGTCGAATCTTGTTGTGCGTTCGAATGGTTGATGACTGCCTGTAAAATTGACGACTGAGTGCAGTTGTCTGTGGATGGTGGGTTACAAGCAAGTCTTCGTCGTAGTCGTCATCGTATTTTATAAACTAAACGATCATTTCTTGTTTTATCTTTTGCTAAGACTCATCGTTGTCGAATATGTGGGTCAGGTAAAGTTTAAATGCCTCACCGGTGACGTAGTCGCGGAAGTTGGTAACCATTTCCCGTCCCGACCAAGATGCAGCGGTAGCGTGGAACTCGAACAGGTCGAACCAGTTCTGTACAGGTCCATCGTCCGCTGCTCCGGTGTGCTTGAGGATGGGAAGGTTGGTCGATGATTCTGTCATGGTGCTGGTCGCTGTGTGCGGCTAGGAGATGATTCCGTAGTCGATGTATGGTCATGGCGTCTTGTGTAGAACTGCGTTGATGATGAGACACTGATGAAATGGCTAGGAGGTCTTCATCCTGCCGACTCGTGTGATGCTACGATGACTGGGTGACGTGGCTCGGCTCACACTCCATGTTTATTCTATTCTGCACCTCTTCCTTCTCGACCTCTACTAACCATCACTTGATACGTCACATATATATATATATATATATATATATATATATATATATATATATATATATATATATTAAAAGAGAGAGGGTACACAAAAAAAAGAGAACTTGAGGTAAAGGTAGCCCCCCACCCACGTAGCCGTCCCCCTTCAACTCTCTTTCTGTCTTTTTCGCTACCTTCTTTTTCTTGCTTTTCTTCCTTTGGAATGAAATGAAAAAACTTTATTTCAGTCCTGCAGGACGCGCTTAGCGCGTAGCGGGCGTCTCCCTTTTCTTTCCTTTTTTTTTCTTCTTTTCCTTTATTTTCCTTCCCTTCTCTTTTTCGACGATCACCTTTAAGATGTCCGCGGTCGGCATATACTTCTTTTCAATAACGTATTGTTCCCGACCAGACGACGCCTCATGGCTCCGGTGGTCTGGTGAAGGGAAAAAGAGCTTTTTAATAAGATTAGGCCTTTAACTACTCTTAGCCTCATGATTGATTTGTGGGGTTTAACGTCCCAAACCACCCTATGATTATGAGGACGCCATAGTGGAGGGCTCCGGAAATTTCGACCACCTGGGGTTCTTTAACGTGCACCTAAATCTGAGTACACGGGCCTACAACATTTCCGCCTCCATCGGAAATGCAGCCGCCACAGCCGGGGTTTGATCCCGCGACCTGCGGGTCAGCAGCCGAGTACCTTAGCCACTAGACCACCGTGGCGGGGCACTCTTTGTCTCGTGGACGTTTCGCCGTTGAAAGAGGGCCGCCGCGCATTGCCGCAGAGGCTGGCAAGCGGGTGCAATGTCAATTCTGGTCTGCTTCTGGATTACGCATGCAGTCGGGGCCTCTCGATTGTGCACAGGGTTGCTGTTCGACATGTCATGCTTGGCGCAATTGATTGGTTAATAAGTTACAAACAGAAACAGACAACAGCTGTGCTCAGGAAGAGTAGTTACACTCAGAAGTATTTTCAGTTGTCCAGTGACCGCCACAGCTGCAGTGCCGTGAACTCAATTATTACTGTCATTATTACCGTTATTGTTTTGGAATGCTTTGATTGCTTCAAGCTTACCCGGATTTTCATTTATTCTCTTTCGAGGGTGTTAAACTGGGGAATGAGGAATGACTCGTTTTTCACGCTTTCGGTTTGATGTGAATTCCGCTTTCTAAGTGTGTTACTGATAGTTTGTCGAACGCATGGTTGGGAAGGTTGAGATGTTTTGATAGAGGTAGGCTTGGGGCAGATTTCGCATGAGCTCTATGGTTATCGAAACGAATCCTAAATGGGGTTTCTGTTCGTCCGAAGTACTGCATACTGTACACGTTGCATTTGAGTAGGTACACCACATTCGAGCAATCGCATGTTAGGTTTCCTCGTAAGTTAATGGAAAACTTGGATTTTGTGGTGATTGCTTTGTCTGTTTCTCGCCTCGCTTTACATACAAGACATCGTGACTCTAAATCAGGTCGGTATGAATCACAAGGAGCTAAAGTATTAATTTGAGAGGGAACAAGTGTGTCTTTGAGGTTGCATGGTCGTGGGTAAACGACGCCAGGAGGGGATGGAAATGTGCGTTTCAGACGTTTATTTTTGTCCCAGAATTTTGTAATGTCATTTAAGGATTTTGTTTAGTTTGGGAAAGTTCGTGCTGTAAGTTAAGTAGAGCTTTATTCGTTGCGGGTCTTCTTGCGGTGGTCGCTTCAGAAGTAAGTCACTACGCTTCAGTTTCCTAGCTTTCTGAACGGCGTCATCAATTACATGTGGCGGGGGGGGGGCTTATTTTTTTTTATCGAGCATAAGTTTTAGCCTCTGTGAGCTCGTGTCAAAATCAGTGTCTCGAGCAGAATCGTTGAAATCAATGAGCCTGGATGTATGGAATACTGTTTTTAAAGCGGCGTGAATGATCGCTTTGGAAATGCACGTATTGCTGTCGATCCGTTGGTTTGCGATAGAGCATTGTAAAAAGATTGTCTTCTTCTGTCTTTGTGGCAAAATCAAGAAACTTTATGGCTGCTTGCAAGTAGGTGTGTGTGAACTGTATGTTCGAGTGTACAGCGTTGTAAGAGCCAATAAAGCTGAGAAGTTCATCCTCGCTGTGGGTCCAAATAAGAAAGATGTTGTCCATGTATCTTCCTTATAAGAGTGATTTCAAGGAACTTTGTGAAAAACATTCCGATTCTAGCTTTCCCATAAATATGTTGGCGTAATTGGGTGCCATTTTGGTACCCATAGAGGTCCCACTAGTTTGTCTAAAATTCTCTTGGTTATATCCGAATGAATTTAGTTCTAGGACCATCCTCATCAAAGTTGCGATGGCAGAGAAAACTGGAGTGCCAGGTTGTCTATGTCTGGGTACATGTCTGTTTACATGTCTATGTCTGTGTACATGTCTGTTTACAAACATGTCTGTGTACATGTTTTGTAATGCAGCTATGCCGTCATCGTGAGGAATATTTGTATACAATGAGGACATCTCAAGAGTAACCAAGTACGAGTTTTTAGGCACACATATATCTGCAATGTCTCCAAGAAAGTGTGTGGTGTCTTTAATGTACAACGCGAGGGTGCATGGAATGTGGCTTACTAGTTTGTCCACGTACACTGATATGAGTTCAGTCATTGTACCTATGCCTGATATGATTGGTTGGCCTGGGTTGCCGGGTTTTTAAATTTTCGAGAGGATGTAGAAGTGACCTTGACGAGAGTATGCTGTTCACATTAGTTGGTGGTCAGTGTTCGTTATCTTTTCTGCGTCCAACAGTTTCTTTAGTTCTGTTGATACGATACGTTTGTATTCGTGTGTCGGATCACCTGGGAGGCATTCGTAAAGTTTGAGTCGCCTATTTGGCGGTATGCTTCTTGTAAGTAGTTGGTTGTATTAAGGACTACAATAGCTCCTCCTTTGTCAGCGTGTTTTATTGTTATGTGTTTCCTAGATGCTAGATTTCTCATACTCATTTCTTTCAGATTTTTTGAAGTTTTCTCGCTTTAATTTCTGCCTGTGGTATTCGTGTACTATATCTTTCTGTACTGCGGGGATATAAATGTCCAGAGATTAGTCTCTATTACTGTTCGGTGTTGAATTAGTTGTTCTACGACAATGATTTTTTTCGCAGTTAGAAGGCCTGTCCAAGATATATTTGCGCAACTTCAAGCTTCTAGCGAAGTTTTCGAGGTGTCAATATAAATATATATATATATATATATATATATATATATATATATGTGTGTGTGTGTGTGTGTGTGTGTGTGTGCGTGTGTGTGTGTGTGTGTGTGTGTGTGTGTGTGTGTGTGTGTGTGTGTGTGTGTGTGTGTGTGTGTGTGTGTGTTAGCAATAAGCATGTGGTCTTGTCTATTTCTGTAGCCTAGGCTACAAAAAGACTAGATTACATGCTAATCACAGAAGACAAGCCAAAAGACAAAAACAATACCGATGCTGCAAGAAAACAACGTAATCCTTCTGGAGCACCACGTGCTGGAGAACTCAAATACACCAATTATTTTTCTGATAAAGCTATAGACGGCGCACTGATGCAGCTTCCTGGAGTGATTTTTGCCGCCTCAATTGTGATTCTAGTTCCTTCGTTAGGCTGAGATGTGGGAACCTTTGCCTTTTCAAACAATGGCTGGCACCCCCTTCCAGTACGAATATAGGCCAAAAAACATCCCTTCCTACATTTCTTGCTTCCTCGAAATATTCTTGTAATTTGATATTAGGCACCATACCGTCGGAGCCAAGTACCTTTGAGCATAAAGCAAAGAGATACTATAACAAATCCCTCTGGTACACTCAAGCTTTTTGCCGGGCTTAATCTTGCTCAGGGTACTTCGTATGGGACTAGTTTGGACTTACAACTGAGACAGTTTACAAGGTATATATAGACTGATAGCGAAGGCCTTTAGAAGCTAATACGTGTAGAAAATGGCGGCTGATCAGCTTCTAACGGGGCTTAGCGCCATCTCTGTGAAGAGGGAACACTTCCGGCGGAACAAACAAAAAAGTGGATGTGACGCAATAGCTCGTGACCTATTGACGTCATTTTGTGTCCACCAGCACAAACTTCCAAATTACTTTTCATGGGCCCCTGATTGCTATGGACTAGAGCTAAAGTGATCACTGGCGAGTCATCCACCAGTGCACTTCAAGTCAACTTCAGCTAATATAATATAGACTCATGAGTAAAAAGCAATGTTTCAGTGTACTGCCGTTCAATTTACCTTGGTTTTACAAGCAAGCTTATAAGAACTTTTGTTCGTAGGTAATGACATCTTCCGCCGGCCGATTAAGGCAATCAAAAGCGTAGCAGCATACACATGTAATATCTGCAGCATGGCTTATTCGTTCCACACATACGCTAGTTGTCGTTGTTGTTTTTCTCTGCACATGGCTAGTACCCAAAAGAGGGATTGGCTGATTATGAGGTGAATTTGCCCGATACTGTCTACATTGCTTCATTCCTAAATAAACTTTAGTTATTTAATTATGTTTGGAAGTGCCGATTGCGAATTATAAGAAATAAATAAGGGAAAAAAATAGTGAGACCACAATTTAGCAAGAAGATTGTTTAGTCGCAGGGATGTATTCCCGAACGGCGAATAAAACTTCCCTCTGGCTGAAACTCAGTGTAGAGGCTCCAAATGAAAGAAGAGCAGGTCCTGATAATTGCAAGCCCAGTTTTCGAAGAGGTTGTGCTAGTATGCACTGCCTGAATATATGGAAACGGAAACAATATAATGGAAAATGACAAATTGTTTCTTCTTGATTACAGTAAATGCGCATAGGCGAATTCAATAAACCTGATCTGTGCAAGTAAAAATTAAGGAAGATAACGCGGCAACAAAATTTTGTGATGACAACTTCTATCATCCTTGAATTAGACAGTCCATTGCGCCAGGGAAATAACAAGTGGTTGTTCTCAGGAGGAGCCGTCAATGCAGGGTCTGATAAATTTTGCCTGATTTTAAGTGTGCGAAATCGCGCCACCGTAATGTGTACTGTAAGGGGGAAATTAGGAATGGTGGGTGTCGAAAGCAATGCCATCGCAATAGAATCAGCTATTTCGTTTAACAACGAATCTTTATGCCCTGGTGCCCAGAATAAATGGATACTTTGGCGATAACAGTGAGCCAATGATTTAAAAAGTTTCAGTATGTGTGAGCAACCGGATGTGGACAGAGAAGAGCACACTGATGATAAATCAGTTACGATAGCTACGACTGAAATCGAAGTATTCACCTTTCGCAAAGCTAACATTATTGCCATAAACACAGCCAGAAAGACAGGAATAAAATCTTGTAAGTGAAGTGAAACTGACCTATCAAGTACAGGGCAATATAATCCAACACCTGATTTTTCATCTGAATGCGATGCGTCCGCTGCAATAATGATGTTTGTTGGCACGGTACTTAAATGTTCCTGCAATAAATCATATAAAGTGCCTGTGGGTAATAGCTTAGCGTGAGTTGGAAGATATCATGGTAAATTATTTCTGGAGAAAATTGTTGCCTAAATAAAGGAAGCAGATCACAAATTTGTACATTTAGAGGCTCAAGTAACAATTGAACAAATACTATTTGTGGTTTGTGAAATCTGGACCAATGCACGGAAAAAACAGGTCAGGATTGGAAATAAAAATAATTTGATCAGGGTTAAACGTTGCCCTATGTAATCGTAAAAAAACCTGCACAGTAAGAATGTTAAAGCGACGAAATAGGGTTGGTATTCGTGCTTCAAGGTATAACACTCTATTAGCAGTATACTTTGGAAGTCCGAAGCAGAGCCGCAAAGCCTCTGTTTCCGATAGAACGAACGGCTTAAGCTTGTAGGCTGGCGCACCAGAAAAAAGAACCCAGAAAAACTCTAACACAGGTCGGACAGGCAATTTATATATCATCAAAATGCCTTACTTCTCATACCTGATGTACAATTGCTCAGCCTCCACAATACACTCATTGCGCGTACTGCTTTTTTCGTGATGTATTCAAGCGAGGGCGCCAATCGAGATGTTCATTACACATACCTCCAAGGTATTTCAATCATTGTACTTGTGGCATATCTTGGAGCTTGTGGTTATTAGATATGTGCACAGGATCTTGGACAAGAAAAACGAGAATAGCAAATTTATTGGTATTCAGGTTTAACATCAATCCATCCAGCCAATGTTCTATTTCATCTAGATATGCATGCAAGATCGTCTAAAGACAGTGGATGTCATGTTCTATAGCAAAGAAAGCAATGTCGTCGGCATAAACATATTGGTTTTCACATCTGGCTGAACGGGGATGGTACTAAGCAATATGTTGAATAATACGGGGGAAAGTACTGACTCCTGAGGTGCACCTCGGGTTTGCTTGTTCTTTCAGCAAGAGAAGCCGGCTTGATAACAATACAATCCTCTTCCACTTAAAAATTCCGTCTGCCATGCTACTACATAAGGTGGAAGCCCATGACTTCATAACTGAATAATCAAGACAGGGTACTCTACGCTATCGTATTCTTTATATATGTCTAACGTTACTAAAGCCACATACTGCTTTTTGTGACGGGCAATATGAATACGACTTTCCAGATCTGAATGTGCATGCCGTATGGAATATCCAGATCTAAAACCAATTTGGGAAGAACTCAATAGTTGTTTTTCACTATTAACCTAATTATTTGGCCATGAAGTATCATTTCAATAAGTTTTACAACATCAGATGTTAAGGCTATCGGTCTTATGTTGTCTAAATTATCGTCTGCCTCTTGTTTCTTGACCAATGGTACAATTTTCGCAATCTTCAATTCATAAGGGATCCATGCTCTTCTAAGGGAACAATTGACGAGACCTAAAAGATCATTCGAATATTCACTGTGCAGTACTTTTACCACTGTATTTCTTATTTCATCGGAGCCTGGTGCTGCATTTGCGCTCTTTCCATAGCCTGATTTAATTCAGAAGTCGATATTTCTGTGTAGTCATAGATGGATGGTGCGTAAGCCGAATTAGGAATACGCGTTGAGAACCTGTTTTCTAATCCTTCAGAAAGTTGATTTAATGATTTTTGTAGTTCTTGTGAGGTGTGAACTACTGAGTTAACGTTTCCTAGTATAGGGACCTTCTTCCTACCACGAAGGAAATTGAATAAAGCACGTTTGCTATTCGATTTAGACAGGTACTTGATCACATAGCTCTTCATCACATTGCTCTTTCGCTCGCGATACAGTGCGTGTAAATGTTTCCGCAATGAACTGATAATACTTCCAATTTTTTGTACTCTGATTACATATAAGTCTTTTCCATGCAGCTTTTCTTCTTCTATAGTCTCGTGTGCACTCAGTATTTCACCATCTGCTAGGTTGGGAACTCTTCGTTGACGCGGAAGCATTGACAAATTCTGAAGTGTTCTAGGAGATTTATAAAGCGGTACAGACATATCTGTCGAGGTCTTCATTTTGACCACTAGACAATAATATTTGAACTGACCCTAATATTTGAACGCAAGCCGTCTTTAAATTTTTTATAATTCATCAATGTCTTCTCTGTTCTTTCAAAAGATTTCACAGTACATGTGATTTTAAATTGTACAGAAAGATTGTCACTGTTTGAAAAGAAATCAATTGTTTCCAAGACCTTATTGAAACACTCGACCTGCAAAATGTAAGATCTAATAGCGATCGTGTCCGTAGGCTGTCTTATAAATGTAGGCTGTCTTTCATTTAGGCAGGTAAGGTTTTTATTATTCATCCAATCCTACAGAAGACTACAGGAAAGGTATGTTACAAATCGCCACAAAACATGATGTGAGTTCGAATCACCAGTCAGAAATAATTCATTCTTGCAATTAGCTAAGGCAGTATCTAATCGTTTAGTTTTATACAAGTTCGTAGGAAAATATGCGTTTAAAGTGAAAAAAGGGCGGCGCCCTGGCAGACTGGGGTATATTGCCAGAATTTCACAGTCTTAGGACATAAGCTGAAAGGCTTGCTCGCTGTATGGCAAAATTCATTCGAGACTAATATTATTAAACCACCTTCTAGTGATGGGCGGTCTAGCCGAAATGCTATAAAATTGTTTACATTACAATCCTTAGCGGGGTTAAGCCAGGTTTCTTGTAATAAGATTATATCAGGATATAATTGAATATTTAAGCAAAGCAAGTCAGTAGAAGCAGAAATCAAAAACCTACAATTCCACCGTACTACTTTCAAGGTATCTATGTTGACGAACGAATCACTTCAGCAATGGCGGTTTCTGAAATACTCCCTTTAGGGAACGCACTGGTATTATTGTTGCCCTTTTCAGGTTTTGAGCTTGGGCAAGAAAATTTTACAGGAGATCCAGGGGATGACGCCTGAAATCTTGGCATACGTCCATTTTATTCCGATCCTCCGCGTGGGTTGACGTAAAAGGTTCAGATAAAATCAGGGTTTCCTCTTCTCGGGGTTACCCCTGTGGCGCTAAATTCGGCATCTCTTCCACTGCACAAAATGTTGACTTGGCTATCGATACTGCTACTGCGGAAACCAGCTGTGTCATTTGTGAGCAAAACACTGGAGAGATGCACTCACTTACGCTCGTAACTAGCGCTTTCGAGATTGCCTTTTCTACTGCTGCTTCAATAAGACTCCAAATCTTCATCTCACTTTGTTGTTCGTGCCTCTAAGTGACTACCGTATATCCAAACGCCCTCTCCTTTAAGACTGTCATCGCTTCTGGCCACGAGCAACGACGTGTGTTCATGATTTCTAGCAGTTGGGTTTCATTGGATCTTGCGGTGCAGTTCAAGTAATCGACTGCATGATTTCCTGCAGAGAGGCAGCACTTTTCGGTTTCGGCAGTGCACTCCTTCTATGGATGGGCATCGCCACAGATGCGGCAACGTGAATTTCATTTACAGCACCCTACACTGTGACAAAAACGCCAATCGTTTTGACAATGAAGATGACGAGAAGCGAGGAGGTTGACTCTGAAATTGAATGGCCGTACTTTCAACTCTGATGGGCAGGAAGTGTCGGCAAAGATAGTAATAACCGACTCAGTGGGGACTTTCTCACCGTTAACTTAGCGGCTGCACCGGTATAAAGCTATGACTCCACCATCAGACAGCTTTTCCAGAGTCTGAGCGGGCGTCAGTCTGTAGTCGACTCCTCGAAACTTAGTGCACGCTAAACGAGGCGGGATAAACGCACTCACCGGGGCCGAACCAAATGTCTTGAAATTAAAATGTAAAAAACACATGATGTATTTGACAATCTGCATACAAAACCACCTTTTTTGAACTGACGAACACCACGTATCAGCTGAAAGTGCAGCGTCATGGCCTGCAGCTCCGTCTGGATTGCCTTTGGGTTGTTGAGCCTAATAAATTCACCACTCGAGGGCACCAGTGCAACAAGGATGCTGCCAACACCACTGCGGAAAAATATTCCAAGGGCAAGTCATAATTAGGCAAGGCGGTTTACCAAGGGCTGTGCCCTTGACTAGGAGACAAATCAGACAATACCACTGATTCGATCGTTTAAACAAGTAATATGCAACGTTAGCTTGTTTCAAGAGGTCAAATTCACCCAACGCTCAGCCAAACCACCGTCCGAAAGAGTCCGAAGGGAACGGCCGATTCTGTAGTAATCGCAATGCTTGTAATCTCCAGTTTTAACAGAAACAATTTACTCACGCCAGAATGATGACATTTTTGTTTGTGTTTCAATGTTCACAAGAAATCAAATTTATTACTCTGCACTAAAAGGTAATAAGAACGAAAAAAATTGCAGACACTTCCTGCGTTATATTTTCTTTTTTTTGCATTATGCTTCGATAAATTGCTTCTCAGTACGTGAATGAAGACATATGCAAAGTGCCGTGATAGATAACTAGGCATTCTGCTCACGGGCAACGCAGATAGTAGGCACTGCATGCTCAATAAGCAAACCGGGCTGCAGAAATACTGATGGATGAAAGTCCAGCGAGCAGTGAATTCCGGAACATTGTTCTTGTCTCTTATCTCTAAGACATCGGTCACCAGGCAAGGTCCTAATGCATCCTTGCACAGCAGATCGTTTTCGCAGCTACCGACGAAAGCACTCGACGCCAATTGTAATTTGCATCGTTCTGCTGCCTGCTGGACACTGCACTGAAGACAATCAACAACGATAAAACCCACCTAACAATTTCGCACACAACAGAGAACGCGAGCAAGCGCAGAACACTTAAACACGTGAGGGGGTGTATCTTCAACAGCGAATTTTACGAGCGGGCCTTGCTTCTTTGCTTGATCCTTTCTTGTGGCTTTTACCCGCTAAGGGGGATTCACCAAGACACCGGCGGTTAATGTAAGACAATACTTTAGGATTACCCAGGCTAAGGAAATATGATTACTTCGTTTTCACTTGACGGGATTGCCATGTCTACCCATGCAGTGCAAGGGGCTGCACTGAGTAATAATAACGTTGGCAGAGGTTGCTAGATAAAAAAATTTTTTGTAATAATAAAGACCATCATAAATTGTTTTTTTACTACACCCACATAATATTGTCCAGGAAAAAAAATCTCACTTGTAAAACCTATTGATTGTATCGACTTGTGGCGAAACGATTCTGCGTCGCTTCTACGCCTGCGCGTCGTGGCAATGCCTCCAAATACGGGCGCCGGCGATAAGAACACTCTCGCCCGAAAGAAGCAAGAAAATTGTGTATGTGCCCCGATTGAGTGGCAGTTGCAGTGGAACCTTCAGTGCGGAAAATTTAAAGTTATGTTATCCCACATCTCGTGACCCAGAAAACGAACGTACCGCACCGCCATGGCCGACGAGGAAAACCTTGCTGCCCTTCAACAAGATGTGCAACTCTAACAACAACTGCAGGCCCAGCAGCAAGTGATCCAAAATCAAGAGCAGCAGCTCCGGGAACTGCAGCAGCGCAATGAAAATGGAGCGCTCTCGTCCGACGACCCTGCACCACCCCACTTGAGCCACGCCCCCCAAAACTTCGCTCCAGCGGTCCGTGCCATCTCGGGCGCCTTCATTGCTGCGGCCGCCACCGACACGGACGTCTGTCGCGTCGCCGTCAAACTTCACCGTTTTGGGCAGAGGCGCCTGATGTGTGGTTTCTTCAAGTCGAGGCAGAGTTTTTCAATGCACGCATCACCCAGGACCGGACGCGCTATGACTACGTCGTCGCCCATCTAGACTTTCGCTATGCGGCTGAGGTCCGCGATATACTTGCAAACCCCCCGGCTGATGACCGTTACCTACACCTGAAGAGGGAACTGACCCACCGGCTTTCACCTTCACAAGACGAGAAGGTGCGTCACCTACTCCAGCAAGAAGAACTCGGTGACCGCAAGCCATAGAAGCTCCTGCGTTACATACGTGACCTCTTGGGCAGCACCCCGGTTGACGCCTGTCTCCTCCGTATCATCTGGCTTCAGCGTCTACCCTCACATGCGCAGGCCATCTTCCAGGTGCAGCCGAATCTGCCGCTGAACCAGGTATCTCACATCGCCGATGAAGTCGTCGAGATTCTGTTGCCAGCATCGCCTCTCACCGTTTACGCCGTTGACACCCGACAGTCCAGCAGCGAGCTCGCACGCCGTGTCGACGAAATCACCCGTCACCATAACTCAATTCAAAAGCACCTGGATCAAAGCCCGTAGCTGTGTCCACAAAAACGCTCCCAAAGCCAAGACAACAACGCCGTTTCATCGCACGGAAATGATCACGGCCCCTGCTACCACCATCGCCGCTTCGGGGTCAAAGCCCGGAAATGTCAACCACCTTTCTTAGCTGGACATCAGGGAAACTTCAATGGTCGTCAAGGAAGCGTTGCGTCTGTACCCTCCTGTCCCGCTCATGGTGGCTCGATGCTGCATAAAAACACAACGGTTCTCGGACACTTCATTCCTGCCGGCGTGAACATCATCGCACCGGCGTGGTACGTGCCTCATGACCCAGACCTGTGGGAAGAGCCAGAAAAATTCATGCCTGACCGGTTTTCTGAGGAAAAATCCAAAAAGCGCCACAGTGCCGCTTATTTGTCTTTTGGCCTTGGCCAGAGGACATGTCTTGGCAAACGGGTTGGATTGTTGACAATGAAGACAGCCTTGATAAAAACTTTGCGAGACTACAAGCTTGATATATGCGAGAAGTCTCAAGATTCCTTGCTCATGACTGTTCCGAGTCTGGTGGGAAACCCTAAAGGTGGAATATACGTGAAGCTTACCGCCCGGCATTCCCGAACGGGGGTTGATGTGGCTTGAATAATTAACGTGCAGTGGCGAGGGCGTTTGTAACAGAAGTAAATGTTGTCTTTGTGCGTAATTGTGTTGAGTACTTACTACAAATCTAATAAAACCTCAGGTTACTAAAGCTGGGTGAACTGCTATCCAGTTTTACAGTTTTCACGCAGTCATCAACCAACCATTTCATACACTCTCGTAGTTCGTTGGCACCACTCGCGTCATCTTGAATAAAAACCACTGTCTCTATTAGTAAATTATTATTAAGCGTACAATAATCAGATATTTTTAACCATTTTAGTTGACGATGGTATTCGGCCGTTTCCGTTGGAAGCCCTACCCGTTTGGCATCCCAAGTTTAGGCATTTACCTTCCTGGTATTGCAAATGTTCTCGTCAATGACCTTCCATAAAACACTTGGTTTCAGCAAACCAGGCGTGGAATTACATTAGTTTCGCCTACGAAGCTTTCTGCTTAGACGTGCAAAGAGCAAGTCGTAGTCCTGACCGTATCTCAAAGTTCGCGTAGAAACTTGCAGAACGAACGTCGACACGCCCATGATGTCTGTCCCCATATTTGTGCATTGCTAATAATCTGCGTTGATTGATACATGTCCCGTTCAAGTGAACAGTTCGGTGTCCTAAAACCGCCACATGAATATGAGAGACGCCATAGTGCGGGGCACCGGAAGTTTCCCCCTCTTGGGGTTTTTTAACGTGCTCCAAAATCTGAGCACACGGGCCTACATCATTTCCCCCTTCATGAAAAAATAATCTCTCTTTATATTTTTAATCGTCTTAAAAATTATGCTCATGTAGCCACCATCACAGGAAGCCTTAGAAGTTCTGGTGAATGTAAAGAACCCGCAGGATACGCATGTCATGTATGCATGACCCAGAGTGTCAAAACCGGCTGACAAAACCATTTCATCAGCTTGGCCTAATCGAGATTGGAAGCCATCCCAAAATGTGCTCCGATTTTTTAGCCCTCTGCAAACTGACCATAAAACACAACGCTCGTACACCGCCTGGCTGAGCAGAGACGCAGTGAAGAGCCTCAGAATAGTTCAAACGAACTTTTTTCGCATTACACGCTTCTGAAACCAATCTTCCCCACCAAATAGACTAAGGAATCCAATGGAACTGCCCATGCCAGGTTGGGCGTAAACGTAACACCGTCGTTGTCTTTCTCATCAACAACTAACCGTTCACCGCTGGCAGGCGTAGCTGGCCTGGTCAGGTCCTCAGGACCAGCCAATCCTAGTGAACAGGATGGGGCGCAAGGCCACGGTTCACATTGCCTTGAAATCTGGACGCCGCTACTAATGGGTGAAGACGTCATTGGCTCGTTATATCAATAAAGTTTAGTCTTTTCCTGCATTGGCGGTAACCACAAATGGCTGGTAAGTAAACATTATTTGGAACCTAACACTGTACTTTTTCCTGAACTGTAATATGTGTCAGGAAGCTGAAGGAGGTTGGTATTTGTTGTTATTTCAAAATTGCGCGAAATGTTTTGGCTCAAAAAATTTCTTTCGCTGTGGCTTTGAAGGACTTACATGTAGAAATTGCAACAATCAGATAGCTGTTTGAGAAATGCATTGTGGAAGGACCGACTAGTGGCAGCAAGCTTGTCCGCTACACAATTCAATTAGATCTTATTGTCCCTCTTGAATTTCCTAACACCTTTCTGCCGGAAAAGTTCCACGATCTATTAGAATAAGCTTCCTGACTCCTTGTGTCAAAATTACAGCCCATCAATATCGGTTGTCTTTTGAAGTTGTTGCTCTGTCTTGACGCCTACGCAACAGTGGATGTAACAGTCATTCCAGTGTGTATGTAGGCTTTGAAAACGTAGGCGTGCGCAAGGTTCCCCACTAGCGGCGCCGAAGGTTCATCGTGGCACCTGCTTTTGACTAAGTAAATGTATGGGTCAAACCTCACGCCTACTCCTAGACGACTACAAAAAGGCAACCTTTCAGCTCTTCCCCACCTACCCTGTTCGCACGAATATGTCAAACCTTCTAGTTACATTTCAGTGTAAGAAATAGAAAAAGGGGTTCATTGAGGGAAGTACCAATTTATGCGTATTGTGAACTTCATTTTATGGCTTGGTTTAGAGCGCATAGATACAAAGAAGCCACAAAGGTGCGTTAGTTTTAAGCAATAGATTAAAACAGTTGGTCTTCATTATAATGCTAATAATTTGAAATATAACAGTGCAGCTGATTTAAATCTGAGGCAGACTTGCGTTGTTCTTGAGGTCGATCACCGCACACAGTGATAGCGCGAATTCGCACTGCTGTGATGATTCGTAATGTTTTATAGTCTTAATAGCAATGTGCCAGGTTTCATCTTCCATTACAAAAATGTCGGAAGCTCCTCCCTCGCACGTCCGCCTGATGCAAAAAATATTGCTCTCAATTTTGCCCAGATAAAGCTGCTTCATCTTTGTAAACAACATGGAGTCTCTTTAGGCTGTCTTAACTATGAGCCATCAAAATGTTGTTAACGTGATAACTTTGAGGAACTCGTTTCGCAGAAACTCCAGAGTCAACGTCGGCGTCGGTGCCGGCGTGGGCGTTGTTGGTTGTCAGCGAGAAATTATCCTTTGCAGGACCACAATATCGAGAAACATGAATTAAGTAACGAAAAGTTTTGAATCTGAGAGAGGATCGAATCTTGGCCGTTTGCGTAGCAAGCAGGTCTTCTACCTCATATCCACGCGTCTGCTTTGAAATAAACTGCAAATAACATCCACTGCTTGGAAATGCAGTGAAAAATCGTTGATACTTTACAAACGCACGTGTCCTGTACACAGGCTTCACAATACAACATGTAATATCTCATTGATTGCGTGACACAAGCATACCTTGTCATTCGGCGTGAAAACGAGTGGTTAGCATAACCACTTCATGGTTTGAAGTGAGCCACCCATTACGAAGAGCACACATGTTTCTGTGCGCATTCTCTTAGGACCATGTAGCGGGTTCATAGCATGTTCGAAAACATTTCTCAAGTATTATACTCTTGTGTTGAAGCATGCTACTCATTACACTGCACACCACCATATGCGAAAGCTTCAGTGACACAAGCCACAGATTGCATTTAGCAAACCCCTATTTAAACGTCTCGAGTAACATCATGCAATAAAACATATGGACTAAGTGGTTGAAATATATACGTACTAGGAAACCGATATCGCCATCGTGTTCAATTCATAAAAGTGAAGCTTCAGGGTCCCCTAATTTTTGTTTTAGAATTATATCCCCTAACATTTGCGGGGATCTTTTCATCCGTAGCGCTTGCAAGTGTAAGAAATATAACGCGCGTATCACTGCCAGTGAGAGCCTGCTTGGTATCTCGATGAGAACGATGCGACTGGGATGACACAGAGTCATTTATTTGTGGAAAGAAGTCAAAGATGAGCTCATGCTGTCCTCGCAACTAACCCGCCTCAGGCTTGTCTCACCCTTTAGTGATGAGTCACGCTCTGCGAATCAAATAATATAATAATTATTATTCCTGCGCTCTAATTTTTATATATAGGTGGGCGTATACGTCTTGCAAACTAGATTACAACAATGCCTCAGGCAGGTCGAAGGCTCTTGCTTTTTGCAAAATGCAGAGATTACTCTTCTAACCAAAAACGACTTCCGAAACATGATATCGCGTCTTCTTTCTAGCATCCATGCATGCGTGCCCACTTTTTCACAATAAATATTTTACTTAGAAAATACCATCGGAGTTTGTTTGGCACATATGAACATCGGGGACGGACTTACTCTCTGGCTAAGTTGCACTGTTATTCAAGCGCTCACACGAATTATCTTACGTGTTTTACGACACCCCCGTACGTATCGGTACACACTGTGCCAATGCATTCCGGTAACATCGCGTTATTATTACGTGCCGCGAACAGCACGTTGTAAGCGATGCAACACATATGTAAAACAAATCTTTAAGTACAATAATCAGCTACCGAGGGGCACGTCTGTCCGTGGTAACAAAATACAAAACGCTTCCGGATATATGAGTAAACAAAACAGACCTCAGTTTCTTCAGGATGAAAACAACAGTATAATGTAAACAAAGATTCATTCAAACAATCAACGAATTCTGCCAAGGAAAATTAAACGCAAAATGGCATGCTGAGATTGAGAAAACAACCTCGCTTTGTAGCCAGGAAATGCACATTTGCGCGCACTGAAATTTCATGTCCACAGCGTCGCCTGGAATGTCGCAAGTGTGAAATGCGCGCCCTTTGTGCCTGCGCAGCAGGGACCATGAAAGTGTCACGCTTTCAGTGCGGCGCGCCACTCACCCGGTTACGGAACTTACGTTAGGGCGTGCGCGACAACTCCGTTTTGCAAGATCGCAAAACAGAAAGGCACACACTAACACACGCAACCATTGCGCCCGCGCCAGCCACTCAAATGCAGGCATTTTCATCACGTGAGCTCTAGAGAATTGCACATGCCGTGAGCATAAGTATAAATGTCTTCAGCCAGACACTCAGATCATCCACACTCACTTCACTGCCTCGGTAGCGACTTGCTATCGCAGTACGCTGAAATACTCGCCACCAGTACGAAGAAACCGTAACATGTTTCTCAGGGTAAGAATATGGGCGTTTATTCTTTATAACTTATTTTCGGTTTGTTCAACTCAAAATGCAAATTTCGAGCAGCTTTTAGCAAATGAGTTTGAAAAACCTTGTAGTATGAATTCTTCCTGCTTTTGCACGGGGAGGACAGCGATAATACGTTAAAATCGTTCTAGTTTATATAAGTGATCCACTGTAAGAAGGGTATCTGCGTTTCTACTAACCGTAAAAGGAAACCATGGCAACCATTTGAACGGCTGTAACCGAGTGATGCAGCTCGTACCACGTGAGGAGCACTGAAATATTTCAGTAGATCGTGACAAGATGCTGTGCGTATCCTTCAACAATAAAAAAACGACGTTCTTAAAGTTTCATTTTGTCCTTATCTAGTCTATCTAGGATTTTACTAAAGAGCATCATAAATATACTTACCTTTCCATCTAGTCGACTCATTCACCCCAACTGGTTCGAATAATTCTAGATACCTGACGAGCTTACGACGAATCAATCACGCCAAAAGCCGCAGTTGGCTCATTTCTCTGAAATGGATCCTTGAAATTTCTTCTTTTCACCGTGGTGGATTATTAGTTGAAGTGCTCGGCTCCTGACGTGAAGGTAGCGGGCTTGATTCCAGCCGCGCCAGTTGCAATTTCATGAAGGGGAAATAGCAGAGGCCCGTGTTCTGTGTGATGCCAGCGCACGTTAAAGAACAGCATATGGCCGAAATTCACTGAGCCCTTCGCAAAGGTGTGTCTCATATTCATATCGTAGTTTTGGGACGTAAAATCTTAGATACTCAAGAAAATTATTCCACACGCCTTCTCTGACCTGACATAACATGCCGTCTCCAAATGAGCCTTGTGCGGCATAAATAATTTTGGCCGTTCTCGTGACGCGCGCTCCAGTATTTGCCCCCTTGTGCTTCCGTGCCAGGAGGAAGCATGCTCATTCACATGTGCCTCGTAGCGCCACTTGAGTAGCCGCATTATTTACAGTGTTCTTCCTTGGCTTTTGAAATTCTGGCCTAGTTATTCGTAGCAATGCAATGGTCACATGCTTTCTTGTGGAGGATCAAGATAAGCTGGCTCAATTAATTTTCTAATACTCTCTTTATGCGTTCTAACCAAGTTTAACACTTCTAATACAACGCTCCGTCCCTTCACAAACGTCATTCTTGAGAAATTCAACAACTTAAATATACTGTTTTACCGGCTCATGAGGCTGGCAGCCAATAAGTAAGTTTGTTGCAATGTCTGTATTGCATGCAGCTTCTTCTTCTACACTTTACGTACCAACGTGTACTCATCCAAATTCTCAACTAAGGTCTCCAGTAGTGGGTGTGTTATCTGTACCCTCACTGAACAGAGCACTATAGTCTTCAAGTCCTATATTACAGAAATATTTTCTGAAAAGCTTCAATTTTCAAGGACCACGTGGAATGACTAGCAATCGAGTGCCCATTCCCCCATCTTGCCCTTTTCTTGGTCAGCATTTTTCTCATTCCTTGTGGAGTATTAAGAAAGCAGCGGCGTGCATTCAGATATCTATTAAGACGTTGACAAGTAGATATTGCGCTCTCCGACTGAGCAGTGCCTCCATAGCTGTCGGAATGTCGTCCTAATGAAATGACGGTTCGTAATAAATGATATTTATGGCATACATGGTGATAATTGCAGTTTTCTCAAAATTTTCGCGAATGACACTTACTGACAATATGGTACAGCTTTCTGATACCAGACTTTTCTCAATCTTAAATCAAATGCAGCTCATAGTTTATATGAATGTTCGCATACTTTCAAGGTTCGTATGTGTTCTTAACTAAGGAAGATAACTTGCTTAAGGAACATTGTCTTTTCGTTCTTTTTTTATTTCACAGTTACATTACAATCACTTTTAAATGCATCCCCTACACGTTTCTTGGCATGATTGTTTGTTAGATTACATTATTTGTGTTTAACAAAGAAAACAAGTCCTTAACGGTACATTTCTTTCCTTAATGAAGCATTATGTGTGAAGGTTTCAAAACTTATAAAATATGGCATGTCCCGTTTCATAAAAATATAATGGTATTTCGTTTTCTGCCAATTTTTGGTACAATATATGCAAAAACTTTTGAGTCTCCTTGCGAGTTGAAATGAAAAATTGGTATCTTACTCGTAACACCTAATCATGGTTGCGAACCTGGCCTCAATACTTCGCAATATTCGCATGGCACTCTTTGCATGTCGTGACGACTTGCAGGACCGATTGCCAGCCGCGGCAGTCACATTTTCCATAAAGGTGGAAATGTTTCCCTCTCGGGTACTTAAATTTAGGTGCACGTTAAACAGCCCCGAGGGGCGCGAAGTTCCCGGAGCCATTCACTCCAGCATCTCTGATAATCATATCGTGGTTTCGGGACGTTAAACCCCGTCAAACACTATTATAAGTAGTGATGACATTGCCGTGCCTATGTTTCACTACAAATATTTTTTAGTTTCCCCACAAGTTTTCTTTCTCACAAACTTTCCGCTGGCGTAGTGTGCGTCAGCTCCACCAACTTAAGGAATTTACGCTTTCTTCAAACTACTTATGTAGCTTAAAGGTGGTGCATTTTGATAAAAATGTTTTCTTCCCAATACAGTTTCAGCTGTTCCTCGCCTGCATTGCGGCGCGGGCCTTTGCACAGAACAGCCAACAAACAACCGCGGGATACCAAGGCCCAGGCTACGTTGCCCCCATCGGCCCTGCGGTGGGCACTCCTTACCAGGGATATGCCGACTTCGCTGGAGTGAGGGATACTGCCTTTCGGTCACCAGTTTTGTTTGAAATTAGAGCAGCATCTAGCATAAGACCGCCAGACACATACATCGAACGCAGAATGTGAGATGGAGCACTGCGCTGCATACAAAGCTTGTAAGGTTGAGAAGTTTATGAAGCTCTCGAAACAAACAACATTCTCTCGCAACCGATAGCTCGAGATCTCCAGAAGGTCGAGCTCTAGGCCTGTGCTATGAAACTAAATAGCAATCCACCATAGCACACTTACTTACTCAAAAGTCTTTCGCAACCCTGCTATCTATGGAAGCACATCTCCTTCTTCCCTCTACTTCCATCAATTCAAACTTATAGTTCTTCATGAATGTGTTAAGTATCAGCCAGACTTCACATTGCAATTAAGACAATTTTTTAACAAGAGTCAGTGTAACTGAGAGACATTCAATTTGTTCTTGTTCGTATGTACTGAATTAATTTCACAGCTATAACACAAACCTGTAGTAAATTACGTGTTGATCGCACTCGTCTGCACATTTATTGAAACCTAATACAAAGCAAAGCAAAACACCCAAGACTTTCCCTGTAACAAACAGTTGACATGAATGCTATGAACTCCGCACTTGAGAGGTCGACCCTGACGCTGCTTTTTTGCCGTACAGTACAGAAAGCGAACATCAACAGGTCACAAGGGAGCTTTATTTCGTTTACTTATGCGTGTCCGTGCATCTCATGTTACTTTTCTCCCTTCTTTCTAGCCACCTCAACCGTACAGCACAAACTACGACATTGTGGATGAGTTAGGCAATCGGCAGTTCCGCAGCGAGCAGGGGGATGCCAACAACGTGAAGACCGGTTCGTACGGGTACACAGACGTATACGGCCTCTACCGTCGCGTTAACTACGTAGCCGATGCCAACGGCTTCCGTGCAATGGTGGATACAAACGAGCCGGGTACCGCGCCTGGAGCCAGCGCCGACGTTTTGTTCAACGCCGCTCCGATAGTCCCTCCGGTTCCAGGAGGAACTGCAGCTTCTGCAGGTTTTGGCGCTGCAAGATACGGTGCTCCAGGTTATGGCGCTAGGGCTTCAATCCCGGGCTACAATAACGGATACGGCAGATACAGGGCCTACGGAGCCCCCGGTGCCCCCGGTGCCTACGGCGGATACGGCGAATACGGCCCAACTGCTGTTGCCAACGGTGCCTACGGGTACGGTGGGTACGGGCGTTCCCGCTACGCTTCGTATGGACAGGGCCTAGGAGGATACGGCAACGGTGGATACGCACGTCCCAACGGCTACGGTTCTGCCTTCGGGACTAGTCGATATGGCGCTGCGGGCTACGGCGGATTTGCTGCTGGTTACCCCGGTTATCGCCGTCGCTAATGGTAGTTTAACATAAAATGATATCAATAAGGGATGATGATGGACATAAACAAAGTTTCATGCTTTATCATTGCTTCCTCGTGTTGTTTCTTCTTGTTTATTTTGGTCACGTCACAATACAAACGTTTAATTGTTTTACTGACACCTGAAGAGCGACGTTGGTCTGACATATTTCAGGCAGTACGATATAAAGATTCGCAACTGAAGGGATTCTATGCACAACGCCAAAAGGCTCATTTAAGTGTCATGCAAGAAATAAAAGATTTTTGAAGGTAGAGAATATGAGTGACAGAAAAGCACCTTAGCAGCTTAAAAGCTTCATCATTATAAAAAGCAAACTAGAGTGAAAGTCATCTATAATATGTCTGGCACACGTGCATACCTCTAAACATGCTTTTTTTTTCCTGAAATCTTCTTTTAAAATACCCTCAACAAAGCATTCACCAATCGGTGCACGTGCCACTTTGGCTGAACCACTGACACATTTTGTGACGACTGTGGTGCGTTAGAGTCATGGGAACACAGTTCTTAGATTACCAGGCGTAGAGAGAAGAAACTTCTCTCCAAATGTGAATACGCTGAACTTCTAAAGCATCGCTGGATTTAGGTAAAATATTTGTACCTACCTCTCCTACTTGGCACCGTCCGGTGTTCAAATATTTCCGTTCAGATTCTTCTATCACGAACCGACATCACAGCCATTACGGTGTAACTTGCACTTTCCACCGTCAATATAAATATTTCTTGCCAACGTTTTTTTTTGTCTACTTCTCATCTTAGTGCCTTTTTGCCCCTCATATCAATCTGCCATATAGAATAGCATGTAGGTGTCTTCTTATGCCTATGCAAAGTTTTTTGTTTTTCCTAAAAGAGCTTTGTCTCTATATTACTCAGTAAGTGGCCGTATTCCTAGCCTACTGACAAGGCGCAAAAAATGATCGTCTAGGGCGTATGGAGGTAAGATAAGCAATATGATGACGTCCCTGTATTGTTTTTTGTTTTTTTTTTGGTCATTTCAATCCAAAAAGGAACTACGCTTATGCAACGAAAAAAAATAAAAGAATGACACGTGGTGTGAGACACGTTGATTCCTCCCTGTGCTCATCGTACAAATGATGTTTTTACTTTTTCTTATGTAGCACCAAATTACGCAATGTGGTTCACTTCTGCAGTTCCCTTGAAACCGCTTCGACACTACGCATTTGCGGAGATTATTTGCGGAATCGCCGAAAGAACAAATGCAGATTGTCTATGGTCGCAGGTCAAAGAAGCGGTTGCTGGAGCTTTATCTAGGAAAAGACTATGCTGAGTTCAACCTGAAACCTAAATTAGGTGTGATAATGTGGCATTTGTCTCGCGTATTTTCAAAAAATAATTTTGCACAAAATATAGCGCTCAAATAAACGCTGCACACTTACTGCACCCGTGACGAATAGCAACCAAACCATCCACATCACAGTGCCTAGATTTCCTTAATTCAGTTTTCTATTTGACGGGTCAAATCAAGGCCTATTTGCACTTTCGCCTGATCTCCCACGAAAGCAGCATTAGTGAACCTATAAAAACGTAGCCATAAATAGAGTTGTTCCTGGACAGCTGACGGTGACATATGACACAGCACTCCGATATGGCAGCCTAGTGCTCCAATCTATAACGAAATTCCTACAACTTGACATTTTACAGAATGCTACACTAACAAAAGGTAATGTTGATACAGCCATTGATGACTATAATGACGTACCATGGCTGAGCCTTTGTAATGCGTGGGCCACTCAAGTCACACTGTAGATGTTCAATTTATATTACATGACACCTGAAAGAAACACTATGCCCTTTTCACCACTATATATCTGCACATGTGAATATTTATGCGAGAAAAGGATGCTTTTGTTCCTGCTGTTGATCATGGCGGTAATTATCACAAGTGGTCGCATACTTGTTTGTAATGACTGGGTATTTTTAATGCGCCCGCACTTTTGCACATCAGGCACGGCGCCCCAGCACCCTCTCGTCATTAATGCATCACTTCATTTACATAGGCAGTGTAGGTTCTGTTCCTGTGAGCAAGTACTCACATCATCGTCAGCCTGACTACACCCACTGCAGGCCAAAGACCTCTCCCATGATCTGCCAATCAACATGGTCTTGTGTTTTCTGATTCCACGTCATACCTGCGCGCTTTTTAATTACATCTGTCCACCTACTTTGCTGTCTCCTTTTCATCCACTTCCCTTCTCTTGGAATCCAGATAGTTACCCTTAATGAACAGTGGTTATCCGGCAAACGTGCTACGTGCCCAGCCCATGTCCATTTTTTCTTGATTCCAACTATCATATCCTTGACTCCGGTTTGTTCCCTGACCCACTCTTCTATCACGTGTCTTAAGCTACACCTATCATTTTCCTTTCCATCGCTTTGTGCGTCATCTTCAGTTTAAGCTGAAATCTATTTGGAAGCCCCGAGGTTTGTGCTCCGTAGGTAAGCACCGGCAAGATTGAGTTGTTATATACCTTCTTCTTGATGGGTATAGTGGTAGATTGCCAATCATGATTTCAAAATGCTTGCCAAATCTGATCCGCTCCATCTTTATTCTTCTAGTTATTTCACTCTCATGGTTCGGCTCCCTGGTCACTATCTTTCCTAGGTATACATGTTCTTTTACAGCTCCCAGCATTTCTCTACCTATCACAAAGCGCTGTTTTCTTCCCAGACTGTTGCATATTACTTTGATTTTATGCACACTAATTTTCAGACCTCTTCTGCTTTGTCTGTCCAGTCGAGTAATTATGAGCTATAACTGATCCGTTAAGTTACTCAACAAAGCAAAGTCATCAGCAAATTGTAAGTTACTATGATATTCTCCAATAACTCCTATTGCTAATTCTTCCCAATCTAGGGCCCTGAAAACCTCCTGTACACACGCAGTGGATACAATCGGAGAGATTGTGTTTCCCTGCCTCACACCTCTTTTTTTTACAGCGAAGGCTGTTATGAGATCACAACTCAGGTCACGCGCAGCGCCGTAGTTGTTCACTGCCGCCGCCGGCACCACCACTACTGTTGGTTTCCGTAACCATATCGCACAAAATTCGAAAAACAAACGTGGTACCAATGACCCAGTGGGGCTCGAACTCTGGTCCGCTGGGTGCCAACTAAGCATTTTACCACTGAGCCACGCCGGTGCTTGGGACTGGGCTAACTTCCTTTAGGCACGCTTGATGTCGGGAAAGCAATCGTGTTGATAAAACTTAAAGTGTTTCAAAACAGCGAAAGAACATATCGTCATAGCACAGTGCAAACAGCGCAACGACGGGGTCATCCAATGCTCCAACCCATTAAAAAGAGTTTTTTTGTTCACCTATTAACTGTGGCACATACCGACCTAAGGCGTGATTCCGCATCGTTGTCAGCCACTGCATGAACAGTTGGCACGAAATTCGTTGCAAGTGTTTAGCGGATGCAACGCTTCTCAGATGGATGACGAAAAATAGCATAGGGAATGCCGGCCTACTACCCAAAGCTTTTTATACTATTTGTGTAGTGGATATCAAGGAAGTGACCTTGCGGCAGTTACCCAATGAGTGTTTAGAAAAGGCTCTGACATGCCGGTCTTCTAGCTTTCGCTGTGGCTTCCACGCAGGCCTGGCGTTTTTTATTGGTATTCTGTCGCTTTCTTTATGGAGAACTATGATGGCTGTGAATACGCTGTATATTTCTGCCGCTATGTTTGTATAGGGTTCATTAAAGCCCTTATTCCGTATTGACTACTCTACTGCTGATGTCTGGACTAAGTTAAACGCATTCTCACACTCTGTGAATGCGAGAAGGAATGTATAGAGTTTATTCCGGGCATTTCTCTATCAACTGATTACTAGTATGAGTATGGTCTATTGTGGAGTAGCCTGTACGACATCCTGCTTGGTCCTTCGGCTGATTCGGCACTAATGTCACCATATATGTAATGGTTATTATTTTTGTTAATATTTTGTAGAGAATGAATGGTAAGCTGGTCGGCCTGTAATTTTTCGAGTCCTTGACGTCTGCTTTTTTATGGATTAAAATAATGTTGGCAGTCTTCCGAGGTTATGCTACCCTTAGCGTCTCGAGATACTTCACAAGGTGACCAGTTCTTTTAACACACTCTCTCCGCCACTTTATCCTCACCAGCAGCTTGGCTTATTTGCATTCCTTCAAGGGCTTTCATTAATTCCCTTGCCGTTACTGGTAGGATGTCGAATTCCTCTGGGCCATTAGTGCTTTTTACGATATCGTCTTGCTGTTTGCGCTTCTGTACAGCTCTCAGTATAGCTCCTCCGCCACCTGAGCTATGCTATTCATGTTAATTGTGATAGTGCGTTTTTTTGTTTTTTAATGTATACATTAAATTTCGTCTATGCACTAGTTTGCCTTCACTGCTTCTGGCCTTCCGAAGCTTTTTACAGCCTGCTTTATTCTCTCAATGTTGTGCCTTCTCAAGTCGCATACACGATGCCTATTGATTCATTTCGAAAGCTCCACTAGCTGTATTTGTCAGTTGCATTTGAATATTTCAAGGCTTGTCGTCTCTTAAGGAGATTCTTAGTCTCTTGGAATAGCTTGCAAGTGTTCTCTTTAGTTACTGTAGGTCCCACCTCTATAACATGCTCTTTAATAATACTAGTAAGATTATCGTTCATTGTGTCAACGTTAACGTCGGTGACCTCACTTAGAGCCGCAAATCTATTATGAAGCGAAACTCTGAATTCCTGTACTTTCCCTCTAACCACGAGGTAATTAATTAGCTTCTTGCGTATCAGTTTAAGCCTTTTTTAATCTAGGTGCAATCTAGCTCTCACCAATTCATGCATAGAATCTTGATAACTACTTCTACAATACTTTTGGATAATACGAGAACGACCTACCTTAGTTCTCTCGCGCAGATAAATGGCAGGTGTGCCACAGTTCTGGGGGTGAAGCGTGTATTTTTCTGCCAGTTGTAACCCACTGTGGTACTCTAATTTAATGGAATAGTTAGGATTTCGTGCCTAGAGAATCGACAAGAGCATTTCATATCAGAAAAGAAGGAAAGTAAATGGCTGCGTCAATAAGACTTCGGTTAAGTTGCTCAACAAAGATAATGAAATTTTAGATTTGATGCTTTAATTTGCATTGTCATGATTTGCTTGTTTTTTTGTAGTTAAGATGGCCAGTATGCTTACGCAAGGTGGCAAAAGCATATATATATATATATATATATATATATATATATATATATACGACGGTTAGAGCATCGAACGCGTTATTCGAAGATCGTAGATTCGATTCCTGCGCACGGCTGGTTATTTTTTCACCCACTTTTTTTTCTTCTTATTTACATTCCATTGGTTTTAATCACTTCCTTTATACATTCCTTGGCATTACTGTCTGTTAGATCTCATTAATATTGTGTCAAAAACACAGAAAAACGAGCCCTTAGGTGTACACTTCTTTCCCTTATCATCAACGAGGGTCTCGTACTGGCAGACTTGTCATTAGGTTGTATACGAGGGACTATTGATCAGCTGCCCACTATTGATACGTTCACGTGCTATGTGACGCCACACATGCGCATAAAAGAGTGTTTAACACTCGTCGCTTGGCTTATAGATGGCGCTGACTGACACTCCTACTTCTAAATTCACATATAAACCCAAAAAAGTGAATGGAGGGACGGCTGCTGTGATAGCTCAGTACTTATAGCATCGAACGCGTTATTCGAAGGTCGTAGGTTTGATTCCTGCTCACGGCTGGTTATTTTTTCACCCACTTTTCTTTCTTCTTATTTACATTCCATTGGTTCTAATACCTGCCCCTATACATTTTATGGCAGTACTGTCGGTTAGATCTCATATATATACATATACATATATATATATATATATATATATATATATATATATATATATATATATATATATATATATATATATATATATATATATATATATATATATATATATATATATATATATATAATGTGTGTGTGTGGAAAAAGTTTAATTTTTTTTCTCAATAAAAGTAATCGGGAGTTGCTGCTTGTGCCCCACTGTACGTGCTCTTCTATGTGACATACAAAATTCGCCCTCTCCAGTTAAGCGTTTTGAACAAACCGGCCCGGCCACGAATTCTCTTAACTGTGCACCTCTGTAGATGCTGACATGACCACTCTTGAGAAGGTAAGTATTGATAATGCTGTGGGCTCTGCAGGTGGTAGAAGGGTCCACAGAGCTTTTTGGTTGCGCTGTTTTAAAACTTGCCTTCTCTTTCCACAGCCTCAGAGCTCGCATTCACCGCACAATATTCCTGGAGTGGCATAAGGAGTTTTATCAGGTGTCTGTGTGGTAATACTTGCACACAGGACACACAGTTTACCGACACAGTTGCACAGTTTACTGACGCTAAGGCAAATGATGACGAATTGCGGCTTAGCCCTTTGTGGTCACTGGGAAGCTTTTAACAACCCACCTGCTTCGCAATTCACACACTGTGACTACTGGTGACATTTCAATTTTCACCCAAACTTCAATATATTAGCTGCGCTAGTGCCTCTTCTCTCGTAATGACGCCTCCACACAGTTTTCCTATGCAGCATTTCGAAGCACTCATGTGACTCTAAGAAATAATAGGTGGCTACTATACATTTATTGCCTGGGTTATATTCTGACCCAAACTCGGGTGTCTTTTTTCATTAGAAAGACTAAGTTGAGCGTCTGCAAATGCTTCTCGGGCGTTGTCTTCAATTGGAAAGGGCTGGCATGATGCGTCCGAAGAACTGCTGTGGACGCCCAACTTCATCTGTCTATTGTGCGTGACACCTGAGAAGGGTCACGGAGAACAACGCCCCCTAAACAGGCTGTGGGAGCACACCCAACACAGCTCCCAACTGAAAACTCAAGGGTTGAAATTAGAATCACACATTCACTCTTACATGAAGACATCCAGTCGAGCATGAAGCTAACTCTGCGTGGTATATATTCTGTGGGTTCCCACGTTATGACTCTTAAAACAATGATTTGCATTTTTCCAGTCATGCGCGTTTTTAGCATGTTGTAACAGCGTGAACATTGTGTTGTACAAGCGAACTATCATACCGCGTAGCTCTCACAAATGCGTGTTCTTGTTGCATAAATTTTTCGTGGCCAACACACTCTTGTTTTACAATCGCGCCAAGCTAAAAAAGATATACCGGACACGTTCTTTTTCGATTCCATCAGCGACATGCATGATCTGCTCGCTGCTCTACTTTAAAGGCGGACAACGACGCTTATCCATGAAAAGTCAAGTTGCAATTCTTTCTGGTTTTGAGCAGCCTTCTTTTAAATCTGTAGTATTCTCAGCTGTATGCCGGCCAAGAGATCAAGTAAAGCACTATCGCATTGCCAGGATCTCACATTGCATCGTACGTTTCATTCAACCGAAGCTTAAAGGTGTCGCTAGAAAGTCACTCTTAAAGAGACCTTGCGGAGCCACTGGCAGCCACACTAACACACGTGGGGACGTCAGCCTAAGAGAATAGACCTGAATGGCTGCTTATCAAAGCAAAGCGGACATGCAGGTCTACTCAGGCTGACATCGCCAAGTTTCCGTGTTCGAATGTCGGCAGTGTCGCATTGTCCATCGTTTTAGAAGTGACCTTTTAACGACCCTTTAAATGTATACCCCGTGTCTATAAGTAATAGCAAAGCTAAACAGACTTCTTAGTTCCTGTGTGTCCAAACTTGTTTATTAACAATGCTTGTATACGTTCGTAAGTCAACCATCTCTGCCCGCGAGGAGCATGCCTTGACGAAGGTACCGGAAAATACCCATCGTGACCCTGACATCATCCGGTATTATGTCTGTTGTCCAACATCTCTGCGATGTGAAAGAAAAAAAACATGTACGTGATTTTATATGTGATTCAAGATGCCCTTTCAGCACGCTGCACAGACATAATGATAAACTAAGATAAATATCATAAAAGCCGCAGTTCATGATACATGCCCTTAGACGCTTTACAAGTAAGTCCATTTCAGCTTTAGGAAAAGGGAACAATTCCTAAAAAAGAAAAGAAAACAGCATTAGAATCACATGAGTGGCGTCAGCTAATTGGTTCCCAACTTTGTCAAGCGTCACTATTTTGGCGCCTATTAGTAAGGCAAACCACAAGAAATGGGATCGCAACTTGCCCTGATTCTTTGTTAATGGGTCCTTTCGGATTGCCCAATCGTGAAAGCCACGTTTTGTCACAGCGTTTCAACAAGCAGCTTTGAACGAACTGTTTTACTTACATGGGCTACACAGGGTTTCGGAGTTCGGCTTGTTGGTCTTGAACGTAAATTTAGTCTTCACTCGTGAATACGCCAGCGGCGTATACTCCTTAGCACCTCCCAACAAACTTTTTGACCAACCGACCGACTGACTGACTGAATGCCCATGACTGACAGACTGACTGACTGACACCCTAAATACATTCTCGCGTTTTGCCTTCCTTAACGATACAAATGTAGAACTTGATAGAATTGTTTGCCTCGTTCACATCCGCTTCGAAATGATTAGCCCTGCTTCACCACCCTATGCTGGAAACCCTATCGCAAGCACACCCACTACATCTTAATTCTTCCTTCTTTCATTGGGCCAAGTACCCTCTACACGGATGTAAAGCAGCATGTGCAAGTGCACACCTTTGGTGCTGTGCAGGATGATTCGAGCTTCTCAGACACGTGAGGTTGCTCTAAGCTCGCACTACGGTGGTCATAGCACAAAGACAGCTTGGAGCATGCACTCTAAGGCAAAAGGGTGTTAAACGGTTGTGTGGTTCGTCCTTTTGGGGACTAATTGGGCTGCTACAACCTATAATTCCTTTAAGAACCAACGGCACCAGGTCTAACAAACTAGTCCCCACACACAAGCTCAAGAATTTAACATTTAGTCCTCACATTTACATTTTAGAGAGTAACCGTTAGTCTCACAATTCTCCTCAAGGGACTAACATTTAGTCGTCACATTTGCGCCTTATAGAGCACCTGTTAATCCCCACATTTACAACTTACCAGGCAACCGTTAGTATTCACAGTTTACCTTGCCTGACGAATGGTTGATCCACTAAAATACTCCAATCGGATGAACTTTTCGTACCCAGTTCAAACATTGTTTTTTGTTTATTTTCCGCCAAGCCTAATACTTTTTTCGCCTGTATTTCTGTGCAGTGAGCAACAAATTGCGCAGAAAAGAACCCGTGAAAAAGTAGTTAGCGACCTATGTGTAACTGCTTTCGCAGTCACGGCAACAACGAAAGACAACAGTGAGACTTCGAAATCTTTTATTTTTTAACATACACATGAAGTTTACCCATTCTTTTAAGTGAATTCATGGTGAAGTGTGCAAGTCCAGTCTCGTTATCAAATCTTGTTCACTCCTTGGGGAGCTCCTCCGACGGAAGCGATAGATCACAGGCATTGCAGACGCCAGCGCACGCAGCCTTCTGCCTGTTGCGTTCCCATGGCTGCACATACAATCATATAGCAAAAATAGATAGACACACGTTACAGAAGATGACGACGCACGCATATGACAAGTACGTTCACGTTAATATGAAAACAAGCGTTAAAATATGACACACAAATAAACATACCTTCACATCTCGCACAGTCCTTCTGAAGCTGCTCTGAGGAAAGAGATGAATGAAGGCATCGCAGACGCCGGCGCACACAGTCTTCAGCACGGTGTGTGCCCAAGGGTGCACAATAAGTATGCAAAATAGTGAGTCACTCGGGACAGCAGATGAATACAAATGCAAAAGAGAAATATGTGCAAGGTGAAATGAGAACATACGTTAGATATGACATGCTAATAATTTCACCGTGATGTCACACATCGTCAAAGACTCATTTCGATCCCCGTAGCGCAACCGCTTAGGAGCGGCGGCCGCAGCCACATCTTCGCTACCCGCTGTGCCGCTAGCAAGTCGGCGAGTCCTAAGCGAGCGACGTCGTTCAGCTTGAGCAAGAGAACGCGAGACAAAACACGGCGCGGCACGCGGAGTGTCTGCCACCAGCGAACTTCGAACAGGAGAGCGAGCGTACGCTTGGCCTCCGCCATGAACAGCGCCGAGCTGGTTCGGAGATAGCGCCGAAGAAATCGACGGCAATGCGGCCCTTTTCCACAAACTCGAGCGAGTGTAGCGCGCAAACGCGAGTCCGCCGCTGCGTCCAACGGACGGCGCCGAGCTGCTTGCGACCGACTGACGGGAAAGCCAACTGCAATGGTGACCAATTTTTAGTGAGTTCCGACGCTAGCAAAAGCCTCGCCAGCCCGTGCTGGTGCACTTACAGCGCACGACGTACTATAACCAAGCTCTTTACGAGAACCCGCAACGTGTTTTCTTCGACTCCCAACTTAGCGACGAGGTCTCAGCTTAATATCGTCAGCCCGGAGCTCATCGCGGCGGCGAAGACAGTTGAGCACTCGATAAGCGAGCGTACGGAAGGCTGACGGCAAGTGCGGCATATTTCCAGGCGGTCGCAAAGCACAGGCGAACTGCATAGGCCGAAGCTGACCTTCGCGATGCATTTCGTGCGTGCGATATACAACACGACCAAGCCCGTTGCCGGCAAGCGCGATCCGTATCGCACACGCGACAAGTAGAGTAGAGTAACGAATGATAACCTACTTGCCTTAGAATCCAGCGCTGTCTTCTGGCCTGAGTCGGAATGAAGTATATATCCGATAGGTCTGTTGTCTTCTAGGCGGCCATATTGGCCTTCCAAACTGTTGCTGTCGTGTGTTGGTCTTGACTATCTTGAAGCGAGAGATATACAGCGCGGCATGGTGACGTGTCAAGACTTGCTCCAGACTTCATGGGTGCAGCGAAACGCAAAAGCTGGAGCCCGCGCTTATCCAAGCGTACACACAAGCACCACGTCACAATTCTTAGATCGTCAAATTCAGGCGAGTGTGTTTTGAATAGGAGCTACTTCTGCTAACTCCGGCATAATTCAGTGGTAATTTAAGTCAATTGATTGGTTTTCGCTGCTCCCTTGAAGGGCATCGATGTAGACCACCCCGGGCGCCAGCCGGCACCAGCGGCGTCAGCGGCGGCCACCTCCAGAACGCGGATGGGACATGCGAGTGACAGCGACAGTGAAGATACTCATGCTTACTATCTCAGCAGTGAGGACTTTTCAAATGACGGTTTCCAACCTGTGCTGAGCCGCAAAGCGAAGAGGAGGAACATGAGGACATCCTCATCCTCAACTATTCAAACTGTAAGTGAAGCGCCAAAATCGAACACTTACACCATCCTGTTTCTGCCTGCACTTCCTACCGTCTGCATGAAACGCCTCAACAGACAGTCTGTGTCGAGGTCTCTGGAAACGCTCGTGCCAAATGAGATCACGGACATAAGAGTGAACGTCAGAAAGAATATACTGGCTGTTGACGTTTTGCACGCAAATGCGTTGGGCGTTCTGCGCAGTGTAACTGACTTGGACGGCAACCAGGTGTGCTCTCATGTTCCCTTGGGATGTGATGTAGGAACCGGATGAGGCTATTTCCAATAATGACTTACAATTTCTTGTCAAGTCAACAACTGATACTCCAATTGTTGATGTCACCCGGCTAGGCAAGTCTCGCTGTGTGAAGATTGCGTTTAAGAGCACATCACTCCCCTCTCATGTGAAGGTGGGGTACTTCAGACATGCTGTGCGGCCTTTCATTCCAAAGCCTCTCCAGTACCGTAAATGCATGAAACTTGGACATGTGAGCAGCGTCTGCAGGAATTCGGTGGTATGCCACCGCTGCGCCAAGCCCCATGAAGCGGATAAGTGCGTCGCAACTGTCAAGAAATGCTCTAATTGCAATGGATCCCAAGAAGCCACATCGAAGGACTGCCCGCGGATTCAGAAGAAAATTGCCATTTTGAATTAGATGGTGCGCGATCACTCATTTCATCGAGAAGCCGCAGCTAAAGTCAGAAGGCGTCGTTCACGTCAACGTCCGTCTTCAAGGACGCCCGCTACCTCCTCGACACGCTTGCCAGATCCCTCATCAGTACCACCTCTTTTGCCTCCCAGACCACATGCCGTGGGAAAGGCTGTAAAGGACAAAGCCAGTAAGCATACCCTAACTGCGACAGAGTGGCCTGCACTTCAATAGGAAGCAGCATCAAGTGAACCGAAGGAGTTTCATGACGGCCAGTCCACGATTACGGTTCGAGATCTTTCCAACCAAGACAGGCAAGTGACTGCATTCGTGCAATCATTAATTGCCACAATTCGCACGCTACTGAGCAGCATACAATCTCCATCTGCTAAGAGTGCACTGCAAATACTGGATGCACTGAATCCAGTTCTTGCTAACGTCGTATGAGCACAATGGCTCAAGAAAATCTCATCTTCCGCACTGAAGTTAAATGTGCGTCGATTTTTCAGTGGAATGCCAGAGGCATGAAGTCCCGTATCTCGGACTTTCGCCAATTTGTTCGGGCCAATCAATTCCCTATACTTGTCATATGTGAACCAAACGTATCAACGCCTTATCGATTGTCCGGTTATGAAGCTTTTTGTTCAGCCGCTTGCGAAGAACGAAGCAAGGTAATTGTTTACATTCGCACAGACTTGATTTATCTTTCGCACCTAATAAGTTCAAATGATGACAATCAGTACGTGTGTCTTCATGTAAAGAAGAATGCAGTTTCGTTCACGTTCATTGGTGGATATATATCTCCGTCATCGCGATTTCACTGCGACAGATTAAAAGACACCCTAATGAGGACCGATTCACCTTGGATCATCACCGGTGACTTCAACGCCCATCACATTCTTTGGGGGAGCACTAAGATGAATGCCAGCGGCCGGAACATTGTTACATTCGCTTCCGACTACGACCTTTCCATCATGAACGATGGTACCGCAACCTATCTGTGGGTCTCACGTATGGCAGTTGCCTTGACCTAACATTGGTGTCACGGTGCTTCTCTTACAAAGTTAAATGGTTTTGCAATATTGAGACTCATGGGAGTGATAACATACCCAACTACTTGACGATCGATGGTATCATTAAAAATTTCTCTTCCGGTGTTGTAACTGGCACTGACTGGTCAATGTTTACATCAAGTGTTGAGGACGCTTGCCAAGAAGGCCTCGCCTGCAGCCTGGAAAATATCATAGCGGAAGCTATGCAAGCGTCCAAATGTAAATTACCATTTTCGTCTAAAATAACACAGTTTGACATCAAACTGGAAAAATTACGAGCTATACGAAGGCGTGCTGAACGACGATACAGACGCACAAGATCAATTTACGATCTGAGGGGAGCAAGACGGCCCCAAAAATAGAATCAATGACGCATTTACAAGCTGGAGAGCGAACGCTGGAAAGCATTCTGCGAATCTCTAGACCCTCATAAACCACTGTCATATATATGGAGAACAGTTCGTGGTCTTCGCTCCTCTCCGCAACAACGGCACCCTTTTAAAGCACCGGCACCCTTTTAAGCAACGGCACCCTTTTAAATGACAATGACTGATTTATTGATCGATATGTGGGGTTTAACGTCGCAAAAACACCTTATGAATATGATATGTGTAGTGGAGGGCTCCGAAAATTTCGACCATTTATGGTTCTTTAACGTGCACCGAAATATGAGTACACAGGCCTACAGAGTTTTCGCCTCCATCGAAAATGCAGCTGGCACATCCGAGATTCGACCTCTCGACCTGCAGGTAAGCAGCCGAGTACCTTAGCCTTTATACCACCGCGGCGGAATGGCGAGTGGGGCGAAGCTTCGGAGGTTTTTATCGGCAAACCATGAATCATCCACTGGCCGCGTTCCTCCGTCGTCAGTCTCTTTGCCATACGGAAGAACGCATGGGCGGACAGACGGATGGATGGACGCACGGACAGGTGGACGAATGTAAGCAACAACGAACAGTTGGACGGAAGCACGAATGACTTATGACCGCTTCGCCCCACTCATGATCATTCACTCCGTGGATATGCTGTAATTTTTTCCAACTCAACATCGCGCCTTCCACAGGCGTGTTGGTGGGCAGAGTTCTTCGAAAATTCGAGTTGCGAAACGGTGATCCGAAACCCGAGCATGCCGCTGGCCTATTTTGCGGGGTTAGTAAAGTACTTCGATGCCCGCGCACACATCGAGGCACCCTAGAGGCCAGCTGATTTTCGCGGCATCTAGGAGTGGCAGTGAAAACACTAAGTGACTGTGGCATCGCTTTTTTTTCTTTGCACACGCTTCTGCTCAGCGTCATACGCGGTACAAGCGTAGCTGCACGTTTATTAATTTGTTTTTGCTCAAGATATGACGCCAAAATTAGTAGACTCTAGGAGATTTCAGCCAAAGGCGTGTACTGATTTCGATACATGGGGTCTCTGTGAATTTACGCAACTCTTTAGGCGCGTTTACTCTAGTGTCGCGAGAGCAATGTTTCGCGGAAAACCTTGTTCTTTTTTGGCTACAGCTGGAGCTTGTTCTTTGCCAGACGCCCTTGTTAGCGGCACCGTTTAACCTGTCTCGGGGAGCGCGCCTTGAGGAAGAAGGAGTGAACAGAAAGGGCTGCGTCTGGTCGGTCTCTGTGCGCTTGGCGCCAAGGCAGGCACCGCGCCGTGCTTTAGAACAGACCGCAGAAATTGGGTGCCTTTCTCCTTCTTCTAACCACTGAGCCCCCATGCTTCAAACGAACGAGCCGCCGCTTCGGTCCTCCGGGGACCAAGGGCACCTAAATTTGGGCAGTCGTTAGCGGGTTAAGGCCGTTTCAGAGAACGCGCCCGTTTCAGAAGCTGCCACAGTGTTCTCACAGACAGGCTGCAGGCAACCACATGTTGATTTGATTATCCTCGGCTTGCCCGGTTTGTCCGCGGAACCGGGGACGCTAAAGAAAACCCTATTTAAGCAGCGACTGGGGCTCTTTTTGAGGTGAGCGGAGTCGGGGTAAACAGCGGATCTCACCACCGGAGACCACGCCATGCAGGCCGAGTGCTATTCCACCATTTTCTATATTTTGTCTTTGTGACCTAGTGCATTTTGTAAATTGAAGTTGTGTTAGCTAAATAAACCCCCAATGAGTGCTCCCCAAAATCATCGTGTTCACTTCTCATCGATTGCCTACGCGGAGTTTCACCCACACTTATTCATCTCCCTGGCCCCGCCGCGGTGGTCTAGTGGCTAAGGTACTCGGCTGCTGACCCGCAGGGCGCGGGTTCAAATCCCGGCTGCGGGCTGCATTTCCGATGGAGGCGGAAATGTTGTAGGCCCGTGTGCTCAGATTTGGGTGCACGTTAAAGAACCCCAGGTGGTCTAAATTTCCGGAGCCGTCCACCACGGCGTCTCTCATAATCATATAGTGGTTTTGGGACGTTAAACCCCACACATCAATCAATTCATCTCCCTGGTCGTCCGATGCGCCTAACTTTGAAAAACCCCGACGTTTTGCTACAAAATGGTGGAGGTTGCTCGGTAACAATAGTCCCGCTTTGAAATTATGCCCCGAGTCAACAACGAATATCAGGAACCTACCTCTGACTGCTCTACTATGACGGAACCCCCTACCTTCTTCTCTGCTCTGTCTACCCCCCAAGCTAAACCATTCGTCGGACCACCAGTCTTTAGAGGCGCGCCGGAGGAATCTATTCCGAGTGGCTACTTTGCTACGAACATGTAGCGTCGCTTAATAATTGAGACCAAGCCACGAAGGTGAAATTTCTATATCTGGCTTTAGACGGAGATGCGAAAAAGTGGCACACCACTCAAACTCTAACCGGTGCTCCTAATACATGGGAAGAATGGGCGATGCTACTAAAAACGTCCTTTACGTGTCGCCACTCAGTCGAGATCGCCCATTTGCGGCTACAAAACCGCACCCAATTGCCGTCCGAAACCCCCGAGCAGTACTACTATGATGTCGTACAGCTGTGTGCAAGAGTGAACCCGTCCATGACGGAAGATGATCGGTTGCGGCACCTTATGCGCGGTTTGCGTCCGGATATTCTGGAGAAGATGATAATCGCAAACCTGGAGAGCTGCACTGCATTCCTCCAAATTTTGCAACGCATAAATCTGGCAGCTTTGATGAGCCGTGTGTCGGCGCCACAACCAATATGCATCCAGTATTCTACCGGATTGCAGTCGTGGATGCAAAACACCGCGCATCCCGTAGGGTTCGCACCCACCGCAGTGACAGGGCACTCTCCTCCTGCGTGTGTCGCCACCTGCGCTGCGGCCGAATGGCGTTGCCCACGGGAGGCTGCCGACCACGAAAGAAACCTGAAAGCGATTGCGGACTAGATTGCCTTGCTGTCTGAACGGCTAAAAAGCATCGAAAGCGAGGTGCGTCGCCCCCCAATGCCTTGGCTTCAGAGAACTTCCCGTGCCAACGAGGGGCGTCCCCGATGCCAGATTTGCCGCCGCATAGGTCACATAGCACAACAGTGCTGGCAGCGGTTCTGAGATGGCAGGAACGATCAGGCGGAGCTCCAAGGCAATCAGAATGTGCAGCCTAATCCTTCGGGAATAGAGAGCGGCCGGGCCTAAGAGCCCGGCCGCCCCATCGGCACATTGTCGGAAGGCCAGCTTCTCACAGTCCCCACACAAGTCAACGGTACAGAAACAAAACTTGTAATTGACACCGGCTTGTCCGTAAATGTCATCTCAGAAGAATTAGCTAACAAAATATGTGCTTCATTCAAATCGAGAAAAAACATATTCATCCGAGGAATTGGCGGAGGCTTGCTCACCCCCAATGGTGAAGCTGAAATAAAATTGAATTTGGCACCACCAAAGTTCACAAGACGTTTTTAGTGGTCAAGAATTGCCCATACGAGCTACTCGGTGGTCTTCCTTTTTGTCGAGCAGCCCGGCTTCTCATTAATTTCTCCAAAAAAGAGCTGCAACTAAAGGGTGAAATTTTGCGGCTACGTATAGACTCAAGTGCCCCCGAACATAATGATGTACTTAAAGTGCGGTGCCACGAGCAAATTTGCATTGAACCTCGCACAGAAGTCGCTATTGAAGTAAAGGTCGCAAGAGACGGAATTCACCTCGTCGAACCGAACAGCACGCTCAGAAACGGACTTCAGGTTGCACGCACAATAACGAGGATCGTGCATGGGAGATGCCTCATTCGCATAGATAATCCTACCGTGTCGCCAGTAAACCTGCTCAGCGGAACAAAGCTTGGATGGGCTTCATCTATTCAGGACACACAGCTGGCAATCACGGCCCCGGAGAACGATCGAGTGCCTCAAGAGTTTGACATAGAGACTGGGGATCACTTACAGCCATCTGGGTGGGATGAACTGCTGTCGCTCATTGAGAAGTACCGCCATCTATTTACGAACAGTGACAACCCCATCCGGCAGACTCATGTCGCTGAACATGTGATCGACACAGGCGATTCTTGACCAATTCATCAGCACGCATATCGTCATTCCCCCTTTGAAATACAACAGATTGAGCAACAAGTAAAAGAAATGCAGCGCGATGGGATAATTAGAGTCTCTCGCCGTCCTTGGTCATCACCTGTCGTCCTCGCGAAGAAGCAAAATGGGACTTGGCGTTTCCGCGTCGATTTCCGCAGAGTCAATGATGTCACTAAAAAAGATGTGCACCCACTGCCACGAATTGATGACATTCTCGACGTGCTACAGGGGTCAAAATACTTCACCACACTTGATCTAACATCAGGCTACTGGCAAGTGGGCATCAAGGAGGAAGATAAGCAAAAGACCGCATTTGCCTGTGGACTCGGCGGGTACGAATTCAATGTTGTCCCTTTCGGCCTGTGCAACGCCCCTGCCACATTCCAGAGAATGATTAACAAAGTTCTCAGTGGTCTTCTCTGGAGAGTTTGTTTGGCCTACTTGGACGACATCGTTATTTTCTCGAAGAATATGGCAACTCATTTGGAAGATTTGGAAAGTGTGTTTTCGGCTTTGGACGCGGCAAACTTATGACTGAAATCCGAGAAATGCAGCTTCGCCCACCAGGAGATCAAATATCTTGGACACATTCTCACATGTGAAAGCATCCGGCTGGACCCAGACAAAGTAGCAGCGATCGAAAAATTCCCCAAGCCACGAAACAAGAAAGGTGTACAGAGCTTTCTCGGAATCTGTAACTACTATCGGCGATTCATCAAAGATTTCTCTCGCATTTCTCGACCTCTGACCAACTTAACCAAAAAGGATGTTCCTTTCGTCTGGGATGCGGCATGCTAATTGGCCATGCAATCCCTCAAAGAGAAGCTGATCACAGGCCCAATTCTGCGTCAGTTTGAGCCGGGAAAGTCGATAGAGGTGCACACTGATGCCTTGATTACGGCATTGGCGCCGTTCTTGTACAGAAAATTGGAACTCAAGAGAGAGTCGTCACCTATGCCAGCCGCCACCTTAACAAGGCTGAAATGAACTACAGTACAACTGAGAAAGAATGCCTCGCCGTTGTGTACGCCTGCGGACAGTTTCGGCCATACGTCATTGGTGCTAAGTTCACGGTCGTGACTGACCAAGCCAGCCTGGCTTGGCTAATGAAAGTAAGGAATCCGAACGGCCGTCTTATGCGATGGTCTCTGTTGCTTCAAGAATTCGACATAACGTTGCGACACCGTCCTAGCCTCAAGAATGGAATTGCCGACACGCTTTCCCGCCATCCTCATGATCCCGCGTCTGTAAGCGAAGAAAACCCCTTAACGTTGCTGGTTCTGGATCAGGTGGATGTTGGAAAAAAGCAGAGGGCAGACCCATGGATGAAAGAAATTATGCAGAACCTCGAGCACCCGGATGCGCCCGTTGCCAGGAAAACTAAAAGAACGGCACGGAGCTTTCGGTTGATCGATGGTGTACTGTATCGAAGGGCGAAAGGGTTTCAGGAGGATCGTGCGGCGCTCGTTGTCCCCAAGTGCTTGAGATCTGAGATTTAAGCTACTGCCATGACGACACCACGGCAGGCCACTAAGGTGTCAAGCGCACATGGCAGAAAGTTCGTTGCCGATATTTCTGGCCGAAGATGTTCTCGTACGTAAGCAAGTACGTTCTCTCCTGCTCCGACTGCCAGACACGAAAGCAACCACCGGAGAGGCCGGTCGGTTTTCTCCAACCGATCCCACCTGCAGGTCGACCTTTTCAGCACGTGGGCATGGACTTCATTGGGCCTTTCACTAAATCCAAAGCAGGGAACCGCTACATCGTCGTGATTACCGACTACCATACGAAAAGGGTCGAGGCTGTCGCGTGTCCAGCGGCCACTGCCGCAGAAGCAGCAAGAGCTTTCGTCGAACAAATCGTCCTACGTCATGGTGCCCCGGAGAAAGTAATAAGCGATCGTGGGCAGCACTTTGTCGCCAACTTTACCGAAGAAATATTCCGGCTCGTGGGTAGCGAGCCTGCCACCACAACAGCATACCACCCACAGGCCAACGGCTTGTGCGAGCGTTTTAACCGCACGTCGGCTGACATGCTCAGCATGTACGTTTCCTCACACCACCGCAACTGGGATGAATTTCTACCGTACGTTCTTTTTGCATACAATTCTTCCACCCACGAGAGGACTGGATTCACTCCCTTCTTTCTTCTTCACGGACATGAACCGACACTACCGGTGGATGTAGAATTGGGCGCGCAACGCGAATTCAACTACACCCTGGATGCAATGAAAGTGGCTCACAGGCTGGGCAGGCTCGAAAAATAGTAAATGAACGGGAGAAGTGTCAGCAGGAGAAGAACAAACGCAGCTATGATGCTAGGCGACGAAGTGTTATTTATCATCAGGGCGACTTGGTGTACTTGTGGACTCCCTCCCGGGTAAAAGGGAAGACGACGAAGCTTCTTCACAAATATCACGGACCATTCCGTCTTGTGCGCCGGGTAGCCGAGAACAACTGGGAGGTGGTAGACCAAACTGGGAAAAAACGTGACGTTGTGAATGTGGCGCGTTTAAAGCCCTGCCACGTTCGATTGGGCTCTGATGCCGACGACGCGGACGATGAGTCTGATGATAATCATGAGGTGCGCGATCTCGGTGGAGATGTGCGCGAGGACAGTGCCAGGAGAGATGACCACGGATTGCATCGAAGTGTTGTGTGCGGGAACAGTGCAACGAGTGATGAACAGGGATTCTATCAAGGTGATGTGCGCGAGTGCGGTTCGCGAGTGGGTCAAGAACTCTGTTTGCAACATTGTGTGCGCGAGACACAGACCAGTGTTCCAGTACAGTAGTGCGAAAGCTACGACACGGACACTGAACTTTATTCTGACTGGAAGACATTTTCAAGTAATAACAACGCACAACAGAATGTCAGTGCTTACGAAACGGACACTTAGTTGTATTGCAGTACCGACGAGTGAACCTATATAATTTTGTGCCCAATGATTTTGTTTTTTTTTCATCTGTTGTTTTTATGTAATTTTTTAAAGCCTCTCACCTTTTATACACATGCATAAGTGTCTTTAAATAAGCATCTCACACACTTGTTGAATGCAAAGCGTTTTTGTATCTTTAGTCTATTTCTTGTCGTGTTTTGCAGACAAAACGAGTGGGACACTCTTTTTCGTAGGGGGGAGGTGTCGCGAGAGCAATGTTTCGCGGAAAACCTTGTTCTTTTTCAGCTACAGCTGGAGCTTTTTTTGCCAGACGCCCTTGTTAGTGGCGCCGTTTAACATGTCTCGGGGAGCGCGCCTTGAGGAAGAAGGAGTGAACAGAAAGGGCTGCGTCTAGTCGGCCGCTGTGCGCTTGGCGCCAAGGCAGGCACCGCGCCGTGCTTTGGACCAGACCGCAGAAAATGGGTGCCTTTCTCCTTCTGCTAACCGCTGAGCCCCCACGCTTCAAACGAACGAGCCTCCGCTTCGGTCCTCCAGGGACAAAGGGCACCTAAATTTGAGCAGTCATTAGCGCGTCAAGGCTGTTTCAAAGAACGCGCCCGTTTCAGAAGCTGCCACAGTGTTGTCGCAGACAGACTGCAGGCAACCACATGTTGATTTGATTATCCTCGGCTTGCCCGGTTGGTCCGCGGAACCGGAGAGGCTAAAGAAAACCCTCTTTAGGCAGCGACTGGGGCTCTTTTTGAGGTGAGCGGAGTCGGGGTAAACAGCGGATCTCATCACCGGAGACCATGCCACGCAGGCCGATGGGTATGCCACCATTTCCTATGTTTTGTCTTTGTGACCTAGGGCATTTTGTAAATTGAAGTTGTGTTAGCTAAATAAACCCCTAATGAGTGCTCCCCGAAATCATCGTGTTGACTTCTCATCGATTGCCTCCACGGAGTTTCACCCACACTTATTCTTCTCCCTGGTCGTCCGATGCGCCTAACTTTGAACAACCCCAACGTTTCGCTACACTAGAGAGACGTGACACTGATTTTGGATACAGTGTCTTTTGTGATGTCGTCGTCCCATGTACACTGAGAAGACACAAACAGTCCAATAATTGTTTCCTGAACACACCGCACGCACTTTGTCGTGGTCACAGTGTTTCGTTGGCCAATCCTGTAGTAACATTGGAGGCACACGCAGTGACACCGACTAAACTTGCACACCGGCACCTCCATTTCGGCCATGCTCTCTGCTCTGTCATTGCCCTTCTCCGGCTACGCGGTGCTGCCCCCGCCATAATCCACGGTGTCGAGGGACGGGGGTAGTTAGCCACAAAAGAGAAGCATAGAAAAGACTTTGCGGGGTGTGCAAGACGCCCATCCAAACACCATAGAATCACCGGGTGAGGAATTGTTATATACCCTAAGATTGTTCCCTTCGTGCTCGTTTGAAGCAAAGCGATGGGCGAATTTCCGCTCAGCCACAGATCTCCCGATGACACACCAACGACAAATCAGCCGATGAGTTGTGCTGGTGTTTTCGGTCTTCCATCATGTTACACTATGACCACATGCTGTGTTTTGAGGCATCGTCGTTCTCGTTGGCCTAGTGTGACCAGGTGGTCTGGTGATTTCGTCAGCGGGCGACTCGTCGGCGGGCGACTCGTCGGCTGATAGTCTGCGTCTGTCTCGTGTCTGCGTCGGGGTCGTGTCAGTGTCATGCCACTCTAGCGTAAACGCGCCTTCATGACTGAATAGCTCTGTTCGACGGTGTTTATTCTCTTTAGGGCAAGAACTTTCGTTCCAGCTGCTGCGAAGAAACTTACGTCAGAAAGTAGCAAAAGTGCACAGGCAGCACTTTCGTGCAGATTCCTTCTTTCCATGAAATATTGGAGATAAAAGTGAGGGCAGGTTGTCAAGAGGGGCAGTCGCATCATGGTGGCATCATGGCTCGCGCATTGTGGCTGTGAGTGGTTACGTCTTGAGCGTGTGAAAATTGAATGCGAGACATCTTAGCCACCTAATTATACAACTCTTACTTCTTTGTGCATAGGTGCATTGTGTGCGTGATAAAGCTGATTGATGAATTGTACCACTCGCTGGCGCTTGGGCGTGGGCACTTATCCTAGGTAAGGGCAAAGGCGGTGGGCGGACTGGATCTTCGACACAGGCGACTGTCAACGAAGCTCATTGACGTGTGAACTCGTATACAAACGCCTTCATTCTGAGAAGACCCCAGTGTTGCTCATGACTGTCATGATACCGGTGTGACTGTCACGCGTTCCATGGGGTGGACGCTAAGCAGCAGCTTCTTTGCGTATGAAATTATTTTGTCATCTTGCACTTCTTGTGCGTGGCTGTAGCCACAGAGGAGCTCGCTATCACCTAGATTTTTCTTGGTTTTTTTAGGTCTGTCGTTTACTCAGTCTGATTCAACTCTGCCTTACTTTGATTATATTAATTGATAATTTGATTAATTGATTTGTGGTTTAACGTCCCAAAACCTCCATATGAATATGAGAGACGACGTAGTGGAGAGCTCCGGAAATTTTGACCACCTGGGGTTCTTTAACGTGCACCCAAAACTGAGTAATCCGGCTTACAACATATCCGCCTCTATCGAAAATGCAGCCGCCGCAGCCGGGATTTGAAGCCGCGATCTGCGGGTTAGCAGCCGAGTACCTTAGCCACTAGACCACCGCGGCGGGGCTAATTATACTAATTAGATACGAATCAATGAACGTCACATCAAACAGTTATGTCTTGATTTGTAAGGTTTTTTCAATGGGAATAAATACATTGGGTGTGATAACGAAGGTCTTCATTACTATGGAGCTATTCAACATTATCCCAACTTGAGCAATCCTAAATATCTTGTTATAAGTAAGGTCTCATTAGTTTGGTTTTCCTTAGCGTGCTGAAAATTAGGGTCACGTTAAATGGCATGGATCAGTTAGCCTGCTAACTAGCATGCTTCTGTTAGCACGGTCGTAGCTTTACATGACTTCATTGGCATGGTAATATAAAGATGTGGTGTAATTACCTCGGTCTTAGTGTCACTCGGCTTAGTCAACTTCGTCATAGCATGTCCTTAACGAAGTAGCAGAGTACACCATGTGTACCCAGTCAAATATCTAATCAAACTCTATTATACCGCCCGAAGCAAAAAGTTTGGACAACTCGTACAGAAAAGACGTGCAGAAAGACCAGAGCAGGCTTTCAATCGATTTATTGTTGTGAAGACGCACAGACACACACACACACACACACACACACATATATATATATATATAAATATATATATATATATATATATATATTTATATATATATATATATATATCTTAAAATCTTAAAATATTTTAAAATCTTTAAAATATATATCTTTAAAAGAGAGAGGGTACACAAAAAAGAGAACATAAGGTAAAGCTAGCCCCCTCGCCCCCCCCCACGCAGCCGTCCCCCTTCAACTTTCTTTCTGTCTTTTTGGCTACCTTCTTTTTCTCTCTTTTCTTCCTTTCTTTCCCCTTTTTTTCTCCCTTTCCTTCACTTTTCTTCCCTTATCTTTTCCGACGATCACCTTTAAGATGACCGCGGTCGGCATATACTTCCTTTCAATAACGTATCATCCCCGACCATATGGCGCCTCATGGCTCCGGTGGTCTGGTGAAAGGAAAAAGAGCTTTTTAATAAGTTTAAGCCTTTACCTACTCATTGCCTCGTGGACGTTTCGCCATTGAAAGAGGGGCACCACGCATTGCCGCACAGGCTAGCAAGCCGGTGCAATGTCAATTCTGGTCTGCTTCTCGATTACGCATGCAGTAGGGGCCTCTCGATTGTGCACAGGGTTGCTGTTGGACATCTCATGCTTGGCGCAATTGATTGGATAATAAGATACAAACAGAAACAGACAACAGCTGTACTAATGAAGAGTAGTTACACTCAGAAGTATTTTCAGTTGCCCAGTGACCGTCACAGCTACAGTGCCGTGAACTCAATTATTACTGTCATTATTACCGTTATTGTTTTGGAATGCTTTGATTGCTTCAATCTTACCCGGATTTTCATTTATTCTCTTTCGAGGGTGTTAAACTGGGGAATGAGGTATGACTCTCGTTTGTCACGCTTTCAGTTTAATGTGAATTCCGTTTCTAAGTGTTTTACTGATAGTTTGTCGAACGCATGGTTGGGAAGGTTGATATGTTTTGATAAAGGTAGGCTTGGCGCAGATTTCGCATGGGCTCTATGGTTTTTGAAACGAATCCTAAAGGGGGTTTCTGTTCGTCCGAAGTACTGCATACTGTACACATTGCATTTGAGTAGGTACACCACATTGGAGCAATCGTATGTTAGGTTTCCTCGTATGTTAATCGAAAACTTGGAGTTTGTGCTGACTGCTTTGTCTGCTTCTCGCCTCGCTTTACATACAACACATAGTGACATTAAATTGGGTCGGCATGAATTATAAGGGGCTAAAGTATTGATTTGAGAGGGAACAAGCGTGTCTTTGAGGTTGCATGGTCGTCGGTAAACGACGCCAGGAGGGGATGGAAATGCGCGTTTCAGACGTTTATTTTTGTCCCAGAATTTCGTAATGTCATTAAAGGATTTTGTTTAGATTGGGAAAGTTTGTGCTGTATAGTTAAGTAGATCTTTGTTCGTTGCGGGTATACTTGCAGTGGTCGCTTTAGAAGTAAGTCACTACGCTTCAGTTTCCTAGCTTTCTGAATGGCATCATCAATTACATGTGGCGGGGGGGGGGGGTATTTTTCTTTATCGAGCATAAGTTTTAGCCTCTGTGAGCTCGTGTCAAAATCAGTGTCTCTTGAGCAGATTCGTTGAAACCGATGAGCCTGGCTGTATGAAATACTGTTTTTACAGCAGCGTGGTTGATCGCTTGGAAATGGACGTATTGCTGTCAATCCGATGGTTTGCGATACAGAATTGTAGAAAGATTGTCTTCTTCTAACTTTATGGTAACATCAAGAAAATTTACGGCTGCTTGCGAGTAGGTGTGTGTGAACTGTATGTTCGGGTGTACAGCGTTGTAAGAGCCAATAAAGCTGAGAAGTTAATCCTCGCTGTGGGTCCAAATAAGAAGGATGTCATCCATGTATCTTCCCTATAAGAGTGGTTTCAAGGAACTTTGTGCAAGAAATTCGTATTCTAGCTTTTCCATAAATATGTTGGCATATTTGGGTGCCATTTTGGTGCCCATAGCGGTCCCGCTAGTTTGTCTAAAATACTCTTGGTTATATTCAAGTGAATTTATTTTAAGGACCATTTCATCAAAGTTGCAATGGCAGAGAAATCTGGAGTGCCAGGTTGTCTATGTCTGTGTATACGTCTGTGTACATGTTTATGTCTGTGTACGTGTCTGTGTACAAACATGTCTGTGTACACGTTTTGTAATGCAGCTATACCATCATCGTGAGGAATATTTGTATACAATGAGGATATCTCAAGAGTAACCAAGTACGAGTTTTTAGGCACACACATACCTGCAATGTCTCAAAGAAAATGTGTGGTGTCTATAATGTACGACGCGATGGCGCATGGAATGGCTCTTACTAGTTTGTCCACGTACCCTGATTTGAGTTCAGTCATTGTACCTATGTTTGATATGATTGGTCGGCCTGGGTTGCCGGGTTTATAAATTTTCGAGAGGATGTAGAAGTGGCCTTGACGAGGGTATGCTGTTCGCATTAGTTTGTGGTAAGTGCTCGTTATCTTTTCTGCGTCCAACAGTTTCTTTAGTTCTGTTGATACGATACAATTGTATTCGTCTGTCAGATCACCTGGGAGGCGTTCGTAAAATTTTGAGTCGCCTACTTGGCGGTATGGTTCTTGTAAGTAGTTGGTTGTATTAAAGACTACAATTGCTCCTTCTTTGTCAGCGTGTTTTATTGTTATGTCTGTGCTAGATACTAGATTTCTCATACTCATTTCTTTGAGATTTTTTGAAGTTTTCTCGCTTTAGTTTCTGCCTGTGGTATTCGTGTACTATATCTTTCTGTACTGAGAGGATATAAAGGTCCAGAGATTAGTCTCGATTACTGTTCGGTGTTGAATTAGTTCTTCTACGACAGTGATTTTTTTCGCAGTTAGAAGGCCTGTCCAAGATATATTCGCGCAACCTCACGCTTCTCGCGAAGTATATATATATATATATATATATATATATATATATATATATATATATATATATATATATATATATATATATATATATATTCTCGTCTATTTCTGTAGCCTAGGCTACAAAAAAGTCAAGATTACATGCTAATGACAGAACACAAGCCAAAAGACAGAAACAATACCGATGCTGCAAGAAAACAACGTTATCATTCTGGAGCACCACGTGCTGAAGAACACAGATACGCCAATTATTTTTCTGATAAAGCTATGGACGGCTTACTGATGCAGCTTCCTGGAGTGATTGTTGCTGCCTCATTTTGGATTCTAGTTCCTTCGTTAGGCTGGAACGTGAGAACCTTTGCCTTTTCAAACAATGGCTGGCACTCCCTTCTAGTACAAATATAGGCCAAAAAAATTATCCCTTCCTACATATCTTGCTTTCTGGCAATATCCTTGTAATTTTATATTAGGCACCATCGCGACGGAGCCAGTACCTTTGTGCATAAAACAAAGAGATACTATAAGAAATCCCTCTGGCATACTCAAGCTTTTTACGGGGCTTAATCTTGCTCAGGGTACTTCGTATGGGACTAGTTTGGACTTACAACTGAGACAGTTTACAAGGTATATATAGACTGATAGCGAAGGTCCTTAGAAGCTGATACGTGTAGAAAATGGCGGCTGATCAGCTTCTAATGGGGCTTAGCGCCATCTCTGTGAAGATGGAACACTTCCGGTGGAACAAACAATAAAGTGGATGTGACGCAATAGCTGGTGACCTATTGACGTCATTTTGTGTGCACCAGCACAAAGTTTCAAATTACTTTTCATTGGCCCCTGATTGCTATGGCTAGAGCTAAAGTAATCACCAGCGAGTCATCCAACAGTGCACTTCAAGTCACCTTCAGCTAATGTAATATAGACTCATGAGTAAAAAGCAATGTTTCAGTGTACTGCCGTTCAATTTACCTTGGTTTTACAAGCAAGCTTATAACAACTTTTATTCGTAGTTAATGGCATCTTCCGCCGACCGATTAAGGCAATCAAAAGCGTAGCAGCATCCACATGTAATATCTGCAGCATGGCTTATTCGTTCCACACATACGCAAGTTGCCGTTGTTGTTTTTCTCTGCACATGGCTAGTACCCAAAAGAGGGATTGGCTTATTATAAGGTGAATTCGCCCGATACTGTCTACATTGCTTCATTCCTAAATAAACTTTAGTTATTTAATTATGTTTAGAAGTGCCGATTGCGAATTAGCAGAAATGAATAAGGGAAAAAAATAGTGAGACCACAATTTAGCAAGAAAATTCTTATCGCAGTGATGTAATCCCGAACGGCGAATAAAACATCCCTGTGGCTTAAACTCAGTGTAGAGGCTCCAAATGAAAGAAGAGCAGGTCCTGATAATTGCAAGCCCAGTTTTCGAAGAGGTTGTGCTAGTATGCTCTGCCTGAATATATGGAAACGGAAACAATATAATAGAAAATGACTAATTGTTTCTTCTTGATTACAGTGAATGCACTTAGGGGAATTCAATAAACCTTATCTATACAAGAAAAATTAAGGAAGGTAACGCGGCAACAAAATTTTGTGATGACAACTTCCATCATCCTTGAATTAGACAGTCCACTGCGCCAGGGAAATAATAAGTGGTTGTTCTCGGGAAGAGCCGTCAGTGCAGGGTCTGATAAATTTTACCTGATTTTAAGTGTGCGAAATCGCGCCACCGTAATGTGTACTGTGAGTGGGAAATTAGGAATGGTGGGTGTCGAAAGCAATGCCTTCGCGATAGAATCAGCTATTTCGTTTAACAACGAATCTTTATGCCCTGGTGCGCAGAATAAATGAATACTTTGGCGATAACAGTGAGCCAATGATTTAAAAAGTTTGAGTATGGGTGAGCAACCGGATGTGGACAGAGAAGTGCAAACTGATAATAAATCAGTTACGGTAGCTACGACTGAAATTGAAGTATTTACCTTTTGCAAAGCTAACATTATTGCCATAAACACAGCCAGAAAGACAGGAATAAAATCTTGTAAGTGAAGTGAAACTGACCTATCAAGTACACGGCAATATAATCCAACACCTGATTTTTCATCTGATTGTGATGCGTCCGCTGCAATATTGATGTTTGTTGGCACGGTACTTAAATGTTCCTGGAATAAATCATATAAAGTGCCTGTGGGTAATAGCTTAGCGTGAGTTGGATGATATCATGGTAAATTATTTCTGGAGAAATTGGTTGCCCAATTAAAGGAAGCAGGTCACAAATTTGTACATTTAGAGGCTCAAGTAACGATTGAACAAATACTATTTGTGATTTGTGAAATCTGGACCAATGCACGGAAAAAATAGGTCAGGATTGGAAATAAAAATAATTTGATCAGGGTTAAAGGTTTCCCTATGTAATCGTAAAAAAGCCTGCACAGTAAGATTGTTAAAGCGACGTAATAGGGTCGGTATTCCTGCTTCAAGGTATAACACTCTATTAGCAGTACACTTTGGAAGTCCGAAGCAGAGCCGTAAAGCCTCTGCTTCCGATAGAACGAACAGCTTAAGCTTGTAGGCTGGCGCACCAGAAAAAAGAACGCAGCAAAACTCTAACACAGGTCGGACTTACATTTTATATATCATCAAAAGTGCCCTCCTTCTCATAACTGATGTACAATTGCTCAGCCTCCACAATACACCCATTGCGCGTACTGCTTTTTTCGTGATGTATTCAATGTGAGGGTGCCAATCGAGATGTTCATTATACATACCTCCAAGGTATTTCAATTATTGTACTTGTGGGATATCTTGGAGCTTGTGGTTAATAGATATGTGCACAGGATCTTGGACAAGAAAAACAAGAATAGCACATTTATTGGTATTCAGGTTTAACATCAATTCATCCAGCCAATGTTCTATTTCATCTAGATATGCTTGCAAGATCGTGTAAAGACAGTGGATGTCAGGTTCTATAGCAAAAAAAGCAATGTCGTCGAAAGCAATGTCGTCGCATTAACATAGGTTTTCACATCTGGCTGAACGGGGATGGTACTAAGCAATATGTTGAATAATACGGGGGAAAGTACTGACTCCTCAGGTACACCTCGGGTTTGCTTGTTCTTTCAGGAAGAGAAGCCGGCTTGATAACAATAGAATCTTCTTCCACTTAAAAATTCCGTCTGCCATGCTACTACATAAGGTGGAAGCCCATGACTCCATAACTGAATAATCAAGACAGGGTACTCTACGCTATCGTATTCTTTATATATGACTAACGTTACTAAAGCCGCATACTGCTTTTTGTGACGGGCAAAATGAATACGACTTTGCAGATCTGAATGTGCATGCCATATAGAATATCCAGATCTAAAACCAATTTGGGAAGAACTCAATAGTTGTTTCTCACTAATAACCTAATTATATGGCCATGAAGTACCATTTCAATAAGTTTTACAACATCAGATGTTAAGGCTATTGGTCTTATGTTGTCTAAATTATCGTCTGCCTCTTGTTTCTTGACCAATGGTACAAATTTCGCAATCTTCAATTCATAAGGGATCCATGCTCTTCTAAGGCAACAATTGACGAGACCTAAAAGATCATTCGGATATTTCCTGTGTAGTATTTTTACCACTGTATTTTTTATTTCATCGGAGCCTACTGCTGTATTTGGCAATCTTTCCATAGCCTGATTTAATTCAGAAGTCGATATTTCTGTGTAGTCATAGATGAATGGTGTGTAAGCCGAATTAGGAATACGCGTTGAGAACCTGTTTTCTAATTCGTTGAAAACCTGTTTTCTAGTTCTTGTGAGGTGTGAACTACTGAGTCGACGTTTCCTAGTATAGGGACCTTCTTCCTACCACGAAGGAAATTGAATAAAGCACCTTTGCTATTCAATTTAGACAGGTACTTGATCACATTGCTCTTCATCACATTGCTCTTTCGCTCGCGATACAGTGCGTGTAAATATTTCCGCAATGAACTGATAATCCTTCCAATTTTTTGGACTCCGATTACATATAGGTCTTTTTCATGCAGCTTTTCTTTTTCTAAAGTCTCGTGTGCACTCAGTATTTCACCATCTGCTAGGTTGGGCACTCTTGGTTGACGCGGAAGCATTGACAAATTCTGAAGTGTTCTTGGAGATTTATAAAGCGGTACAGACATATCTGTCGAGGTCTTCATTTTGACCAATAGACAATAATATTTGTACTGACCCTAGTACTTTAACGCAAGCCGTCAATAAATTTTTTATAATTCATCAATGTCTTCTCTGTTCTTTCAAATGATTTCACAGTACATGTGATTTCAAATTGTACAGAAAGATGATCACTGTTTGAAAAGAAATCAATTGTTTTCCAAGACCTTATTGAAACACTCGACCTGCAAAATGTAATATCTAATAGCGATAGTGTCCGTAGGCTGTCTAATAAATGTAGGCTGTCTTTCATTTAGGCAGGTAAGGTTTTTATTATTGATCCAATCCCACAGAAGGCTACAGAAAAGGTATGTTACAAATCCCCGCAAAACAAGATGTGAGTTCAAATCACCAGCCAGAAATAATTCATTCTTGCAATTAGCTAAGGCAGTATCTATTCGTTTAGTATTATACAAGTTCGTAGGAAAATATACGTTTAAAGTGAAAAAAGGGTGGCGCCCGGGCAGGCTGGGGTATATTGCAAGAATTTCACAGTCTTAGGACATAAGCAGAAAGCCTTGCTCGCTGTGTGGCAAAATTTATTCGAGAGTAGTATCATTAAACCACCTCCTAGTGATGGGCGGTCTAGCCGAAATGCTATAAAATTGTTTACATTACAATTCTTAGCGGAGTTGAACCAAGTTTTTTGTAATAAGAATATATCAGGATATAAGTGAATATTTAAGCAAAGCAAGTCAGTAGAAGCAGAAATCAAAAACCTACAATTCCACCGTACTACTTTCAAGGTATCTATGTTGACGAACGAATCACTTCAGCAACGGCGGTTGCTAAAATACTGCCTTTAGGTAACGCACTGGTATTATTGTTGCCCTTTTTAAGTTTTGAGTTTGGGCAAGGAAAGTTTACAGGAGATCCAGGAGATGACGCCTGAAATCTTGGCATACGTCCATTTTACTCCGATTCTCTGCGTGGGTTGACGTAAAAGGTTCAGATAAAATCGGGGTTTCCTCTTCTCGGGGTTGCCCCTGTGGCGCTAAATTCGGCATCTCTTCCACTGCACAAAATGTTGACTTGGCTATCGGTACTGCTACTGCGGAAACCAACTGTGTCATTTGTAAGCAAAACACTGGAGAGATGCACTCACTTACGCTCGTAACCAGCGCTTTCGAGATTGCCTTTTCTACTGCTGCTTCAATAAGACTCCTAATCTTCGGCTCACTTAGTTGTTCGTGCCTCTAAGTGACTCCCGCATATCCAAAGGCCCACTCCTTTAAGACTGTCCTCGCTTCTGGCCACGAGCAACGACGTGTGTTTATGATTTCTAGCAGTTGTGTTTCATTGGATCTTGCAGTGCAGTTCAAGTAATCGACCGCATGATTTTCTGCAGAGAGGCAGCACTTTTCGGTGTTGGCAGTGCACTTCTTCTATGGATGGGCATCGCCACAGATGCGGCAATGTGAATTTAATTTACAGCGCCCTATACTGTGTCCAAAACGCCAATAGTTTTAACACTGAAGATTACGAGGAGCGAGGCGGTTGACTCTTAATTTGAGTGGCCGTACTTTCAACTCTGATGGACAGGAAGTGTCGGCAAAGGTAGCAATAACTGACTCAGTGGGGAATTTCTCACCGTTAACTAAGCGGCTACACCAGTATAAAGCTATGACCCCAGCATCATACAGCTTTTCCAGAGTCTTAGAGGGCGCCAGTCTGTAGTCGACTCTTCGAAACTTAGTGCACGCTAAACGAGGCGGGATAAACGCACTCACTGGGGCCGAACCAAATGTCTTAAAATAAAATGTAAAAAACACATGAAGTGTTTGACAATCTGCATACCAAACCACCTTTTTTCGAACTGACGAACACCACTTATCAGCTGAAAGTGCATCGTCATGGCCTGCAGCTCCATCCGGATTGCCTTTGGGTTGTTGAGCCTAATAAATTCACCACTCGAGGGCACCAGTGCAACAAGGATGCTGCCAACACCACTGCGGAAAAGTATTCCAATGGCAAGTCATAATTAGGCAAGGAGGTTGACCAAGGGCTGTGTCCTTGACCAGGAGACAAATTAGACTACCACTGATTCAATCGCCTAAACAAGTATTATGCAACGTCAGCTTGTTTCAAGAGGTAAAATTCACCCAAGGCTCAGCAAAACTACCATTCGAAAGAGTCCGAAGGGAACGGCCACTTCTGCAGCAATCGCAATACTAGTAATTTTCAGTTTTAACAGAAACAAGTTACTCACGCCAGAATGATGACATTTTTGTTTGTTTTTCAATGTTCACAAGAAATCAAATTTATTACTCTGCACTAATTGGTAATAAGAACGAAAAAAATTGCGGACACTTCCTGCGTTATATTTTTCTTTTTTTTGCATTATGCTTCGATAAATTGCTTCTCAGTACGTGAATGAAGACATATGCATTGTGCCGTGATAGATAACTTTGCCTTTTGCTCACCGGTAACAGCAAATAGTAGGCACTGCATGCTCAAGAACCAAACCGGGCTGCAGAAATACTGATGAATGAAAGTCCAGGAGCAGTGAATTCCGGAAAATTGTCCTTGTCTCTTATCTATAAGACATGGGTCACCAGGCAAGGTCCTACTGTATCCTTGCACAGCAGATCGTTTTCGCAGCTACCGACGAAAGCACTCGACGCCAAATGTAATTTGCATCGTTCTGCTGCCCGCTGGACAATGCACTGAGGACATTCAACAACGATAAAACCCACCTAACAATTTCGCCCACAACAGAGAACGCGAACAAGCGCAGAACACTAAAACACGTGAGAGGGTGTGTCTTCACCAGCGAATTTATTGAGCGGGCCTTGCTTCCTTGCTTGATCCTTTCTTGTGGCATTTCCCGCTAAGGGGGATTCGCCAAGAAGCCGGCGGTTAATGTAAGTCAATACTTTAGGATTACCTAGGCTAAGGAAATATGATTACTTTGTTTTCACTTAACGGGATTGCTATGTATACCCATGCAGTGCAAGGGGCTGCACTGAGTAATAATAACGCGGGCAGAGGGCAGCGCCGGAGGCAGCGCCGCTTCTGTTCGGAGGCAGCGCCGCTTCTTCGTCGCTTCTACGCCTGCGCGTCGCGGCAATGCCTCCGAACACGGGCGCCGGCGATAAGAACACTCTTACCCGAAAGAAGCAAGAAAACTGTGTGTGTGCCCCGATTGAGTGGCAGTTGCAGTAGAACCTTCAGTGCGGAAACATTAAAGTTATGTTGTCCCACATCTGGTGACCCAGAAAACGAACATACCGCACCGCCATGGCCGACGAGGAAACCCTTGCTGCCCTTCAACAAGAAGTACAACTTCTACAACAACTGCAGGCCCAGCAGCAAGTTATCCAGAACCAAGAGCAGCAGCTCCGGGAACAGCAGCAGCGCCTTGAAAATAGAGCGCTCTCGTCCGACGACCATGCACCACCCCACTTGAGCCACGCCCCCCAAAACTTCGCTCCAGCGGTCCGTGCCATCTCGGGCGCCTCCATTGCTGCGGCCACCACCGACACGGACGTCTGTCGCGTCACCGTTAAACTTCCGCCGTTTTGGACAGAGGCGCCTGATGTGTGGTTTGCTCAAGTCGAGGCACAGTTTTCCAATGCACGCATCACCCAGGACCGGACGCGCTATGACTACGTCGTCACCCATGTAGACTTTCGCTATGCGGCTGAGGTTCGCGATATACTTGCAAACCCCCTGGCTGATGACAGTTACCTACACCTGAAGGAGGAAGTGACCCACTGGCTTTCACCTTCACAAGACGAGAAGGTGCGTCACCTACTCCAGTACGAAGAACTCGGTGACCGCAAGCCATAGCAGCTCCTGCGTTACATGCGTGACCGCTTGGGCAGCACCCCGGTTGACGACTCCCTCCTCTGTATCTTCTGGCTTCAGCGTCTACCCTCACATGCGCAGGCCATCCTCCAGGTGCAGCCGAATCTGCCGCTGAGCCAGCTCTCTCACATCGACGATCGAGTCGTCGAGATTCTGTTGCCAGCATCGCCTCTCACCGTCAACGCTGTTGACACCCGACAGTCAAGCAGCGAGCTCGCGCGCCGTGTCGACGAAATCACCCGTCAGCGCGACTCAATTCAAAGGCGCCTAGGTCAAAGCCCGAAGCTATGTCCACAAAAACGCTCCCAAAGCCAAGACAACAACGTCATTTCATCGCACGGAAATGATCACGCTCCTGCTTCTACCATCGCCGCTTCGGATACAAAGCCGGGAAATGTCAACCACCTTGCTCAGCTGGACGTTAGGGAAACTTCCACGGCAGCCCGTGGAGATGGCCGTGAGCTGCCAACTTAGAGGTCGTCGCACACTTGTCACCGACCAATCCACAAAGTGGTGGTTCCTCGTCGGCTGTGGCTCTGACATCTCCCATATCAATCCCGGCCCTTGATCTTAAGCCGTCTCTCAAACGAAAGCTCAGGGACTACTGGCAGAGCAAGCGAGATACACACACACAAAACAAACTACACGTTATCGAGCCACACCTTGGCCATTCGCCACCAGTATCAAAATCACGTCATACAGAGGTAACATTAACGAGGCTCAGGATAGGACACACATACACGACACACTCATATCTTTTGTCCGGTGGTGATCCACCATTGTGTGACAGATGTGGTGAAGCACTAACAGTTCTTCATATTTAATTCAGTGCAAACAATTGGACACTCTAAGAAAACAACACTCTTTATTACCCTAACGACAACATATACCTTTACAACCTACAATGTTCGTCGGTAGAGAACCCCTTTTAGTCATAAATCATTGTTAGCGTTTTTAAAAGAAATTCATAGTTTTCATATAATATACCCGGGCATTCCGCAGTTCGACCTCTCCAGAGAAGTTTTCGCTGCGGTGGCTACACAATAAAGCACTAGCCTCACGGCTCTTGGACGCAAGGGTATGAACGAGTGAGGCACTTGTGCTAATGTCATACATGTCCATCATCGTTTTTATTATCACCAACTTTTGTCATCTATTCGCACCACACACACCTTTCACGGCATGGTCATGATTATTACTTGTATGTCTTTACCCGCCTTACCGCAAGGAATTTTATCGCCCTTATACAGCCACTAATCACAATCATTGTCCACATCTCTTGTCCCATGCACTGGCGCTCTTTGGCCATCAAATTGCCCTTGCGCCAAAAAACACCATATATCATTGTGGCTCCGATATCTGTTGCTTTCCCCGAACCTTCCTGCGTGACAAGTGTCCTTCGACGTACTTTCACCTCAGCGCGGCGAACCATTCGACCATCAACACCTGCGGCTCGCTCCGCCTTAACATCAACTTCAAAAACCCATGTTGAGATTTTTCATGGAATTTTGTCATCACCGAAGTCGCAGAGCCGATCATCGGGTCCGACTTCTTGGCGTACTACAATCTTCTACCTGAGTGCCAATATGACCGACTTATCGACAGAGCCATTCATCGGGTCCGACTTCTTGGCGTACTACAATCTTCTACCTGAGTGCCGATATGACCGACTTATCGACGCTAAAACAGGCCTCTGCACACCGGGCCAACGTGTGACCACCCAACAGCCTAACGTCAAGGAACTCACCATTGGGAACCAGTCGCCATACCATGATATCCTCGCAGAATTTCCCGATCTGACTCGACCTAGCGGGCGTCCGCGAGAGGTGCGCCACTCAACCGTGCACTATATTCCTACTACTTCCGGCCCTCCGGTCTCATGCCGTGCCCGTCGGCTAGCCCCGGACCACCTACGAATCGTACAGACTGAATTCGAAGCCATGCTCCACGAAGGTACTGCCGCCGCTCGGGGGGATCTTACGCCTCACCGCTTCACCAATGAAGACCAATGGCTGGCGCCCCTGCGGAGATTATCGTGCCCTCAACGCCCGCACCATCCCTGACAGGTACCCCGTCTATCATATACAGGACTTTGCTCACCGCTTAGAGGGCAGCACTACCTTCTCAGTGGTGGACCTCGTAAAGGCATACACACAAATTCGTGTAAACGAGAATGACGTCCCAAAGACCACAATTATCACGTCTCTCGGCCTATTCTGATTCCCTTTCACAAGTTTTGGTCTCCGCGACGCGGGGCAAACCTTTCAACGCTTTATCGACGATGTCGTACGCGGCCTGGACTTCTGTTTCGTCTACCTAGACGACATCTTGATCTTCTCCCGCAACGAAACGGAACATCGCCAAAACCTTCGTCAACTGTTCCAGCGTCTCGACGAACACGGCTTACTCATAAATGTTCAGAAGAGCATGCTCGGCGCCCCCGTCGTCACGTTTTTTGGCCATGAAATCTCTTCGGAAGGAACTATACCCTGGCCTGACCACATCCTGGCCCTTCAAAATTACGCGCTGCCTTCCACAGCGAAAACCACCGCCGTTTCCTGGGCGTGTTCAACTTTTACAGGCGCTTCGTGCCTAAAACGGCCATATATTAGGCCCCTCTCCATGATGCGTTGGCCGGCCAATGCGGCAACCATCCTGTCACTTGGACACCAGCCTTAACGCAAGTGTTCGAAGACTGCAAAACCGCCCTCTGCAACGCTACGCTGCTCTCCCATCCCAAGCCAGAGGCGCCCTAGGTCGTTTCCAGGACGCCTCTAGCACCACCATCGAAGCCTCTCTCATGCAGCGTGTGGGCAACAACTGGCGCCCCTTGGCGTTCTTCTCGAAGAACTCTCCTCCCCGAAGCCACCCCCGCTTTCCGTCAGCATCGGCGATGCAACCTCGCCCCCTGCGCAGACGATCTGGTCAGCCTACTGCAGAGAACTCCTTGCCATCTACGAAGCAGTCGAACACTTTTGCCACATCCTCGAGGCACAGCACTGTACCATATACACAGACCATAAACCTATCACTTACGCCTTCTCCGAACGCCGCAAATAACTTCCACCGGTCCAGCAGAACCAGCTGTCCTTCGTCGCTCAATTCACCACAGATATCCACCACATAATCGGAAAGGAAAGCGTGGTCACGGACGCACTCTCTCGCGTCTCGGCTGTCGAGCTACCAATCGTTACAACTGACACCCTCGTCAAAGCTAAGAAAACGGACACCGAACTCCAGCAGCTCCTCGAAAAGGGCTCTTCCCTTCAACTGCAAAAAGTTACCAGCCATACCAGCCATGGGTCAACGGACGCTTTCTACTGTGACATATCAACAGGATGAATGAGACCATACGTCCCTTCTTTGCATCGCCAAAGCCTCTTCAACCAGTTACACAACCTCAGTCGTCCTGCCATCCGAGCTTCTACACGCCTCGTGACTGACCGGTACGCGTGTCCCTCAATGCAACGGGACTGCCGTACCTGGGCACGCACATGCATTCAGTGCCAGCGCGCCAAAATCACCGGGCACATCACGTCACCACTCGGAGAATTCCCCCTCCCAATGGAATTATTCCAGCACGTCCACATTGACATCATATGCCCCCTCCCACCAGCCGGCCCTTATCGCTATTGCCTCACCGCCCTCGATCGCTCCTCTCGTTGGCCCAAAGTAGGACCGCTCGAAAGGATCACCACAGAAGACGTCGCATCAGCCTTCTTCTCCGGCTGGGTTTAATGCTTCGGCACTCCTCGTCGAGTCACAACCGATGAAGGAAGGCAATTCGAATCTCAACTCTTCAGACTCCTCGGGCTCTCCCCCGGGTTCGAGCGTTCACGTACAACTAGCTACCACTCTTGCGCCAACGGGATGATTGAACGGTTTCACCGGCCGTTCAAGGCAAACATCATGTGCCACCCTCACTCAACCTGGCTCGAAGCTCTCCCCACCATCGCTCTTGGTCAGCGCGCAACTTTCCACGCCCGCGGAATTTGTCTACGGCGAGCCGCCTCGCCGACCTGGAGAACTCCTCTCCGCTCCGACCTCTGATGTAACGAGCTCGGACCCTGCAGACTTCGTCGCTCAACGCCGTCGCACAATGGGCGCACTGCGCCCCTCACCAGCGGCTCACCACACCAAGCCGACCCCGTTCGTGTTTAAGAACCTGGCAACATGCTCGCATGCCTTCCTCAGCGACGACACCGTAAGCGCACCTTTCCAGCCGCCTTACTCCGGACCTTACAAGGTCATCTGTCGCGACGACAATACATTCACCCTGCAAGTCAGTGGAAAGGATGTACGCGTTTTTATCGACCGCCTAAAGCCATCATACATCCTTTCGAACGAGCCTACCAACCCCCGCACGCCTCCCGTAATTCGCCGAGAAAAGCCCGCAATACCTAGGCTCGCACGCTACACCACCCGTCTTGGACGGCAGGTGCGCGTCCCCAAACCTCTTCAACTCTGACGGCTCTTATATGTGTGGGGGGGGGCGAAACGGTTCGGCGCTGCTTCTGCGTCGCTTCTACGCCTGCGCGTCGTGGCAATGCCTCCAAACACGGGCGCCGGCGATGATAACACTCTCGCCCAAAAAAAAGCAGGAAAACTGTGTGTGTGTGGCCCGATTGAGGGGCAGTTGTAGTAGAACCTTGAGTGCGGAAACATTAAAGTCATGTTATTCCACAGACATTTATTCAAACTTCGTTTTTTCACTATCAGTGTCTGTTTCCTCTATACATAGTCGGGCTTCAATCACAGCTCTCATAACTACCCATACTGATGTCAGATGCAATTGCTTCAGAACCACTCTACGACCTATTTAAATAGACCGTGCAGTTTATTCGGCACGGCAAAAACCACCGACGCACGCGCTCTTCGGCCCATCTTTCTTGTGTTTATTGGAAACACCGTGTAGTAACAGTATCACTGTTATCCTCTCGGGACTTGCTCCTTGTGATGTGCCCAGCGTGTTACCTACCCTCAGCTGTCTGGATAGCTTCTCTGAAATAAAAACTAGCAACGAACTGGGATAGCCAGCTGGCTCGAGATAAAAAATGTGCTTGCCGAAGCACTCCTGTATACTGAGTGGAAGGAAGATTTGGTTAAATCGTCATGCAAACATAATTTACTATTCAAAGTTTTACCAGTTTGCTGTGAGAAGACGTGAACGGCAAAGGAGGTTTCTTCCCCCGTGGCTCATATATATCGAACAAACGTGGATCTCCGCAGCGGGTAGCGCCAGAATGAAGTTGATGAATGGGATGGCGAAAAAAACGGGTTGAATAACACCTGACGACACTTACGAATTACGGTTCCCCCTTCTGCGCTATCTTCCGCTCGAGCTAAGCTCTAGCGAATGATGGACACAATGATAATTAACCTGAAGTGGCATTTGCGTTTAGTGTCCTTATACCACGCAGTTGTTTTTCCGTGACTTTTAAGGAGAACATCGTGTGGCTTCAGGTTGTAGTTCAGGTACTTGTACTGCTGGTCTATCTCTGAAGCCGCAAAAGTGTCACTTCGAAAACGAGAACCTCAAATTCTTGGGTCATATTGTCAGCAGCAGAGGTGTTCGTCCTGACCCCGAGAAATTCATGGCTGTTCCTCTGTTCTCGATGCCAAAAACAAAGCATTTGTGTCGGATTTTAGGTCTTTGTGCGTATTACCACCGTTTTGTGCCATATTTTTTTCAAGCCGAAGAACCATTACAACTACTGATCAATAACGACGTTGCATTTACCTCGAGCTCGGCACAATTCGCCGCTTTCCATGAGCTTCAGCAACGTCTTCAAAACCTACTGATCCTTGGTCACGTTGATGCAGAAGCAGATACGGAAGTGCACATTGATGCTAGCGTCCTTGGTATCGGAGCCATACTCGTACAGTTTCAAGGTGGCGTTGAGCGCGTTATTACTCATGCTAGCCGCATGTTGTCTTCTGCTGAGTTGAACTTCAACGACCCAAAAGGAATGCCTGACAGTCGTATGGGCTATTACAACTGTCCTACCAACCTTGTATGGACGGCCCTTCTGAATCATCAGTGATCACCACTCTTTCAGCTGGCTGATGAATCTCAAGGATCCTTCGGCTCGTCTCGCAAGATCAAGCCTTAGGCTGATAGAATAAAATTTAACAATGCTGTGCCCGTCTGGCCAGAAACACGTCGACGCCCACAGTCTTTCCCGTGCCCCGTCGAGACCACTCCAAACGACTCTGACAAAGACTCGTTTCTTTCTACTCTAGCATCTTGTAATGTGACCTATCCGAAACACCAAGACCCAGAACTGCAACCACTTATGGAGCACCTTGACAGACGTCACCTACAACCTCGCTGTAAGTTGGCGCATGACTTGCCATTGTTCTGTCTACGCCATAACGTCCTCTACAAGCGCAACTTTGATCCTACGAAAAACTATTTCCTTGCTAGTAGTTCCTGCTACAGCCCTGCGTGGGCCCGGGCCGGCGCGAAAGCCCGGGCCCGGCCCGGCTCGAAGGCTGGGTCGTGCCGGGTAAGGAGTCCTTGGATCGGGCCTGGACTGGGCTCGGGCCTGCGATCATCAGGCCCGGGTCGGGCTCGGGCCTGAGTCAGGCCCGAATCAGGCCCGGGTTTCATATGTATCGGTGTAATGGCGTGGATATGTTGCTTTACTTAGTTTTGTGTGACTTGACGTAGCGATGTGAGACATACCATTTGAAACGCTGCAAATAAAAACACTTTGAGCCCATTAGCATGCATGGTAATGGCACAGTACAAGACATCTACCATTTTGCTCCATCAAAATGCTGCACGTAATTTTAAAAAACTCTTAACATGACTTTACACCATCGAGTGAAAGACGCTCTTGAGTACCGGGTAAGGAAAGGCATACCAGGTGGTATTGCTGCAAGTGCAACGATACATTGCCTAGAGTGGCGTATATGTTATATACGCGTATCTCAGGAAACATTTCGAGTATGCAGCTAAGCCCTCACGCCCACCGCTCCTGTGTCAAGCTGCGTGGCTTCGTAGACTCCTAGACAGGACTAGTGAGTCATTAATATATCAGGAGCTGATTTTTGTTATAAACATGCTATAAACATTACATATCTACTCCTATAATACAGTTGTGTCATCAGGTTGATGTTGATTGTACTTGAGTGCCATCACCAGAAGTTCACTTATACATCAGTGTACGGGGCTACCATCCTCGCGAGCGCAAGCGTCACATATCAGCTCACTACTTCTGGCGTTGCCAATATCCTTGTTACTGTCGGTATCCTTACACCGCTGTAAACAACTGTTTATATTAACCATAAGGCACTGTTCAACAGAAATCTGGGTGTACGACTTATGAACACATCTTTAACATCAGTTCATAACGTCTCCCTAAAAAAATTACAACACAGCCACCTTCTATCCACCTGTACGTAGAATCTGCCTATCTTCTTTCTTTACATTTGACCTTTCATTCCCCATCATATTCACCACTTTTTCTTTTTGTCACGCATCTAATTCTGCTCTACTGTCGCTGCCGCGATCTTCAAGTCTGCAATCACTACCATGGGCCACAGACAGCCAGACTTCACTCCCCTGATCGCACCGAGTCTTTCGGTCATCGACCACCAGCTCTCCAGCTTCCAGTCCCTGTGGGGGATCACACTCCTGACACTGGTCACCATGCGCACTGCTGCGAGCGCAGCGCCAAAGATACCGCTGCCACTGGACTTCGGTGCTCTAAGAGACAGTCATTTGGAAGGCTTTTAAAGTGCTCTTGCTTTAAAACACAACATTTTGAAATATTGGAGGCGGTCGCATGAAGATGACGAGATAGGCATCGTCGGGGAACATCCAGTACGGTGGCTCGCTTTCACAGATCACAGATGGCAAGGCGGTAGCAGTGATTCGGAGGAGAAGCGTGGGGTGAAAAACCTTCTTGTTTTCAGAAAGAGAACAGTGTTCGTTGGGGACAGTTGCTTCCCGAGAAGTCGACACGACAGGTTTATTTAACGCTACCCAGCCTGGTGGTTTGCTGCGAGAAGCAGCTTAAGCGCGTTTTAAATGCGGAGCATTTCTAGTCACACGATGTCGCGTTTGCTCTGCGCTTGCTCGCGTCTCTTGCCCGCCCCGGAAGACACCCGCTAACCTGTCGCTCCCCTCCCCTCTCTCACATCGCAAGGCCGATGCAGGCAGTGTGTGCTATCAAGACTCGCTCGCTGGATTTCATGCCGACTGGTTGTGCCCACGCGATCTCAGACTACAGCGCAGCTCTGGCCGACCGGTTTGCCCTCCGCCGTCTCCTGATGCCGTGAAACTCTCGCTGAGTGGTGCCCCGTCCTCAGACTTCTGCGACCGTGTCCATCTTTTCTATATTCTCCTCATTTCTTTATGTGAATCTCTCTGTCCCTGCTCTATTCCCATCCTTTTTAACCCCTCCTTACCCCCATCCCTCGTGAGCCACTGTTGAGGTGAAGCACCATGATGATGATGATGCTGATGATGATGATCCTTGTTACTCTGACACGGGGGGAGGGGAGACTGTACGACATCCGGGAGTCTCCCCCCCCCTGTTTTTCTTTTTTTTTTCTTCTTTAATTTTTAACGCACATTCTGTTCCTTCACTGACAAGGAGCCATTGCATATAATGAATATCGATGGCGGTGCCTCAATCACCGGCTTTTTTGTTCCTCCCGACGCCACCAGCACGCAGTCGAAGTGCTTAAGCCCTCTCCATTAACTTATCCTAAACTTCAAAGAGGAACGAGCCCCCAGGGCACTACACGGAAAGGTGAAATACAAGAACGGCGGCTCACGGCCCACTTGGGGAAGAGTGGGTGCGGGGAAGGTATTGTTGACAATGATGACATTGCTCATCTACCTCTGCCCTACTCTGTTGAAATCCTGCCCCTTTCTAATTACGCCGTGTCGGTCTTGCTTCTTCTCCTAGATTTTCTATATTTTATTTAATGTTTGTCCTCCCGTTTCGCTGTTTCTTCATCATTTTTTCTCTCTCTCTTTTCTTTCTTTTTTTTTCTTTTTTTCACATTTCTTTTGACCCCTTCCCTCCTGTCTCGACAGGCTATAAGAGGACACGGAACATGTGTAAAAAGTATTATGCCTTGAAAAAGACGAGGTTCCCGTCAAAACGTCGGCACAATAAACAGTTATGTGAAAGCGCATCTACTTTCATATTTATAACCTTGCGGCAACCGAAGTTATTCTTCTGATTATAAGCCTTATATATATATATATATATATATATATATATATATATATATATATATTGTGGGCATTTAGTATACGCATCATATATATATATATATATGAGATCTAACAGACAGTAATGCGAAGGAATGTACAGGGGAAGTTATTAGAAACCAATAGAATGTAAATAAGAAGAAAGAAGAAAGAAAAGTGGATGAAAAAATAACCAGCCGTGAGCAGGAATCGAACCTACGACCTTCGAATAACGTGTTCGATGCTCTAACCACTGAGCTATCACAGCAGCCTTCCCTCCATCCACTTTTTTGGGTTTATATGTAAATTTAGAAGTAGGAGTGACAGTCAGCGCCATCTATAAGCCAAACGACGAGTGTGAAAACACTCTCATGCGCATGTTTGGCGTCACGTAGCACGTGAACTTATTATGAGCGGGCAGCTGATTAATTGTCCCTCTTATACAACCTAAACACACCAAGTCTGCCAGTACGAGACCCTCGTTCAATGAAATAAGCGAAAGAATTGTATAGCTAAGGGCTCGTTTTTCTGTGTTTTTAACACAATAATGAGATCTAACAGACAGTAATGCCAAGGAATGTACAGGGGAAGTTATTACAGTTATTCGAAGGTCGTAGGTTCGATTCCTGCTCACGGCTGCTTATTTTTTCATTCACTTTTCTTTCTTCTTTCTTCTTATTTACATTCCATTGGTTCTAATAACTTCCCTTGTACATTCCTTGGCATTACTGTCTGTTAGATCTCATTAATATTGTGTTAAAAACACGGAAAAACGAGCCCTTAGCTATACACTTCTTTCCCTTATTTCATTGAACGAGGGTCTCGTACTGGCAGACTTGGTGTGTTTGGGTTGTATAAGAGAGACAATTAATCAGCTGCCCGCTCATAATAAGTTCACGTGCTACGTGACGCCAAACATGCGCATAAGAGTGTTTTCACACTCGTCGTTTGGCTTATAGATGGCGCTGACTGTCACTCCTACTTATAAATTCACATATAAACCCAAAAAAGTGGATGGAGGGAAGGCCGCTGTGATAGCTCAGTGGTTAGAGCATCGAACGCGTTATTCAAAGGTCGTAGGTTCTATTCCTGCTCACGAATGGTGATTTTTCCATCCACTTTTCTTTCTTCTTTCTTCTTATTTACATTTCATTGGTTCTAATAACTTCCCCTGTACATTCCTTGGCATTACTGTCTGTTAGATCTCATTAATATTGTGTTAAAAATACGGAAAAACGAGTCCTTAGCTATACACTTCTTTCTCTTATATTGTGTGTGTGTGTGTGTGTGTGTGTGTGCAATTTAACATGGCCATCGCTTTGTTTCAATTATGTAGTCAAATACCGCCGAGCAGACGTCCATGTGGCTACAACCAAATTTCATGCTGCCAAACGATAAAATTAATTCCACATTTAATTCTAATCCTAATTTTTCATAATGGAGCTACAAGGTATCTTTTTCGCTGATAAGAATATCGGCGACAGAACAAAAAGACAAGGTCTATTGTTTCCATTTCTTCGCAAACCTGACATAAAGGTGACGCTTTTAGACCAACTTTATGCAAATAGTAATTTCGTTGCGACATTCTAGAACGCAATCTTGTATAAGTAACATCTAATTGCCGCATTGCGCACCACTGTCTATTCCATCAGCATCTTAGATGTGCGAAATCTCGAAATTTATCCAATGAATAGCAGTTGGATTCATGCAGACACAGGTTTCTAAGCCTTATTGCTGTCGCGTAAGCGGTATCAGGCAAAATCGGGATAAGGGAACCGCTAAGAGATACTTTGGCTTGTTCATCCGCCATGTCATTGAGATATATGCCACGGTGACCTGGTACCCATAAGAGCTGCAGTTTTTGCAAGTTTGTCGGTATGAGTTGTCGAAACAAATGCATAAGTGTTAAGTTGGCTCCTTAAGACAGAGCAGCACCTATTGAAAAAGAATCTGTAATTACGACAGCTTCCAATTCGCCCAAAGGAGGTTTCCGTAGTGCCAGTACAATAGCAAATCGTTCTTCTATGAATATTGGTGTGTAATCTGGAAGTCTAACCGAAGAGGATCAGTCAAAGCAGCGTGAGAAGATGCCGGCCCCAGCCTTTTCATTTGATACGGCTGCATCAGTCGCAATTATGTTGCTCATGTTCACGTCTGCCAAGTAATCCTGAAGCCGATCATTTAAATATTGAAATGACATTTGTTTTGCGTTACAGAGATAAATATTCTTAGATTCTATCTGAAGATCCAAACTATAGCTACTTGTTGAGAAAATGTCTTTGATTTTGACATTCAGTGGTTCTAGCAGCGCTTGACCGAACATTATATGTGGGCAGTGGAATCGCGACCACCAAGTTTCAAAAAATTGGCTTGGCTCTTCAATAAAAGCATAAACCATTCTCTCTGGGGTAAAGTGTATAGTTTTAAAAATCTCTGGATAGTAAGCATTTTGAATCTCTTCAAGGATGACGGTAGACGTGCTCTCTCCCGCAGGGGCGCCTGCGCAAGTAGGCGTTTGGTGTGTAGCGACACCACGGACCCGAGCTAACGGGGGAGTTTCTACTCCCTCCCACGCCTAGCCGTGCGTGGCTTTGCCGTGTCCGCGGGAAAAGGGGATCCTGGGGGTTGAGCCGACCCTGGGTGATTGGACCTTTAAGGCCCCCCGACAGAGGCAACACACCCCTTTGGCCCCGGTTTCACGTAGACGGCACCCCTGGGCTGACCCACCCAGGGGAAATCGGCAGTCGCCTTTTCCTATCTCTTTCTTCCCACATCTTAGTCTTTTCTCGTCTTTAAATCTATCCTGACTTCTTCTCTCTTCCATTTACTTCCGATTTTTCCTGGCGGCAAGGATTAACCTTGTGTAATTACTCAACCTTGAGTAGTTATATTTGGTTATAGTGGCAATGTACGGCTGGCGTCTGCAGCCTTATGATATTAAGTGCTTCAGCGTCCCCTGGTTGGACTCCATGGTGGGTGGTCGCCATTGCTGCCGAAAAAAAAGTACACTACTATGGGAACACTTGCATTTCCCCATCTCCTAGATCGTCTTCCGCTTAAGAGGGGACGCACTGATGAAATATCAATTTTCAGCTAACCCAGACAATGCTTTCCAAAATTCCATGTAGTGCACAGCGAAAAGCCAGCAAAACAAGCCAGAGCCATATCTCCATTTCGTGTTGCTAAATCTCTGACTGAGCTCTTTGGCCCAGGATACAGGGTTACAAAGATGGCTAGCGGAGACCTTCTCCTTGAGCTGCCTGAAAAACACCCCTATGAAAAACTTGGCAGTCTCGTAGCATTTGGTAATATCCCAGTATCTGTTTCACCTCATAGATCAAAGAACACCTCACGCGGAGTTGTTTCAGAAGCAGACCTTCTTAAAATGTCTGAACAGGAACTGCTTGAAAGGTGGAAAGAGCAAAATGTCACGGATGTGAAACAAATCGTCATCAGACGCGACAACAAAGAAATACCTACCAAACATTTAATACTCACTTTTGCATCTAGCACACTGCCTTCATCTATAGACACAGGCTACATCAAACTCTCTGTCCGCCCCTACATTCCCAATCCAAGACGGTGTTATAAATGTCAACGATTTGGTCATGGCTCGCAGAACTGCCGGGGTCAGGAAACTTGTGCAAGATGTGGTAGCCACGGCCACACATCTGATAACTGTGTTACTACGCCTCACTGCGTGAATTGTGTTGGGGAACACGCCGCGTATTCGCGTTCGTGTCCTAACTGGAAGAAACAAAAAGAAATAATTACTCTTAAAGTCAAAGAAAACATCACATTCAAAGAAGCAAGACGAAGAGTGTCGCCATTTTACGGCGCAACATATGCTGATGCGGCGCGTCAGGGGGCAACGCCGCACCAGCCCTCGCCACCCCTTCGGCCAGCGCAGAGCGAGCCGTCGGCTGTGGCGCCTGCCCCCAAGGCGGCAGTAGTTCAGTCTACTCCGCCTTCAAGCAAATTGAGGCCGGAGACTCCAGGGTCCTCTGGTCTCAAGGCCTCACCTCACCAGGCGAGGCCTAAAATCCGAACCACCAGCTCGCATGTGCGGGCATCCAGTGCCTCTGACGAGGCAATGGATACAACGATACCCTTGGTACCGAAAGAGCGGCGCGCCTCCTTGGAGCGTGCCAAGAAAAATAAAAAACCAATAACGGGGCCGGACGACCATCCTGCCACCTAAAATAACGAGCTCACTCTAACACAGGACACTCTGTACACACAGCAGCATCTCTTCTTTTAGTATGCAGACAGAAATATTACAGTGGAACATCCGAGGCCTTCTTCGAAACCTTGATGACTTACAAGAACTCCTTCATGAATACAATCCAAGAGTGCTGTGTGTACAAGAGACACACTTAAAACGAACAAATACAAACTTTTTACGTAAGTACGTAATCTTCCGAAAAGGATAGAGATGATGCCATGCCACCATCCGGTGGTGTAGCAGTTATAGTTAGTAAAGGGATAGCATGCACACAATTACCCCTTAAAACTTCCCTCGAGGCGGTGGCTGTCCGAGCAGTTATTCTAAACAAAGTTGTCACTGTCTGCTCTTTGTACATATCTCCGCACCACCGTCTTGAAAAACTCCAATTCCAGTCTTTAATTGACGAACTACCTGAATCTTATCTGGTCCTTGGGGACCTGAACGCACATAATGGTCTGTGGGGTGACTCTCGCTGTGACTCACGAGGTCGTCTCATTGAACAATTCCTCATTTCATCAGGTGCTTGTCTGTTGAATAGGAAAGAGGCAACATACTATTATCTTGCCAACAAAACTTACTCTTCCATAGACCTGAGTATCGCATCTCCTTCACTTGTACCATTGCTTCAGTGGAAAGTCATAAAAAATTCATACGGAAGTGACCATTTTCCTTTAGTTTTGAGTACACCACTAATATATGAATGTCCTCCACATGTTCCCGAATTGCTGGTAAACAAAGCCGACTGGGAACAATTTCAAAAGCTTACTCACTTAAATTGGACTGACATATGCGGATTAGGCATAGATGAAGCTGCGCAGTACTTCACGGCCTTTCTTACTGACGCAGCAGCCAAGTGCATTCCACAAACGTCTGGACTGCCCGGCAAACGACATGTCCCGTGGTGGAACACTGAGTGTCAGAATGCGCGAAAGGAACAGAACAGGGCATGGAGGTTGCTGCGGAACTCGCCGACGGCAGAAAACCTTGAGAGCTTTAGGAAAATAAAATCTCGAGGCAGGAGAACGCGTCGGCAGGCCAGAAGAGAAAGTTGGCACAAGTTTTTATCAGGGATAAATTCATATACACAAGAGGCCAAAGTCTGGAACATGGTTCGTAGGGTAGCAGGAAAAAAAGTACACTCACTGCCACTCGTAAACACTCAGGGTGATACCTTGGAAGATCAGGAAAACTTCCTCGGTACACACTTTGAACGGGTATCCAGCTCATCCCACTATACTGACACTTTCCAAAAATACAGAACAAGAATAGAAAAACAGAAACTCGAACATGAAACCACTAGATACGAGGCATATAACCAAGCTTTCAGTCTAGCTTAGCTCCGAACATCTCTAAACTCCTGCAGTACTTCTGCCCCAGGTTCTGACCGTGTGGTGTATGAAATGTTAAAAAAACCTACCAGCAGAAACACGCAAAACCCTACTCTGTTTGTACAATGCTATCTGGTTTTCTGGCACTATCCCTATCTCCTGGAAAGAGGCTATTATTATTCCCATTTTGAAAGACAGCAAGGACCCTTCTTTAGCTTCAAGTTAGAGGCCTATTGCACTTACAAGCTGCTTGTGCAAAGTTTTCGAAAAAATGATAAACTGCCGACTTGTACATATCCTTGAAACAAACAATTTGATCGACCCATTTCAGTGCGGGTTCCGAGAAAGTAGATCCACCACAGACCACCTTGTTCGTATCGAAGCACAGATCAGAGACGCCTTCGTCCATGAACAATATTTTCTCTCTGTGTTCCTCGATATCGAAAAGGCTTATGATACAACATGGCGTTTTGGAATTCTAAGAGACCTGTCTCACCTTGGTGTGCGTGCAAGAATGTTTCACATAATCGAAAGTTACCTGTCAAACCGGACATTCCGTGTCCGTGTGGACAGTGTTCTCTCCCAAACATTTGTCCAGGAAACAGGCGTGCCACAAGGTGGTGTACTTAGTTGCACACTTTTTATTATCAAAATGAATTCCTTGCACTTGTCCATCCCCAGCAATATGTTCTATTGTACATATGTCGACGACGTTCAGCTTGGCTTCAAGTCATGCAACTTGGCAATGTGTGAGCGGCAGGTTCAGCTGGGTTTAAACAATGTCTCCAAATGGGCAGATGAAAACGGATTTAGACTTAACCCACAAAAAAGCATGTGTGTCTTGTTCTCTCGAAAGAGAGGCATGCACTCAGAAACCGACATTAAACTGAACGGTCAACGTCTGTCTGTTAAACGGAACATAAATTCTTAGGATTGATCTTGGACAACAAGTTGACCTTCGTACCGCACATCAAGTATTTAAAAACAAAATGTTTAAAAGCCATGAATGTTATAATAGTATTGTCACGTACTACTTCGGGTAGTGATAGGCAATGCCTCATGAATCTGTATCGAAGCCTCTTTCGCCCCCGCTTAGATTATGAGGCCGTTGTTTATCAGTCTGCAACTCAAAGTCCTTTGAAGATGCTGGACCCTGTGCACAGTTTTGGGCATCCGCCTTTCTACGGGTGCGTTTCGCACCAGCCCGGTAGAAAGCCTTTACGTTGTGTCAAATGAGTGGTCGCTTCATCTGCAGAGAACTTACATGTCCTTTGTTTATTTCCTTAAGGTGAAAGCAGACAAGAAGCACCCCTCATACTCTACTAATAATGGTTTGTCGAGCTCAATTCTGTTTCAAAACAGGCTTTCGATGAGGCAGCCCTTCTCAGTTCGCCTGAAGGGTCTAGCTCAGGAAACTGGAGTCTCACTAGAACACACTTTAATGGCTCCTGTAGCATATCCGCCACCGTGGCAATGGCAGACTATAGACTGCGATGTGTCCTTTCTAGAAGTTACAAAAAACATGCGCATATTGCCCACAATCGAACATACTTCTTCGAACTTCAACACAAATACACACGTCCTGAGTTCTTTACAGATGCCTACTAAGTCCAACTCCTCTGTGTCCTAGGCTGTTGTTGGCCCTTCCTTTTCGGATGCTGGCCCTCTACATCCAGGCACAAGTATCTTCACAGCGGAAGCTTACGCGATACTTGTGGCAGCTAAACACATCGAACAATTACAAATACTAAAAGCAGTAATTTATACAGACTCCCTCAGTGTAGTAACGGCTCTGCACAGTCTTAAAGAACAAAAAAACACGGTCCTCGTCTCACTTTACTCCATTTTATGCACACTCTACACACTCAACCAACATGTTGTAGTGTGCTGGGTGCCAGGGCACCGAGAGATTCAAGGCAACGTGAGGGCGGATCAGCTCGCTGCATCCGTCCACAAAAGCACTGCCCCTACAACCATACCAATCCCGGCCCTTGATCTTAAGCCGTCTCTCAAACGATAACCTCAGGGTATACTGGCAGAGCAAGTGGTATACACACACACAAAATAAACTACACATTATTAAGCCACACCTTGGTCATTGGCTGCCAGTATCGAAATCACGTCATACAGAGGTAATACTAACGAGACTCAGGATAGGACATACATACACGACACACACATATCTTTTGTCCGGTGGCGATCCACCATTGTGTGACAGATGTGGTGAAGCATTGACAGTCCTTCACATGTTAATCCAATGCAAACACTTAGAAACTGAAAGCAAACAACATTTTCCACTACCCTACCGAAAACATATACCTTTACACCCTGCAATGTTCGTCGGTAGGGAACCGCTTTTTAGTCATAAATCAGTGTTAGCGTTTTTAAAAGAAATTCATAGTTTTCATATCATATACCCGGGCATTCCGTAGCACAACCCCTCCAGAGAGGTTTTTGCTGCGGTGGCTACACAAGAAAGCACTTGCCTCACGGCCCTTGGACGCAAGGGTATGAACCAGTGAAGCACTTGTGCTAATGCCATACATATACACCATCGTTTTTTATTATCACCAACTTTTGTCATCTATTCACACCACACACACCTTTCACGGCATGGTCATGATTTTATTACTTATATGTTTTTACCCGCCTTACCGCGAGGAATTTATGGCCCTTATACAGCCGCTAATCACAATCATTGTCCACATTCCTTGTCGCATGAACTGGCGCTCTTTGGCCATCAAATGGCCCTTGCGCCAAAAAACACCATATATCATCATCAGACGTGCTCTCATGTATAGCACATTGTTAGCAACAAACTTGGGCAGTCCAAGGCACAGTCGTAAAGCTTCTCTTTCTAATAGTATTAGCGGTCTCATTTTATAGGTCGCACTGCCCGAAAATAAGACACAGCCGAATTCCATGATAGGATGCTTGTACATTTTGTAGATCATGACCAATGTATTTCTTTGCAACCCCGTTTTTCTGCTGCTGAGCTTACGTAACCACCCCATGGCTCGTGTTGTTTGAACCCAATGTGATCAATGTGCCTTTTATAATTTAACGAGCTGTCATATATGATGCCCAAGTATTTGAGTGAATCCACCTGGGGAATCTGCTCTGTGCCATACATCAGGAAGATGTGGACAGTATCCCTGAACGAGAACGCTAGAAGCGCGCTTTTGTTTACGTTTAGAGACATTCGAATTTTTTCAAGCCATTTCTCTATCATGTTTAGGTAATTCTGAATTGCTTGATAAAGCAATTGCAGATCAATGTTTGTCGCAAAGAAAGCAATGTCATCAGCATACACATATAAATGAATATCGCTATGTGTTGGAATCGAACTGAGCTCCGCCGCGGTGGTCTAGTGGCTAAGGTACTCGGCTGCTGACCCGCAGGGCGCGGGTTCGAATCTCGGCTGCGGCGGCTGCATTTCTGATGAAGTGGGAAATGTTGTAGGCCTGTGTGCTCAGATTTGGGTGCACGTTAAAGAAGCCCAGTTGGTCTAAATTTCCGGAGCCCTCCACTACGGCGTCTCTCATAATCATATAGTGGTTTTGGGACGTTAAACCCCACATATCAATCAATGGAATCGAACTGAGGCAGATGTTAAACAAAACCGGAGAGAGCACTGCCCTCTGTGGTACGCCATGGTATTGCCAATATCTGTTAGAAAAACAACCCCTTTGAAAGCAACAAAATTCTCTCTCCCTTAAAAACTCTGCTGTCCATGCTGTGATGTAGTTTGGTAAGTGATACATTTTCATCTGCTCTATGAGTATTTTATGCTCCACTTTATCATACGTCTTGGCCAAATTCAGACTAACTAATGCACAATACTCTCTTCTACGCCTAGCCAACTGTATACGTCTCTCCAAATCCACGTGCGCACACCATATGGAACATCCCGATTAAAAGGCAATTTGACTAGGGTTGAGTATTGATTTCTCCTCATTGTATTTTATTACACGTGCCGTCAAAACTCTTTCAGATAGTTTAACCAAATTATATGTAAGAGAAATTAGCCTCACATTGTCAAGTGTATACCCAAGTCCCTGTTTTTTAGGTATCGGAATTATTCTGGACAGTTTTCAATCCGCAGGTATCCAAGAATTTTTCTAAGAGTAATTAACCATATCACAGAGTTCATGTGGGGAAATGTCGTATAGTACTTTTATCATTGCTGAGGTTACTTCAACTGGTCCAGGTGCTGTAGGAAGTAAGTATCTCACTACATCCGCTAGTTTCGCTAATGTCACCTCATTGAGCTCCTCCCCTGCAATCGGTCTTACTATGTAGTTTACTATGTATCTGAATATATCTTCTAATCCTTTAGCAACGTTTTCTAATATTTCAGTAAGTTCGCGAGGCGACAGAGTTGAAGAATCAATATTGTCTGATGGCGGTATCCTTTTTCTGGAACGCAAAAATCTAAAAAGTGCTTTTCTGTTGTTTGACTTTGAAAGATAGCTGAATTTGTTAGTGTCTTAGTCATCTTTTGTTTGCATACTCTACTTTTAAAATCTGCTGCCACGTATTCATAGTCACACCAGTTTTTTGGGCATTGGTTGTGAGTGAGTTGCTTTCACGCCGCTTTTCGTTTTTTATACCCCCTTATTCAATCAGCGTTCCACCATGAGCTAAACGATCCACCTGTGCCTGAGGTTATTGCAAAACTTGACTTTTTTATTGCTCTTCTTAATACCACACACACACTCATAGCCCGAATGTCTTTCTGCCTGTCCTTGCGAAGAATCAAACTGGACTTTAAGTCTTTTGGTAAACGCTCATAATTTACAAATGAGCCAGTTTTATCAGTTAAAATATCCTGGGAAAGTTAACGTCGAAGCTAATAGGAAGGTGGTCACTGTTTGTTGCGCAATCTAATGTTTTCCACGACGAAATGCTTAGAGAGGAGCTGGAGAAGGTCAGATCTATAGCCGACTTTGATTGTCTCCTAATAAACGTAATGGTGGGGAAGTTTACACAAGATAAGTGATTATAAACAGTCCATTCCCACAAGCGCCTTCCATTTACATCAGTCTTGAAACCCCAAGACAGGTAGTGCGAATTGAAGTCACCAGTATTTAATATGCATCCTTCTTGCAGGAAGCTAACATTGCATCTAAGCATCTTGTGTCCTGCACTCGTACCAGAATGTATGCGTTAAGAAAAGAAAAAGAAAAACAGCCTGGCAGAGTGATGTCTAATACCATAATTTCATAGTTAGTATTCGTCCACAGGTAGTTAATCTTCGCTCTATGACTAAGTTTGGGTGATATAAAAACGGAGTCTACCAGCTCTGCTAGCGAAATAATCGATAATTTTTAGGTAAAATCTTTGTCTTTTTGTAAGCCGTTTCTTGTTAACTAATATTATCTGGAGAAATATGCGAAGAATTACGCGATAAATCTGTGGTAGATGACCCTATTGATCGACACTTCCATGGTAATACTTTTATGGAGCCAATTTTGACACTATAAACCAGCCGCAGCCGCTGCTTGATCCAAAAGATCTTTTTTCAAAGGGTCTTTTTTTGGAGAGATTCTCAAAAAAGTCTTTCTTTGGCAGGTACATTTTAGATTTTGATTTCTGTGAAGACTTTTTCGATAGGGGAGATCTGGCACGCTTCAAGGAATTTCCAGATTCCGCATTCATATCTATGAATTGATCGGAGTCATCTGATATAGGTTCTGGATCTGCCCGCAGTATCTTATTGGAGGCTCCTGCTTGAGGAGATGCGCATCGTGAAGGAGCTATTGGGCTTTCTGTCCCTGCACACCTTGAAACCTCCAAATCTTGGGAAGTCTGATTTTTCATAGACACTGAAGCAATGATTTGGGTCAACTGAGATGTTAACAATTCAGCCATGACTCCAATAATATTGCTAGTAAGACGCTCCATCGCCTATTCCGTAGCCTTCTCTATGGTCTCTGCTAAAGATTTTGCTAACGATGCATCCGTAGCAATGGTGTGTCGTGCTGTTACGCTTGCGTAGCTTTCGAGCGTTCTTGCAATTCAGTCACAGCTTCCCTTCGGGAGCAACGCCTGTGTTCTACAATTTCCAGCAGCCTAGCTTCTCGTTCTTTCGCCTTACAATCTAAAGATTCTGCAGGATGCGCTTCATGACATAAACAGCACTTCGCTTCCGTGGAGTTGCACTTACGGCTGTGATAATTTTCTCTGCATATTCGACATTTGGCAGTTGATCGGCACTGTTTTGCGCTGTGGCCATATCTCCAACATTTCAAGCACTACAGTGGGTTAGGGAATAGAGGCTATACCTTATAGATAAGAGGACAAGCCTTAATTTCAGATGGCCCTATTGTTCCCGCAAAGGTTACTATCACTGATTCGGTAGGTGATTTTTTCTTGTCAACCAAACGCGTGCACCTGTATACTGACACTGCACCTGATACCGAAAATAATTGCAGAATTTCTGCAGGGGTCAGGCTCGTATCTACACCGCGGACTATGCCTTTCGAACATGCAAGATGCGCTAGAATAAACAAGCTCACCGGCTGCACTGCTAATTCGGAACAACTGAGAAGCTCTTAGACGCACTCCTGATCGGCAAAGCAGCACAAAATACCACCACGACCGAAATGCCGGACCTCAGTGATCTTTTAGAAGTGTGATGTGGCTTTCCGCAGCTACATTTGAATCATCTTCGGATTTTTCATAGGTATCGTACCTCCATTGGTCGGTACCAGAGCCACGGAGACATTGATAACCCCACTGCAAAGAAAAGAATCAATCGGCCAATCTTTGGCCGGTATAGATGCTACCCAAGGAGAAGGCCCTTGGCCAGGCGAATAAACCGACACATAGATAGCCTGAGTCGCTTCAACTCAGAAACTCAAACGGCACAAAACACAAAACTCTGCCCAAAAGCCCTAAAAACCACAAAGAAGCAAACGTTAAACTCAAGTGCGATCCAGCCGCCCATCAGTCCAGCCGTTCCAACCCGTGAGCAGTACCGCAGAACAGGATCAGAGGAACAGGACCAGAACAGGACCAGCAAAGCAACTTTCGAAACGTTCTGGACAATCGAACAAACGGCTGAACACCTCGAGCACGTCTTCATGATGCAGACAAAAACGGGGTTCACCTTTAACTTCTTTTTCCTCTTTTAGGAATCACTTACTTACTACTACTTACTACTGCTATCAACTTTTCTTGGCACTGAAGGGAAGGCTACAGAGTCAAATCACGTGCATTGTACCACCAGCTAAAGTAGTTTTAAAGTAGCGTCTGTATTTTCAGCGTGAAATATAACTGTGCCTCGATCATTTTCTTTATGGAGGTCTTTGAGACAAGACCCAGAACACGCTTGTAAGATATTTGTATTTCATTTAAGTTTTCTGTAGTACCTTCGCGTTTGTGAACGCGCGAAGAAGTCCCGCCTTTTTACGTGCATCTCAAATTCTGAGCGGCGTCTGCGTCTACATGAAACGCTGGTGGTGCGTCCCGTCACTTTGCAGGGCGTTACGAGACGTGAGCCAAAATGGACTACTTCACGTAGTGCTACATCCGCAGAAGCTCCAAGAAAAGTTGTCGCCGAGTATAGTAAAGAAACGACTACTCGCGCTGAGGATCGCGCTGAGGAATTCAGTCAAGGGTGTCTTTACTTGGCTTTCACTTGACGTTGAAGGCAATGCTTCTCCTTCATTCAATAGTAATAATGAAAACGAAATAAGAAGAAGAAAAAATTGGCAGATTTCGCGTACAGTGGGAATCGATAGTACGCCCTCGGGGCACACTTCGAACAGGTGTCCAGCTCATCCCACTATACTGACACTTTCCAAAAATACAGAACAAGAATAGAAAAGCAAAAACTCGAACACAAATGCACTAGATACGAGGCATATAACCAACCATTCAGCCTAGCTGAGCTCCAAGCGTCTCTAAACTCCTGCAGTACTTCTGCCCCAGGATCTGACCGTGTGGTGTATGAAATGTTAAAAACCTACCAATCGAAACACGAAAAACCTGACTTTGTTTGTACAATGCTATCTGGTTTTCTGGCACTAGTCCTACCTCCTGGAAAGAGGCTATTATTATTCCCATTTTGAAAGAGGGCAAGGACCCTTCTTTAGCTTCGAGTTATAGGCCTATTGCACTTACAAGCTGCTTGTGCAAAGTCTTCGAAAAAATGAATAACTGCCGACTTGTACATTCTCTTGAAACAAACAATTTGCTCGACCCAATTCAGTGCGGGTTTCGAGAAAGTAGATCCACCACAGACCACCTTGTTCGTATCGAGGCACAGATCAGAGACGCCTTCGTCCATAAACAGTATTTTCTCTCTGTGTTCCTCGATATTGAAAAGGCTTATAATACAACATGGCGTTTTGGAATTCTAAGATACCTGTCCCACCTTGGCGTGCGAGGAAGAATGTTTCACATAATCAAAAGTTACCTGTCAAACCGGACATTCCGTGTCCGAGTGGGCATGGTTCTTTCCCAAACATTTCTCCAGGAAACAGGCGTGCCACAAGGTGGTGTACTTAGCTGCACACTTTTTCTCATAAAAATGAATTCCTTGCGCTTGACCATCCCTTGCGATATGTTTTATTGTTCATATGTCGATGACCTCCAGCTTGGCTTTAGGTCTTGAAATCTGGCAATATGTGAGCGGCAGGTTCAGTTAAGTTTAAACAAGGTCTCCAAATGGGCAGAGGAAAACGGATTCCGACTCAACCCACAAAAACGCACGTGTGTCTTGTTCTCCCGAAAGAGAGGCATGCACTCAGAACTGAACAGTCAACGTTTGTCAGTTAATGCGGAGCATAAAGTCTTAGGATTAATATTGGACAAGTTCACCTTCGTACCGCACATCAAGTATTTAAAAACAAAATGTTTAAAAGCCATGACTGTTTTAAAAGTGTTGTCACGTACTAAGTGGGGTAGTGACAGGCAATGTCTCATGAATCTGTATAGAAGCCTCATTCGCACCCGCTTAGATTATGGGGCTGTTGTTCATCAGTCTGCGACTCAAAGTGCTCTGAAGATGCTGGACCTCGTGCACCATTTGGGCATCCGCCTTTCTACGGGTGCTTTTCGCACCAGCCCCGTAGAAAGCCTTTATGTTGAGTCAAATGAGTGGTCGCTTCATCTGCAGAGAACTTACATGTCCTTTGTTTATTTCCTTAAGGTGAAAGCAGACAAGAAGCACCCCTCATACTCTACAATAATGATTTGTCGAGCTCAACTCTGTTTCAAAACAGGCCTTCGATGAGGCAGCCCTTCTCAGTTCGCCTGAAGTGTCTAGCTGAAGAAACTGAAGTGTCACTCGAACACAGTTTAATGGCTCCTGTAGCATACCCGCCACAGTGGCAGTGGCAGACTATAGACTGCGATGTGTCTTTCCTAGAAGTTACAAAACATGCACCTATTGCCCATATCCGAACATACTTTCTGGAACTTCAACACAAATACACACGTCCTGAGTTCTTCACAGATGCATGCAAGACTAACTCCTTTGTGTCCTACGCTGCTGTCGGCCCATCCTTTTCAGATGCTGGCCTTCTACATCCACGCACAAGTATCTTCACAGTGGAAGCTTACGCGATACTGGTGGCAGCTAAACACATCAAACAATTACAAATACAAAAAGCAGTAATTTATACAGACTCCCTCAGTGTGGTAACGGCTCTGCACAGTCTTAAAAAACAAAAAACCCAGTCTTTGTCTCACTTTACTCCATTTTGTGCACACTCTACACACTCAAACAACATGTTGTAGTGTGCTGGGTGCCAGGGCACCGTGAGATCCAAGGCAACATGAGGGCGGATCAGCTCGCTGCATCCGTCCATGAGAGCACCGCCATTACATCCATATCAATCCCGGCCCTTGATCTTAAGCCGTCTCTCAAACGAAACCTCAGGGACTACTGGCAGAGCAAGTGGGATACACACACACAAAACAAACTACACGTTATCAAACCACACCTTGGCCTTTGGCCACCAGTATCAAAATCACGTCTAACAGAGGTAACACTAACAAGACTCAGGATAGGACACACATACACGACACACACACATCTTTTGTCCAGTGGTGATCCACCATTGTGTGATAAATGTGGTGAGGCATTAACAGTTCTTCACGTTTTAATTCAATGTAAACTGTTAGACACTCTAAGAAAACAATATTTTCCATTACCCTACCGACAACATAAACCTTTACACCCTGCAATGTTCGTTGGTAGGGAACCACTTTTTAGTCATAAATCATTGTTAGCGTTTTTAAAAGAAATTATTAATTTTTGATATCATATACCCGGGCATTCCGTAGCACGACCTCTCCATAGAGGTTTTCGCTGTGGTGGCTACACAACAAAGCACTTGCCTTACGGTCCTTGGACGCAAGGGTATGAACGAGGGAGGTACTTGTGCTAATGCCATACATGTACACCATCGTTTTTCATTATCACCAACTGTTGTCACCTATTCGCACCACACACACCTTTCACGGCATGGTCATGATTTTATTACTTGTATGTTTTTGCCCGCCTTACCGCGAGGAATTTTATGGCCCTTATACAGCCGCTAATCACAATCATTGTCCACAATCCTTGTCCCATGAACTGGCACTCTTTGGACATCAAATGGCCCTTGTGCCAAAAAACACCATATATCATCATCGTCATCGATAGTATGCGAAGCATGAATGAAAAATGTTTATTTGTCACTCTAAAATCAGCACAACGTTACGAGGTGGAGGTAAGTAATGCCGTTTATGACATCCATGTCATGATTATCATGTTTGAATCTGTCGTGTACAATCGTCCTCTATTCACGTCACGTAACACCAAATTTAGTATATGTGGAGCTAGCGAAATGGCCGCGAGCACGCTATGAGCATGGTATGTTTTCATGTTCCTAAATGACACGCGTGTCCGGGTTATCATGTTTGCACCAGTCATACATTTCGCCATCCATTGACGTCATGTAACACTAAAATTGGTATATGTGGAGCTCGCAAAATGGCCGCAAGCGCATCATGAAAGGCCCAATATACTTCAATGTAACGTTGACGTGCGCGCACGCTGGGCACAGCGACGCTACGTTAGCAAAACGCGAGCACTCTATGGTCTGACGCCAGGCGCGACCAGAGTCCGTCGGCGCAGCCCAATGGCCACCGGCACAAAATGCGACATGCTGCATTTCGCACCGATGCGCTATCCAGACAACACTGCGTAGTAGTAGTAGTGAACAACTTTATTAAGGCAGCTGACGGTTTCCTAAGCGGCAAGGGCTGTCCGGCCATGCCTGGTCGCCACCTCGTGAGCGCGTTAGATGGCTCGGAGCTGGGTGTACAGGCTTGTAGTCGTGAGGATTCTGTCCCGGGCCTCACTTGAAGGTGACTGTCTAAGGAGGTTTGGTGGGCGAGGGTCCTTGCTGAAGCCCCAGATGATGCGGTCCAAGGTTGCAGCCTGTGTCTTGCAAAGGGTGCACGTAGTAGTGAATAAGGCTGAGTATATATGTCTGTATATGTACGGGGAAGGGAATGAATTTGTTTGAAGCCACCACCAAGTGATTTGTTGAGCTATGTTTAGTTGCGGGTGCGGCGGTGGTCTGGTTTGCCTTGATAGCTTGTAGTACCGCGTGATGTCCTGAAAGGTGATGAGTGGTTCGGGTTTCTTCGGTATCGTGGTCCGAAATCTGGCCCACCGCTCGGCGCACGAGTTCTCGAGCATTTCTGTGGGCGGCTTCGCTACCCGGATTTCCTGAGTGCGCTGGAACCCTGCGCCTTTCTCTTTTCGCACATGCACACTGAACATCATGCGGATCGTAGGGCTGACCAAGTGTGCCAACTATACAAACGTCTCTCAAATCGTTCCGATGTCACGTACACACACGCCTCGCGACACCCACATCGATGAACAATGGTGGCTGTTTCCATGGCCCCACACCATAGGGGAGCACGGCATGTAGTGTAATTCACTCCAACAATATAACATATTCTGAAGAGGTTGCCATTGCTTTGGCAATGAACGACTCAATAACCAAGGTGATCGTTAGTGATTCCCAACTCGCCATCCGAAATTTTGACGCGGGCCGTATCTCTACACAGGCATACTCAATCAAAAAGCATCACACTCCACCTTTATCACATCGTTTTCTTATCTGGGCTCATGAATCCCTTAGTGTAAATGCGCAGGCACACATTCTCGCCCTAGATCTCAACTGTCTGGCGGAGTTCCTTTCGCCTTACACTTTTCATTTTTCGCCCTCCCAGGCCTGCGAAAAACTAACTCCTTTGGTCACTTGCATAGACATTCTACAGCACTACAGGCTAGGCCGTCTCCGCTATCCTCCAGCCCATAAAGACCTCCCTCGACCTGACGCCGTCCTGTGGCGCAAGCTTCAGACAGGTGTCTTTCCCAGCCCCTGGCTTCATATCAAGGTATACCCGCACCTCGTGACACCAAACTGTAAATACAGCTCACAATTGGCCACCCTCATACAGGTGGCATGGACGTGCCCACAGTACGCTGACGCTTCTCACACAGAATATACATGGGAGTCCCTACTGCATATTACTGACTTGGCACAGCAACGCCGGGTACTCACATGAGCATTGGAGGCCGCGGTGTCACAAGGGATCCCCGCTGACCTCCTCTCAGCAGCGTAAGCGACCTCTTCGCAGGCCCGCTGTTTTGAGAGTAATAAAGTTTTGATCATCATCATCCCTTTTTCGTGACGGAGGAATGTAGCGTTGACGTGCGCGCGCTGGACACAGTGACGTTACGTTAGCAAAACGCGAGCACTCTATAGTCTGACACCAGGCGCGACCAGCGTCCGTCAGCGTGGCCCGACGGCAACCGGCGCGAAATCCGACATGCTGCATTTCGTGCCGATGCATTACACAGACAACACGGAGTCTCCCTCTTTTCGTGACGGAGGGAGGCCGGACGCGCTGGAACGCACATGCGTAAAAGCAACGCAGGGTGGCACGTGTCTGCGAGTATATGGCAGGACTGGCGCCTTGCGTGGCAACGCCGCCGTGACCCAACAAAATGAAGACCGGTGAGCACGCACACCACGTCACGTCGAAATGTATTGGCGCCTTGACTGTGGCTTGTAGTCATGTTCTCCCATGACACGGATTTCTCGATTATCATATTTGCACCAGTCACATACCTTCGTCATCCATTGGCGTCACGTAATACCAAATTTGGCATATGTGAAGCTAGCGAAATGGTCGCGAGCACCTCATGAGCGTGTCATGAAGTCATTTTGTTACATGACACGCATGTCATGATTTTCATGTTAGGGTCTGTCGCCTGTGTTCTCCATGCAATCATGCCATACCATACCACTTTTGCAACATGCCATGTGAACGAAACTACCGCAAGAACTGCAGGACCATGAATTGTAAATCGGGACATTCATTACATCAATGTCATGATTTTCAAGGTATGACTAGTCATATATGTTCTTCGTACAGTCATGTCATGCCATACCAAGTTCGGTATCGATACCATTATCGAAATGGCCAGGAGAGCTAAAAGTCGTCAGCGGCTAGATAGATAGATAGATAGATAGATAGATAGATAGATAGATAGATAGATAGATAGATAGATAGATAGATAGATAGATAGATAGATAGATAGATAGATAGATAGATAGATAGATAGATAGATGGATGGATGGATGGATGGATGGATGGATGGATGGATGGATGGATGGATGGATGGATGGATGGATGGATGGATGGATGGATGGATGGATGGATGGATGGATGGATGGATGGATGGATGGATGGATGGATGGATGGATGGATGGATGGATGGATGGATGGATGGATGGATGGATGGATGGATGGATGGATGGATGGATGGATGGATGGATGGATGGATGGATGGATGGATGGATGGATGGATGGATGGACTCAAAGTCGCCGAAGTTCGCTAAAAAATGCTTCGCATTTTAAAATGGACATGAACCGGGCGTGTAGCACGCAGGCAGAATAAGCACTGGTCGTTAAGGGTAACTGGCTGGATTCCTAGATAAGCGAATGCATGAAAGGGAGACATAGGGTTTGTAAAAAGTTTGCAGGTATAACGTCGCAGCAGAAAGCACCAGACCGGGTTGATTGGTGGATCATGGGCGAGGTCTTCGCCCAGGAATGGGAGTAACCAGGCTGATGATCGTGAGGAACAATTAAGCATTCCCTAACCATACCCAATCACGCAACATTCATGGGCTACTTCTCTCCCCCTTGCAAACCATTTAGTTTGGTTCCCCTTGTGGGACGATGCAGTAGGCATTTTTTTCATTCCATTGTTCAAGAAACAACATTTGCAGGACAGACAGACAGACAGACAGACAGACAGACAGACAGACAGACAGACAGACAGACAGACAGACAGACAGACAGACAGACAGACAGGCAGGCAGGCAGGCAGGCAGGCAGGCAGGCAGGCAGGCAGGCAGGCAGACCAACTTTATTTGCGTCCTGGGAAGAAGGTTCCTAAGAACCCGCCGAGGGCTGCACACGGGACGGGGTCGGGGACCGAAAATTGCCGATTACTTCACAGGCTCCCTGAACCGCCCAGAGTTGTTTCGCAAGTTGTAGACTTGCGATACATTCTAAAAAGTCTTTCTCGTTTACGTGATGCCTCCTTCTTGAAACGCGCAAGCGGAGGCACCGGCGCACCAAATGAAGGAAGGTGGCGAGCTGATCGCATGCCGAGCAGTTAGGAGAAATGTCTTTGTACAGTGACTGGAAAAGAAGAGCCGGATGGCTATCTGCTATCTCCTTGTTAGCTCTCTGTGCGGGTCTGCAAGGATTTCCTACCTAATCGGTTGTGCGAACATAACTCATGAAAGGTGGTAAACAGGTCCCTATTGGCGCCATCACCACTCCCCTCCCCCTCAGTATGAGGAGGGCTGTTAGCCCGGGGCAGAGAATGAGTCCTCACAACCGAGCGTGAGTTATTTCGTTGTGGTTGGGGATGCCGGAGACGGAGGCGCTCATGTAGGTGGGAAACCACGTCAACTCGCGAGAAAATATTGTGCCGTTCATGAGAATACTGCCAGCAGCCAAAGAGATTTGGTTGGTGTAGCGGACAGATCCCTAGTCGTCAGCCCTAGAGAGATATCCACCTGTTCAGCCACCTCGATGGACTTGGTCCTTACCAAGCCGACACTAACTGTGCGGTCACTCATGTCTACCACGGCGGCCGCAAAGCTATACGGTCCTGACCGATATACATCAACGAAGAGCACGTTTTTACTTCTGCTATTTAAATGGGCGAGGAAGGATTTGGCCCTCCCTCTTCTGTGACCCTGATTATGTAGCGGATGCATGTTTTGTGGTAGTGGATGAACCAATATTGTCGACCTTACAGTGTCTGGAAGAGGAAGCGCTCGCTCTTCAGTCAGAGGAGAGGTGATACCAGCTCTGGATATAATCGCCTTGCCGGCTCCAGTGCACGAAAGTCTGGAAATCTGGGCAGTGCGCTACGCTTCGATTAATTCGTCAAGCTTGTTATGAACACCCAACGCCTCGAGTTTCACGGTACTCCTTCAAGAAAGGAGGCCCAAAACCTTTGTGACAGTCTGTCGAATCAAGACTTCTAGTTTGGACTTTTTGGCAGTAGCCCAAGCGTGCATAAAGGCAACGTAATTGATATGACTTAAAAGGAAGGCATGGAATAGCCGGAGAAGGTTGTACTCCTTGATGCCTCTACGTCTACCTGAGATCCTTAGAATAAGCCGAATGGTGGCTGCAGTGTGCTGTTGCCGCTTTTCTACCGTAGCTGCATTCCTGCCATTCTCAGAGATGAACATGCCTTGTATGCGAGAGTGTTTTTGCGGGGGATTTCCATGCCGCCCTACGTGAACAGGTGTATGTCGATCTCCTGGGTTGGTACCCATTCATTGGGGCGTCGCCCCATGTGAATGGGTCGGTAAACAAGGAGCTGGGACTTGTCTGATAGCGCGAGGTTTATACGAGAAATGTATTTCTCGTCTATGCGTACAGCTTCTTGGAGCGTACTCTCGGAGTGGCCCACCGAGCCACCCCGGGCCAATTGGTGATGTCGTCGGCATAGATGGCGGAGCTCATGTCTTTGTTGCACGTTAAAGAACCCCAGGTGGTCAAAATTTCCGGAGCCCTCCACTACGGCGTCTCTCATAATCAAATGGTGGTTTTGGGACGGTAAACCCCACAAATCAATCTGATGTCTTTGTTGTTATATAGATGCCTAGCTTGGGCCGTCATACCTAGGTTAAAAAGAAGGGGCGAGGTCACTGCCCATTGAGGAGTGCCCGTGTTTTCTAGATGAAACTTGTCTGATTTCATCTCCCCTAATTTCATGGTTGTGGTTCTATCTGACAGGAACTGCCCTACAAATTAAAAAAAACGCCTACAGAGGCCCAACGCGGAGATGGAGTGATCATGTGGTATGGTATCGAATGCGTTTTTTAAATCAGAGCCCAAATGACCCTGTGATGTTTGGTAGAGGCGTCGATGACCTGCAATTTGATGAGAAGCATGGCGTCTTGGGTTCAAAGATGTGGGCGAAAGCCAACCATGTTAGATGGGAAGAGGTCGATTGCGCTCCATGTACTTAGAGACGGTATAGTTTATGACATGTTCTAAAATCTTGCCGACACTTGATGTAAGCGAGATCGGTCTGAGATATTCTGTTGTGCATTTTTACCCGGTTTGTGTATCAGTATGACGGTGGCATGCTTCCACTCATGGGCATATCAGCCATTTCTTCAATCTTTGTTGAATAAATTGGTCAGGAAGGTGACCGATTGATCGTCAAGGTTCCTGAGCATGCAGTTCGTGACGCGGTCAGCGCCTGGCGCCTAGATGCTGTCGAGTTTGTGAAGTGCAGACCTGACTTCCCATTCCGATATATCTCTGTCCAGCTCGGCGGAATAACTTCCCGTGTAACAGGGTGGTGGCGTGTATGAGGCGGTATCTAGCGGGAGGTGAGTTTCGGCTAGATCTTGCATGATCAATTCTTCGCTACGATAAGTGGGTGCCTGGTGAGCAAGTCTCTCGATGGCCGATCTCTGAGCGGCTCGAGTGTCGGTGGGTTTCAGAAGGTGTTTAGGCAAGTTCCATTTGCCGCCTACTCTCATATGACTGTCGACCCTGTCGCACGTGTTTTTGTACTAACACTCAGAGTATGACACGATTTTGGCATTGAACTTGTCAATGCGCTTCCTTAGTGATCTGTTCAGTTGATTCTTTAGCCAGCATTTTTAGAGACATTTTAGCTTCAAAAAGGTGCGTGATGTGGCTTTCCATGTTTGGAAAGTTCTGTTGTGTTTCTATCTCCTTAGTGTATGCAGAGACATCAGAAAAGAGGGTTTCTATCAACTCTGCATAGTCATTAGGAGGGGCTTTGTCAATTCTGAAGGAACGGAAGAGGTCCAATCATTGATGCGCCGTATTTTGTTGCTTTTGCATTGAGCGTGCAGTGTCATTTCAATATTGAGATGGTTAGAACCCAGACCTTCTCCCAAGTTTCACCATGACGACTTACCGCCATAGGTGACCAGAGAGAGATCTGAGGTCAAGGTTCTCGTTACCGATTTTTCTAAACAAGGGGGGAAGCCGGGGTCTGTTAGTAGCGTGAGATTCAAGTCCTGTATAGCCTTGCATATTGAAGCCCCTTTGGGCGAGTCTCTAACGTAGCCTCGCGTGAAGTGAGGCTTCTTAAAGTCGCCGGCTACTCTTAGGGGTACGCCGGCGTCGGTAGACATCTTTACTGCTTTACCTGTGGGGCCGTAAAAGCGCTCGTCTCATCGTTTTTGGCAAACTGCATACGTTGATGATAAGCAATCCCCTGCCCATGTGCTTTCCCGGGAAAGAGTTCTGTGCAGATATATTTGGCATTAGAGCGCTTATCTGTATTCGTGATCAATGACTGTGATGCCCTTTTTGACCAAAGTAACGACGCCTCGACCACCGTTCTTTACGCATTCAACGAACTCGTAGCAATAAACGTGGTGCCGGGCGTAAGCGTCTCTTGTAACAAAATTACTTGTGGTTTTGATGCACATGGTAAAAGGTATTGAGCTAACACTGGTTTCTTTTTGAATTCATAGCAGCTCCCCTGCCAGACACGAAAGACCATGTTAGATACCACAGCTATGATTAGCATTTAGATTTAGCAGAAGGCTGGGCTTTCGGATCGCTCTGAGGACCCGATATCTGCTTTTGTACAAGCTCCGCCACAACGGTGGGGTCTGATATTAACTGCGATAATTCTGTCGGGAGCGCCACACTCCGGGAGACCCGTCCTACGTTCAAGATTCCTTAGGCAAGAATCAATAAAATTATTCGGTGCCTTAAAATCACAATGTCTTTGGTGATTTCTCAAAGCATTGAAGAAATCTGCTTCAAGGATTCTTTGATTTGGTTAAGACCTTCAGTTACGTCAACCTAGGAAACATCACCTACAGCTCGGCGCTTCGGACCATTAGCACACTTTTCGTTCTCATATGGTCTCACTGCTGAAACGGCGGTTTTAATTACTGCTAATTCCTTTCTGACCTCCGCTAACTCTAAGCGGAGTATCGCGTTCTGGTTGCTGACTTTCCTAAGCTACTCCTACTCCCTAAAGATGGGGGTGCCCCCGCTTACTTGGGTAGAGGGTCCAGCTTGTGCTGTGTAACGTTGTTCACTCTTCTCTTTAGAGGCCCATTTCGCGTTGACGGGAAGCGTGGAAACACGTCCTATGGTGAAGGGCTGCAGCCGGCCACTTAAAGACGGCCCAGGTGGCCCGGACTGGAGCATGGGGAAACCCCGCAGGTCTACGTCGAAAGCGCGTTCCATTTTTTTAGGACGATAGTCTCTTTAGGGACCTTCGACGCAAAAACTTTAGTCTGTCTGTCTGTCTGTCTACCTGTCTGTCTGCACATTTTTCTGTGTGTACACCCTTAACGGTACGGGGTACTCTGAATGGCCTGAGGCACACATAAGCGAGAATTAAACAGAAGTACTACTGGCGGAAACTCGCAAAAAGTCACAGTCTCATCAAAGGGAAGAAGCTAGGAATGTGATAACAACATATTCAAATGTTTTACGAAGCAAATTAAGACGGATGGCTGTTGCACTTAACAAGCACATGATAAACGCTGCCGGAAACATAGCACTATTTCAGACGTGAAAGCCGAATCTTACAACACAGGGCATAAATTATGCGCCAGACATTTCCCAAAAACGTTGCATTCGGGAAACTTGTATGGTAAGTGATATATGGTCAATGTAGGTGAGATGCCGTGGTCTCATGAGAGCATCGTTAGATGCATTTTCTACAACAGTGTGGCGCACGTGTGCATGCGTGCAGATACATTGAAAAGGGGTAGCAGAACACACGCGACAGGAGCGGCTGTGCAAGAACTCGTATAAGTGACCATGAGTATACATACACCTTGGTTTGTTGCAGCCTGCAATTTTGAAATGCACGCTAAGGCATTCGCCGAAGTACGCGGGTAAAACACAATGCGCATGGTCGGCAAGTCATGCAGACAGCAGCATAAAAGTGATTGCGGCTTCGACTATACCACAAACCTCACATCTTGCTGTCAAGTCTACGGTCCCCAAGTGACAGAAAACATACAGAATCAACACCTTATGCACAAGTTTATTACACTTGAGCCAGCAGGTATATAAGTTTGGAAAGGTGCTCTTGTTTCCATGTGACATGGTACCATGATATCCAGTTTTCACAGTTACCCGCTTCTCCTCCTTCATTCAGACTGGAAGAATGGGTTCAAAGCATACACGAAGAAGCGCTAAGGAAATCAGTGAGAGCTTTAAAAATAGAAACCTGCTCTTGTATACACCGGCTCCAGCAGATATCCCTTGTTTACAAATTTCTCAACGTATTTACGTACGCGTGCACTGAGTAACATGACTACAGAAACATCTTGCAGTAGCAACTGAACACCACGCTGAGCTTTCCCCCCGTTTCTTGAAGAACGACCCCCTCCCTCCTTAATCTTTCATTGGTGGTGGCCGATACTAAAAGTGCTAAGAGCAATGAAGAGCTGGTACGGCGCTGTCCAATCGGCGTTGTTGCGACTCCGGGTCCCGCGGATCTCAGCTTGATAGCCGGCCCCCGTCCTAGGACCCATCGTCGAACAAATCAGATGAGGCGCTCGTAAAAACGACAATAATTTATTTACATGGTTAGTAACTGAGAATTCGGAAGGAAGTGATCAAGTGATCAAGTAGAAGTCAAAAACTGTACATGAGAACTGCTGAACTTTTTAACTTTAAACATACAAAAACTCTTCGGCTTATATAGCACCTCGTTGCCAACCCTGGGCGCATTGTCCACGGCTTCCACCAATAGGGCGCTCCATGGTCTAGGTGCTCCACCCCCGAAGGAGGGGAAATACACCACACAATCCATGTGGAGAAAGCACACACTACACGATGCCCAAATATGGTCACAAATGCACTGCACCGACGTTTTCGCACACGTCACCAAGTTTCGCGCACGTCCGATGATCGTGGTTTCCAAGAGTCTTCGGGCAGTTGAGAGAGGTTCAAAAAACCGGCTGCCAGTACACGTGTCAAACTTGCCTGACTGTTTGGGTAGGACAATGTAGTGGTGTGCCAGCATATTGTCAAAATATGCCACCTTATTCAGCCGATCCCACAGGGAAAGGGGGAAGGAGGAGTGGTCGACTAATCACTCGTCGTCGATGCGGGCTCCCGCAAGGGCTGCAGCAGATAGTGCCCTTTCCTTTCCTTCAACCCATATTCTATTCCTGGTTTTTTGCTAGAAGCTGTGGCTTAGCTGTGCATATCCGGGGCTCCGCTTCTCCTCGCAAGAAGCAGCCACAACCAGTTTGGATTTAGCTTTAAGTCTGGCCTGCAAATACCTCGCTGGTTCCGAGATTTCCAGATTCTCGGTGACCTCAAAAATGGCCCAGCTGCCTCCTTGTCTGCCTCGAAAGCCTTGCTCGCAGCAAACACGATGGTCTTTCTTGAGTCGAGCTCTCAACGGCCTCTTTTGGCTCGTGCGTTTTCTTTGCGTGAACTAGTCCTGGACCCCTTGTCTTGACGACACATCCAACCCGTCTTGACGACACATCCTTGCTTGTAATGCGTCGAAATATTTTCGTCCCGTTCACAAACGCCGAAAGACTTCAATAGGGATTACGGTCGTAACAGCTTAGAAGCTGCACGGGAGACACCCCGCTCCTCACGCGCCGGACTCGTGGTAGTCTACTCCCCTATTTTGGGGGGCGAAAATCGTTATGGTCGCTGCCTGTTCTGTAACGTTGGTGTTCTTGTGCGCCCTAACTATATGATCGTTCTTGTACAAAATAGCCGTATATGATTATGAGAAAGGTAAACTAAACGCCAGGGCGATGCCGATGACGCTGATGACCACACAAGAGTAATGTACCGATATTCCACATACCTAGAGGGGAGAGCGTGTTGACATTGGACACTGATCTACGAATCATTCCGCGAACGGACGTCCACGCGCACACCCACTCATGTTGCACTCGTGGAAAGATGGAGTGTTAGTTCAATAGAACGTGCACAGACCTCCTCTTTGCCCATTTCTCGCTAGATCCGATGCCACAAAAGAGCCCCGCCGTGGTGTTCTGTAGTGGCTAAGGTACTCGGCTGCTGACCAGCAGGTTGCGAGATGGAATCCCGGCTGGGGCGGCTGCATTTTTGATGTAGGCAAAAATGCTGTAGGTCTATGTGGTCCGATTTGGGTGCACGTTCAAGAACCGCGGGTGGTCAAAATTTGCGCAGCCGTCGTCTCTACGGCGTCTCTCGTCATCATGTGGTAGTTTTGGGACGTTAAACTCCATATATCAATCAATATCAATTAATACCACAAAGGAGCAATAATGACGGTGAAACGAAATTCACAACTCAACACAACGTACCATTTATGACCAATAAACGTTGTGTATAACTGTACACACCACTTTGTCACTCGTTAGCATGCGTGAGTGGTTACCTATGATCTATTTATGTATACGGTAACACTGAACGATCCCACTGCTTTTTCTTCTCCGAAGAGCACTGACATTGTTGGAGATCTCAAGGGAGGAAAAAGGCCTGAAAATGAATCCCGGCTGACCTCTCAAATTTTTTGCCACAATAAACATTTATCTCTCTCCTAAGCCGGGAGAGCCAGCAAGACAATGACTATATTTTAGCGACTGTGTCGAACAAAGGCAATGGTAAGAGCGTTCAGCACGCTTCATGCGGAATATCTGCACAACTGTGCACGTCATTATTTCTTCTTCTTTACGGGGAACGCAGCCCAGGTCACAAGCGGTAATCTCTGTGCGATCTTGCGTACATAACTTAAATAAATACGGCCGCTTCTTGCTTAAAAAAGACATCTCCAAACGTAATCGAGATCATTTATATTCCTTCATATTTTGCGATAGACTATACACAAAAACTGTTCCAAAATTCTATGCAGGAAAATGAAAAAAAATACGCACCTCTTTCATCACTACAAACAGCTCCATTGAACGGAAAAAGCACGCGTGCACGGCTTTCTTCGAAGCTGTTTTGTTCTAGAAAAGTAAAGAAAATACTCTACAGCATTTTATAAATTCTCGCATTTTGTCACCTTAATTATTATTTCAACAGTATCTAAATCAATCGCCATATAAATAGGCAGGTGAGTCATTTTACTATTTGATAATCAGGTATCTTTATTATTTCATTTTCCGCCAACGCACATACGTGACTTTTTTACAGTCAACTGTACTTATCCTTTCAGTGCAGTTAATATGTCGATTATCAACCTCGAGTTGTATCAAGGTGGAAATGCTGCACGTGGCACATGTAGCACAGGAACTGGTCAATTCTAATTCGGACAGCTTCGAACACGTCAGGCTTGTGCGCATCCGTCTTAGACAAGGTGATGCTTAAAACTTACAAAATTGCAATCAACGGTAGTATGCTGTATCGAAGTTATGACACACTGCAAGCATAACGTAACCGCGCCACATCTATTGCATTGTGAAGAAGGGAATTTTACGGGTGCCAAATCCTCCAAAGCTTTTCCTCTTTTTTTGTGATTGGTTAGTGACCGAAGTCATGACGGTACTTCGTCAAAGCATTGATAGAGGCGTCCTCCAGGTCTCTTAAAGTATTGTTGCAGATCCTGTCAGGCCAGAAGCTGATTATGTTTTAAGCGCGGAGCCCTTTGTGAGCCCTGCTTGTCACCCATCTGTCTATTGTGGCGGGATCACGCTCACAGTAACGAGCTCAATACAGACCCCAAGGTTGCTAGCAATATGAAAACCCGCGTTACGATGAACGAACAGGGTCTATAATAATGCACTTGACAGAAATAATCTAGAAGTAATGACACTAATGACACGCGCGAGTAGGCGTTAGGTGTGTAGTGACACCACGGACCCGAGCTAACGGGGTAGTTTTGGCTCCCTCCCATGCCTAGCCGTGTGTGGCTTTGCCGTGTCCGGGGAAAGAGGATCCTGGGGGCTGAGCCGACACTGGGTGATTGGACCTTTAAGGCCCCCCGGCAGATGCAACATACCCCTTTGGCCCCGGCTTCACGTAGACGGCACCCCTGGGCTGACCCACCCAGGGGCAATCGGCAGTCACCTTTTTCTGTCTCTCTCTCCCTCGTGATCTTCGTCTTTTCTTTCTTCCAATCTATCCTGTCAACTCCTCACTTCTGTTTACTTCCATCGTCCAGGCGGTAAGGGTTACCCTTGTGTAGGTGTCCTCTCATGGTCATATATTATTGGGTTATAGTGGCTTTGTACAGCTGGCGCTGGCATGCCCTTATATTTGTGCTGCCGCATCCCCATGTTGGGCTCGATGATGGGCGGCTGGCATGGCTGCCGAATTCATATATACTTTATGGCCTCTTTTCATTTTCTAAACTGTCTGATCACCCTCCTCCTAAGAGGGGGCCCCGCCGCGGTGGTCTAGTGGCTAAGGTACTCGGCTGCTGACCCGCAGGGCGCGGGTTCGAATCCTGGCTGCGGCGGCTGCATTTCCGATGGAGGCGGAAATGTTGTAGGCCCGTGTGATCAGGTTTGGGTGCACGTTAAAGAACCCCAGGTGGTCTAAATTTTCGGAGCCCTCCACTACGGCGTCTCTCATAATCATATAGTGGTTTTGGGACGTTAAACCCCACAGATCGATCAATTAATCCTAAGAGGGGGCACACCGAAGCAACACAATGTATTTATAAAGTCGAAAGAAATTTTCCCGTGCTTCCATGTGATCCACTGTGAAACGCAAGAAAAGAACGCAAGAACCATTTCTCCGTGTGTCCTTTCCATATGCCTCACCAATACCCTTGGTCCAGCATATCAGGCTACACGTATGGCTAGTGGGGACCTTCTTCTTGAAGTCCAAATTAAGACCAAGTATGAAAACCTGACAAAACGCACCTCTTTTTGAACAACACCTTTATCTATCATACCACACCGCTCCCTGAAGAGTTCCCGAGGCGTAGTGCCTGATCAAGACCTAATTAACCTGACAGAGAGTGAGCTCCTCGAGGAGTAGAACGAACAGCATGTAACGCATGTGCAGAGATATAATATTAGGCGTGATAATAAAGAAACCTCGACAAAGCACCTCATTCTTGCATTTTGCACAAGCACACTTCCAGAATATATTGCAACAGGCTATTTGAAGTTAAAAGCCTCACCTTACATCCCCAACCCTCGACGTTGTTTTAATTGCCAGCGATTCGGCCACGGTCCTCAGAGCTGCCGCGGCCGTCAAACTTGTGCAAAGTGTAGTTTGCAGGAACACGCTACAGACAAATGTGAAGAAGCCACTACCCACTGCACGAACCGCGATCGTGGACACCCCGCTTACTCTCGCACATGCCCTACATGGAAACATGAGAAAGAAGTACTCACCCTGAAAGTGAATGAAAACATCTCGTTTAGGGAGGCACGCAAGCGTCTACTAATGCAAGGTCCTTCATTTGCGGTGGTGGCACGAAAGGGGGCAGCGCCACCAAAATCCGCGGCGCCCGCACGTACCACACAAAGTGGACGTGCGGCAACGCCATTCACCCCCTCAGCGGAAGTAGCACAGGCTCTTCCGCCACCAAAAGGCTTGCAGGCCTCCGGACCTGAAGCCCCAGGGCCCTCTGTCCCGACAAATAGCCCTAACACCTCTGTTCCTGCACGCGTGAACCACGAGCTGGCATCCAGCACCTCGTCCGAGGTGATGGACACAACAGCGAGTACAACAGGGTCTTCGGTGCCGAAGGACAGGCACGACGCATTGGAGCGCGCCATAAAATCAAAAACTGTCTTTACAGGGCCTGAAAAGGCTTCTTAACTTGACGCAATACCTCTTTAGTACACACAGCACTCATTTACACTCATAATGAAAACACAAATATTACAATGGAACGTCACAGGATTGCTTAGAAACCTCGACGGTATCCAGGAACTCTTACACGAACACTCCCCAAAAGTGCTGTGTGTACAAGAGACACACTTAAATGCCAGAAACACCAATTTTCTACGTCCTTATGTAATGTTCAGAAAGGACCGCAATGACGCTGTAGCGTCTACTGGCGGTGTGGCCATTATAGTTACTCAGGACTTAGCATGCACACATCTACCACAACAAACATCCCTTGAGGCAGTGGTTGCTCGAGCAGTTCTTTTGAACCAAATTTTCACCATCTGCTCTCTTTACATACCTCCACAGTACCGCCTTAAAGAACACGAATTCCAGTCACTCTTACATGAACTATCGGAACCTTATGTGGTTCTTGGGGACTTGATTGCACCTAATAGTCTATGGGGTGACTCTCGCTGCGATGCACGAGGTCGCCTAATCGAACAGTTCCTCTTTTCTTCGGGTGTATGTCTGTTGAATAGGAAAGAGCCAACATACTTTAACCTCGCCAACAAAGCCTACTTATGCATAGATCTCAGCATTGTGTCCCCATCGGTTGTACCTCTACTTCAGTTGAATGTGATCAACAATCCTTTGGGAAACGATCACTTTCCGATTATTCTAAATGCACCACTAGAAAAAGGTCCTCCACATGTTCCTAGATGGCAGACAGACAAAGTGGACTGGGAACAGTTTCACAACACTACTCGTTTACGTTGGACTGACATATGTAGGTTAAGCATAGATGAAGCTGTGCACTACTTCACAGCTTTTCTTACTGATACAGCAGCCAAGTGCATACCGCAAACACCTGGTACGCCGGGCAAGCGACGCGTCCCATGGGGAAACACTGAGTGTCGAAATGCCCGAAAGTAGCAGAACAGAGCATGGAGGTTGCTTCAGAATTCCCCGACAGCCGAAAATCTTGACAGCTTTAAGAAAATAAAGTCTCAAGGCAGGAGAACGCGTTGGCAGGCCAGAAGAGAAAGCTGGCACAAGTTTTATCAGGGATAAATTCATGTACACGAGAGGCTAAAGTCTGGAACATGGTTGGTAGGGTAGCAGGAAGACAAGTACACTCACTCCCACTCGTAAACACACAGGGTGACAGCCTGGAATATCAGGCGAACTTCCTCGGTGCACACTAAGAGCAGGTGTCTTGCTCGTCAAACATCACTGAAGCTTTTCAAAAATACAAAGCAAAGATAGAAGACCAGAAACTAGAATACAAGTGCACGAATTACGAGGCATATAACCAACCTTTCAACTTAGCTGAGCTACATACATCACTAAACGCCTGCAGTATTTCTGCCCCAGGCTACGACCGTGTCACGTAAGAAATGTTGAGAAACCTGCCACTCAAAACGCGAAAAACTTTACTCTCCCTATACAATGCTATCTGGCTTTCTGGCACCATCCCTGCTTTCTGGAAAGAGGCTATTGTTATCCCTATTTTGAAACAAGGCAAAGACCCTTCCTTAGTTTCGAGTTATAGGCCCATTGCACTTACAAGCTGCCTTTGTAAACTTTTTGAGACGATGATAAACCACCGACATTTACATTTCCTCGAAACACACAATCTGCTCGACCGATTCCAGTGCAGGTTTCGAGAGGATAGATCCACCACCGACGATCTGGTGCGCATTGAGGGAGAGATTCGAAACGCTTTCGCACACAAACAATACTTCCTTTCTGCGTCTCTCGATATCGAGAAGGCATACGACACAACATGGCGTCTTAGCATATTAAGAGAACTGTTTCACTTCGGTGTGCGTGGTAGAATGCTTTCCATAATCGAGAGTTACTTGTCCAAGCGGACATTCCATGTCCGTGTGGACAGCATTCTCTCCTAAACATTTGTCCAAGAAACGGGACTACCGCAAGGTGGTGTACTTAGTTGTATACTTTTTATTATCAAAATGAATTCCTTCCACCTGTCCATCCCCCGCAACATGTTCTATTGCGCATATTTCGATGACGTTCAGCTTGGCTTTAAGTCATGCAACCTGTAAATGCGTGAACGGCAGGTTCAGTTAGCTTTAAGCAAGGTTTCCAAATGGGCAGAGGAAAACGGATTCCGACTGAACCCACAAAAAAGTACGTGTGTCTTGTTCTCCCGAAAGAGAGGCATGCACTTAGAACCCAACATTGAACTGACTGGTCAACGCCTGTCTGTTAATGCGGAACATAAATTCTTAGGCTTAATCTTAGACAACAAGTTGACCTTCATACCGCACATCAAGTATTTGAATATAAAATGTTTAAAAGTCATGAATGTTTTAAAAGCCTTGTCACGTACTACATGGGGTAGTGACAGGCAATCTCTCATGAATCTGTATAGAAGCCTCTTTCGCACCCGCTTAGATTATGGGACCGTTCTTTATCAGTCTGCGACTCAAAGTGCTTTGAAGATGCTGGACCCCGTGCACCATTTGGGCATCCGCCTTTCTACGGGTGCCTTTCGCACCAGCCCTGTGGAAAGCCTTTACGTTGAGTCAAATGAGTGGTCGCTTCATATGCAGAGAACTTACACGTCCTTTGTACATTTCCTTAAGGTTAAAGCAGACAAGAAAAACCCTTGATACTCTACTAATAATGATTTGTCGAGCACCATTCTGTTTCAAAACAGGCCTTCGATGAGGCAGTCCTTCTCAGTTCACCTGAAGGGTCTAGCTGAGGAAACTGGAGTGTCACGTGAACACAGTTTAATGGCTCCTGTAGTATACCCGCCACTGTGGCAGTGGCAGACTATAGACTGTGATGGGTCTTTCCTAGAAGTTACAAAACATGCGCCTATAGCCCATATCCGAACATACCTCCTGGAACTTCAACACAAATACACACGTTCTGAGTTCTTTACAGATGCCTCCAAGTCCAACTTTTCTGTGGCCTACGCTGCTGTCGGCCAGCATCCTTTTCGGATGCTGGCCCTCTACATCCAGGCACAAGTATCTTCACAGCGGAGGCTTACGCGATACTTGCGGCGGCTAAACACATCAAACAATTACAAATACAAAAAGCAGTAATTTATACAGACTTCCGCAGTGTGGCAACGGCTCTGCAAACCCTTAAAGAACAAAAAACCCTGTCCTCGCCTCACTTTACTTCATTTTATGCACACTCTATAGACTCAAACCACATGTTGTAGCTTTCTGGGTGCCAGGGCACCGTGAGATCGAAGGCAACGTGATGGCGGATCAGCTTGCTGAATCTGTCCACGAAAGCACTGCCACTACACCCATATCAATCCCGGCCCTTGATCTGAAGCCGTCTCTCAAACAAATACTCAGGGACTACTGGCAGGACAAGTGGGATATACACACACAAAACAAACTACACATTATTAAGCAACACCTTAGCCATTGGCCGCCAGTATCGAAATCACGTCATACAGAGGTAATACTAACGAGGCTCAGGATAGGACACACATACACGACACACACATATCTTTTGTCCGTTGGCGATCCACCATTGAGTGACAGATGTGGTGAAGCACTAACAGTTCTTCCCATTTTAATCCAGTGCAAACAGTTAGAAACTCTAAGAAAACAACACTTTCCATTACCCTACCGGCAACATACCTTTACACCCTGAAATGTTCGTCGGTAGGGAACCACTTTTTAGTCACAAATTACTGTTAGCGTTTTTAAAAGAAATTCGTAGTTTTGATATCATATACCTGAGCATTCCGTAAAACGACCTCTCCAGAGAGGTTTTCGCTGCGATGGCTTCACAAAAAAGCACTTCATGGCTCTCGGACGCAAGGGTATGAACGAGTGAGGCACTTGTGCTAATGCCATACATGTCCACCATCGTTTTTTACTATCACCAACTTTTGTCACCTATTCACCCCACATACACCTTTCACGGCATGGTCATGATTATATTACTTGTATGTTTTTACCCGCCTTACCGCGAGGAATATTATGGCCCTTATACAGCCACTTATCACAATCATTGTCCATATCTTAATAAGATGAACTGGCGCTCTTTGGCCGTGAAACAGCCCTTCCACCACAAAACATCAAACATCATGAGACTAATTTGGCCGAAATTACTAAAACATCTCGCAAACGTGAGGCTGAAACAAGCATAGTGACTTGTTGGGCAAGCTGGTTCATTCTTAACGTAGCTTATGGCGCGAAAAAAACACTAGAGAAGGACAAGCGCTTGTCATTCTCTCGTGTTTTTTTTTTCGCACCATAAGCTACGTTAAGGCTGATAGTAACAGGGAGCAATAAAGGGTGCTACCTCTTCGCCGAGTGAGCGAATGTGCCAAAACCTGCGCCACCTCTGCGTCGCTGCGTGGCCGCACCTGATGATCAAAACAGCCTGATAAACTTCCCTGCAACCCGAAAATGTCTCAACTGCCGTATCAAGCTGGAAGCCGACAGAGGGCAGCAAGAAGTAACGCAGATGCCGCACACCAAGTTTGTCAACCTGCCTAACAAGATTTACTCCAGCCGGGAAGACCCCGCATGCTTACCTCAGACATTGTCATCATTTAATCTTTGCAGTGCAGGACATTGCTAACTCTACAAATAGGGATCACTGGGTGCATGTGCGGCTCCCTTCCTTGGGGTTTAGTAGCGGAGCTGTCATACATTTTTGAAGTTCTATTTATTCTGCGCGAACTTCCGCCTCTATGAGGGTTGCGACGAGCTCATCATTGGGAGGCTTACCGAGAGAGGTACGGCAAGCAACCCCACTGTACATAATAATGAGGTTGTTCATAGTTTCTGCGTCTGCTCCTTGAAACACATGCTTCGCTTTTGATAGTATAATGCCCCACTCGGTTTCAGTATTCATCGTGTCTAACAGCAGTGTCAGTAGACGCCACAATTTCGAAAGTCTCATGCACCGCTCTACTTCATCGTCTGTACCTCCCAAATGAGGAGTACTCTGCTATCAAATACTTTCCTTGACATCACTGTCACAGGTCCTGTTAATTAGGGATGCAATCGCCCGGCTATTTCTAAGGGCCGGAGTATCGGTCCCCCGAACTGCACCACGAAAGCACGGACAATTTAGAAGTGGTCCTGTTTGGCGCGCCAGCGAACGCTGGCTGTAGTCCAAAATACAAGTCAGAGCCGAAGGTTGATAAACAAAGCTAAATTACGTTCGCAAATATGGCATATCAAACCATACACATATATGCAACCTCGACAATAGTTGAATACGATATGTACCAATCAATCAAAGTATTTAACAGTTACACTCGAAACAACGGACACAAACAACATTACGAGCTGCAATGTAATCGCATGCATTAAACAACCAAGATGCTTATGGACTAAAGAGTTCGTATACTCTTCCAAGAATCACTCATTCAAAGTCTAGCGCTGCTGTCGATCCACTGCCCCCGAAGTTTCTCTTCCAGGAAACCTCGCGTCTTCCAATGGCCGTTCTCCAAGCAGCAAACTTTTTCGCCGGTAACACGTCGGTTTCCCACGAGTTGCGATTGCAGGACACGTCTTCGCTCTCTGGCGGTAGACACACCCTTCTTCTTCAAGCACCAGTCTTCACCCCTAAGGTGGAAACTCTCTTCATCGCCCGCTTTGTTACTGAGGACAGAAGCCTTCGCCGGCACAACAGGGTGGAATGACCCTACGCACATTTGCGCAAAACTTTCTTTCTCTCCTGCTTTGTCACTACAGACAAAATCTTCGCCCACACGGTGAAAAGAGCCTACGCACAGTGGCACAAACTTGCTTCTTTCTCCTCCTGATGTCCCTTCTCCGCTGCTCGCTTAAATATCCTCCGCGCTAGATTCCGTAAAATTCTAACCGTTTCGTCGGCACGGTGCAGAGCCAAGACTGCGGAAAGAGGGAGACGATTCGAGGGCCGTCCGCGACACGTGACGCAACTCTACATCACCACGCCCGTTTCCTTCCAAATATTTCAACGGCTTCCTCGGCGGCCGATGTGAGGAGGTTGGTCGGCAAAACTACGCTTCCAAGGGTGAGAGACGGCGTGCCCCGGGAGTCTCTGGATCTTGTTTTCTTCGTTAGCGTTGACCTTGAGGCGTGTCTTAGCGCTTGGTATTGTTACTGTCGCTAGAATTCGGCGGCGCGCTCTGTTTCTGAGCGCTCGTTTGTGACACTGCCCCCACTTTAGGAATATTATCACATAATATTCAAAAGCACACAAAGAAGCGCGAAGAGTCGCCACATAATAGGAGTCCGTAACACAATCCGTCACTCATGACACGTCACATTAACAAAAGAACACTCAATACAATTGCACATTGCAATTCAATATCACAACACAAGAAATATAACCACAAGTGCATGAGTACAACACTCCATCACACATTTCAAATATTACAGATGTACAAAGGTCTGCCTTTACAACAATTGTACAATTCTATACTTCGCATCCCCGCACCAAACAATTTGACACGCTGGACATACACTTGTGACACTGGATAACAACAACACAACTAATTGGGGCCCAACACTGCCATACACATTCTGATTAGACCTCAGCACCTATCCTGTGGACTTCGAGTTGCGCTTGCGTCCTTTCTTGCGGTGCTCGCTCGAACTTTTCTTATTTTTTCTCGTTCTGTTTTGGCCAACCCTTCCAATTGATGGTATCTGAGGTGGTGTCTCAGCCACCGTTGACACCTTAGGCACCACTCACAGGTCGTAACGTTCAACCGATATTGTATGCTTATTCACCAGCTTGTTCACGTCAGGACATTTGGCCTGGCTGGCCGACTGCGGCACCTTTTCACGGTTGGTCGGTTGAGGTCACTCTCACACAACTTCAGCTGAAAGGCACGTTCTCTCGTTCAACACGATCATCCCCCGGTTCACTGTCTTTGTACCACGGCTTCACCTTGAACTTTTTTTGATTTGATTTAATTTATTTCAGACAACCCGTATACACAGTTTGCCTAGGGGATCGGCGTAAAGGCAAAGAAAGCCTGACAAAGCGCCAACCCCCTATGTACACACATACATAAACAGGTTATATATAGCAGTACAAAAATTGAAATTGAGATACATACAATATCAAAAAACATTTACAATTTTTTTTTTTTTTACATCAAGCCAGTATTGACAAAGAAATGAACAGCAATTATGAATTAGCACATAAAGAAATAATAAGAGACTATTTACGCACAACAAACAGGCAGACAAAAGCAAAAAAAATTCATAAAGTCACAGCAGCATATAAAAGTTACATAAAATAAAATGAATCGAAAGAGGTATGAGAATCTGTTTGAGTTTTTAGAAGGAATGTGTGTATCTTCTTTTTGAAAACATAAATGGAGGAACTTTGTTCAATTAATGCCATCACAGTGGGGTGTTCATTAAGAAAGTGGGGAATTTGGTAAGTTAGTTTTTGTGTACCGTAATTTGTACGAAGCGTGTCTTTCTTGAAACTAATGTGTCGTAAATTATGACTGTGGTCACGCTCGTGATACTTCCTGAAAAATTCAATTCGATTAGATTTAACTTCACGATATATAATCATTGCTAATTTTTTATATCGGATATTATTAATGACTAGCAGTCTATGTTTTTCGAAAAAAGGGGCTGTGTGCGAACGAAAAGGTAGAAGTTCAATTAATCGCACAGCTCGTTTTTGTAATAGATATAAATTATTGAGGTTAGTTTTTGTCGTCGTTCCCCAAATCAGAAGACAATGGTGAAGGTGCGAATGTATGGTTGCGTAATAAATCTGTCTTTTTAACCATACTGGTAATAGGCTGCGCAACGTGCATAGTATGCCAACTGCTCGAGAGATGTTTTTTCGCAAGTAATTTATATGCACAGACCAATCTAAATATTCGTGAAAAAAGACACCGAGAAATTTAAGAGACGCAACGCGTTCAATAGGCTGTCCCTGAAAGCTAATAATATTCTTGCTAGTGTATGTTTTGTTACGAGGTCTAAAAACAACAAATTTTGTTTTTTTAGCATTTAGATTTAACCTGTTGGCCCTAAGCCATGTAGATAAGTTTTGTAGCCAAATATTCGCTTTCAACATAAGGTCGTCAATATCTGGCCCAGAGAAGAATACATTCGTGTCATCGGCGTACAAAATAATGTCAGGTGTAAGAGGTATGTTAACTATATCATTTATGTACATAATAAACAAGAGTGGGCCAAGGATTGACCCTTGTGGCACGCCGCATGTAATTTTACCGAATTCAGATTTCGCATTACCAATGTTGGTGTATTGCACACGGTTTTCTAGGTAACTTTTACAATGTCTAGAGCTATACCTCTGACACCGTATCTGGATAGTTTGAGCAGTAAAACATCATGCTTAACGGAATCAAATGCTTTTTTAAAGTCAAGGAAAAGCCCTACCGTGAATAGTTTTTTTTCTATGTTGTCAACTATTTTATCTTTAATATCGAGTATGCCATTTCTGTGGATTTTTTCTTTTGGAAACCATATTGATTTTTTACGATAATGTTTTTTTGCTGAAAAAAATTAGTAAGCCTGAAGTTTATAGCTTCTTCAATAACCTTGGAAAACATAGGTAAAACAGAGATTGGCCTATAGTTACCGAGATCGTTTTATCACCTCCTTTAAAAATAACTGATACCCTTGCAATCTTCAGTTCGTTGGGAAACGTTCCAGAGCTTAGAATAAGATTACATATGTGCGATAGAGGTAAACAGATAGCATGAGCGACTACTTTAAGAGGAACTGCCTTCAATTCATCTACACCACAGGCACTGTTGCTTTTTAACTTTTTTAACAAGCCGCATATTTCTTCCGGTGTAGTAGGATACATATAAATTGTTGAGTCTGAGCTGTTCATGTAAGAAGTGCAGCTGATATCATTTGTCGGTGAAGACGTGCAAACACCTGCCTTTAAAAAATGCTCATTAAACTTGTTTGCCAGCGAACTACCCGTATATGATACGCCCTCAATCAATATTTCCGATATTACGTCTCTTTCGTTTTATTTCGTAGTTCATTAACGCAATTCCACACTTTCCTGGAATCGTTAGCAATGCTAGTAAACTTAGCCTCGTAATACAAGTTACGTGCTTGTTTAATATCAGCTGCTAATTTATTTCTCATTTTTTTGTATTCAGCTAACTGATCAAGGTTCTTTGTTTTTATAAACAATGCAAATAGTTTATCACGGGTCTTTATTCTCTTCAGTAAAGAGGCATCAATCCATGGTTTTCTCGATTTTTTATGTTTTTTAAGCTGTTCTAAGGGAAATACAGTGTAATAGAGTTCTTTTAATGTTCTAATAAATAAGTCATAGGAGACGGTAGGATCAGTTATCTGCAAGACAGGCTCCCAGCTAGTTCCTTCAACCAAATGTTTGAAATAATTAACCCTTTCTGCAGATATTTTTCTTAAAAGAATAGGTGGCTGTTTGCGTTGGTTGTGTTGAGCCATGTGAGGCGTAAAAAAAATGAAGAAGGGCAAATGATCACTTATGTCTGATATTAACACTCCGGCATCAGATTGACCAATTTCATAATTTGTAAAACAAACGTCTAGCAAAGATTCAGATTTGCTCGCTATTCTTGTAGATACATCAATGACATTTTGACAGCCAAAACAAAGAAAAACATCAAGTAGCATCTGTGCAGGTGACTCCACAGAGAGAAAGTTTATATTCAGGTCTCCACTAATTATTATAGGTAGACCAACGTATGAACAGTGCTCTAAAACACGCTCTAGAAATTCAATAAATTTTGTTACAGAACCGTTTGGAGGCCTATATAGAACGGCTAGCATTGTGTTAAAGCACTTCACAAGCAAACATTCATAGTGAACATCAATGATTGAGTATTCTGGAATAACTTCATAATTAAAGTGGTTTTTAATGTACACAGCAACGCCTCCTCCTCTTTTTTTTAGGTCGTGATACTGATATGCAGTTGTATCCCGAAAAGTTTACAGCGGGGCAGTCATTGGAAAACCAAGTTTCGGTGAATGCCAATACGTCAAACTCATGATCTAAGTTGTCTAAAAAAAGGTTAACAGAATCATGTTTATTTTTTAAACTTCGTGTGTTAAGGTGAAGCAAAGAGAATCGCTTGGCGCCACGTAAGGCCTTGAGACGCCTAAATGAATCAGCATCATGGTATTTTGTGTTGTCGTGAGCAGCCATATGCTTATATGGCGCAAGAAAAAAAAGTGTCATTTTTAGAGTTATCTTATAAGGTCGAGGTCACTGGCTGTCTTAATCCGTATTACTCTGTCCCGTTCACTGCGCCGAACGAAGAATTTTCCGTCCTTGACCCAGGCGAATTGATATTTCATTTCTCTTGCCTTTGTTTTCATTTGCCAGAACAACCGCTTATTCTGTGCAGTCAAGTTTTCATTGATGAAAACCTTTGAATTCTTTTTTCGTAGCTCGCCTCTTTTTGCAAGCCAAGCGTCACGAGTACACCGGGCAGAAAAACGCACGATAATAGGCGATGGCTTATCACCCCCGTCTGTGCCTGCTCTAGTGCGCAGTCGGTGGGCGGCTTCAATATCCTTTCCAGATAATTTTGGAAGCTCCAGTCCATCAGCCAAAAGATTAAGTTTTTCTATTACTTTTTCATTAGTTTGTTCGCCTAGTCCATGGATTTCCAGGTTAAGGCGTCTGCTATATTGATCAAGGTTATTAACTTCTTGCTTAAGCATTTCTACTTCACTATTGTTAGTCTGCGTTTCAAGTTTTTCCACTCGCTTTCTTAAATTGCTCATATCAGTACTCTGTCGCTTCATTTCGGCAAGCACGTCATCATACTTGCTTGACATTTCCTGTAGTGACCTTTCAATACCACATACAGTGTCAGCAACACCTACCAGAGCATCGACTTGCGATTTCATTGAAAGAAGTAGTGATAATTTCTTCTGAATTTCGCCTATTTCTTTTGCGAGGTTCATTTCCTGCTCCACATTTTCTAGTTCAGCACACTTGCTGCTTCGAGCTTTCGACGTTTTGCAAGTTGCACAGCTCCACGAGTTCTTCGCCGCTGCATATTTCTTTTTATATGCCGATTCTGTTACTCCTGAACATGCACCTAAATGATACGTATATTTACACTCTAAACATGACAGGTATGGTGCGTCCCGCAAAACTTCATGACAAGAAATGCAAGTGTCGGTCATGTTAGTTACTCAGCAGCAGTGGCAACCGCGTACTCAACCAGGATATGTCAAATTTTACATACAGATGAGCACCAACCTGGGAAAAGGAAGACGATTTGCTTTAGTAGCCAGTCGACGAGCCTCACGGTGCCACCACTGCTGAATGTGTGTGACAGGACACACGATGTCTTCTTCTTTTTATACGTTCTCGGTGATGACGTCAGGCTTGTTATCCAACGTTTGTGCCACTGGTCGTCGCATCGATGGATGGTAGCACCGATGTTTCTTGATAGACGTCGATTCCTGGGAAAAGGAAGACGATTTGCTTTAGTAGCCAGTCGACGAGCCTCACGGTGCCACCACTGCTGAATGTGTGTGACAGGACACACGATGTCTTCTTCTTTTTATACGTTCTCGGTGATGACGTCAGGCTTGTTATCCAACGTTTGTGCCACTGGTCGTCGCATCGATGGATGGTAGCAACCGATGTTTCTTGATAGACGTCGATTCCTGGGAAAAGGAAGACGATTTGCTTTAGTAGCCAGTCGACGAGTGGAATCTTCGCGGGATTGTCCTCCACTGTACCTCTCGAATGTTGGGTTGACTGGGGCTCCATCTTAGGTCTTCCCACAAACATTCGGGATCGTTCGGCCCTCGAGCTCCGTCAATGTTTCCGATGATGAGGTCGTACAGGGTGTCGTCATGCACAGGGCAGTAACTCTTCCACTGAAGTACGGGGTTTCGACCTCAATCGCCACTTGAGGAAGTATGCGAACCGTGCTGTCAATTTGGCAAACCGGTTTGTTTTGCCTGTTAACTCGCTTTCTTTGACCAAGTTTCTCCGCACAATAACAGTGGAGCTACCGGTGTCTCTTAACACAGTAACTTTTTTGCCCACAACTTTTTCAGGCAGCGTTGGCATTCCCTTTGTAAAACCTGTTGGCCATTTTGTCATTACAGCACCTACAATTGGAAGTTTCTTCCCGTTTTTCAACTCTACGAATCCGTAGGTGAAGTGATCATCATTGGCTTTTGATACCGCCTACACACAGGCTACTTGGTGAGTGTGACTCGCTCTGCTACGACATGCATCTGCCTTGTGACCGGTCTGGTATCATTTGAAACATTTTACAACCGTAGGGCTCGTAAAGTTAGTTAGACAGCTGTTAGTGCGATGACCCACTCTATTACACAGAAAACATCACGGAACACTCTCCGGTGCACGCTTCTTTTCTTCGGGCGCCGCTTTCTTCAATTCTTCGGGACACTCCTTCTTGACCTTGGCCAAATTTGTGCTACCTTGCGCTTCCAAGAATTGGTCGGCCAATTCAAGCATGTCTTCAAGGGACTCAGCATTCCTCGCTATCAAGTACAGTGACAGGCTTGGGTGGCAACTGATGAGAAATTGCTCTCTATGAAGGAGCTTCTAAGCTGATCATACTCCTGTGCTGTGCCTGAAAGTTCGATTCATCTGTCAAAATATAGGCTAAGTAGGGCGGCCTACTGCGTAGCCGTCTCACCATCAGCTGGTCTTCTCGGCCGAAATCTGTCCCGGAAACCTTCCACAGTAAATCTAAATCGCTTCAGTAAAGCAGCTTTCACCTTTGTATAGTTGGCTGCATCAGTCGGCGTCAGCCTACTGTACACGCTGAGCGCTTCACCACTTGAGCAACTATTCAAAGCAGTTGCCCATTGATGTTCCGGCCAATTCCGCCTTCTTGCAATCGTCTCAAATTTGTGAAGGTACGCGTCAAGGTCGCCCTTGCTTTCATCAAACGCTACGAGCAGTTTGCTAGGGCTCCAGCGGAAGCCATGATCTTCTCGTTCGCTGCTTTTAGTTCTAGTTTGGACGGAAGTTTCGCTTCGCTGTTGGAAACGAAGCAGATCGAGTTCCATCTTGTGTTGCTGCTGCCATTCTCTTTTAGCCATCTGCACTTCTCTTTCTTCTTTCGCCCTCTCAGCTGCCAGCCTTTCTCCCACTCCGACTTCAGTTGCTGTTCTCTTTCTTCTTTCGAGCACTCAGCTGCCAACCTCTCTCTCTCCAACGCAGGTGCTTTTTTCCTTGGCCCTCTCAGCTGCCAACCTCTCTCTCTCCAACCCTGCTGCATTTTCTTCCTTGGCCTTCTAAGCTGCCAACCTCTGTCTCTCCACCGCCTATTTCTCCTCCTGACTCGCCCACTTATGTATTTTGGCGCCAGAAAGACCCATCTTCTCACCAAGCTAACTTCTCCAGATCCATGGTGCCTCTCAAATAAAATTCTAGCACCGTTGTCACGGGTCCCGTTAATTAGGGAGGCGATCGCCGGGCTATTTCCAAGGGCCGAAGTACCAGCCCCCTGAACCGCACCACGAAAGCGTGGACAATTTAGAAGGGGTCCTTTTTGGCGCGCCAGCGGACGCTGGCGGTGGCCTAGAGAACAAGTCAGAGCCAAGAGTTGATAAACAAACAAATTATATTCTCAATAATTGCAGTACAATATGTCACCAGTCAAACAACGTACTACACAGTACAATCAGCCACACTCGAAACAACGGACACAAACAACAGTACACACTACAATGTAGTCGCATGCATAGAACAACCAAGACACTTAAAGACTAAAGAGATAGAAAACCTATTCAGTCCAAAGTTGTTGGAACAAAAGTCTGGATGATACTATTCCGAGAATCACTCACTCAAAGTCCACCATTGTTGTCGTTCCGCTGCCCCCGAAGTTTCTCTTCCAGGAAACGTCGCGGAAGTTTCTCTTCCAGGAAACCTCGCGTCTTCAATAGGCCACTCTCCAAGCTTCAAATTCTTCGCCGGAAACACGTCGGCTTCACACACGCAGCTGTTGCCACGCGTCTTCACTCGATAGCAGTAAATACACACTCTTGCCTGTAGCTCGAGTCGTCACCCCTCAGGTGGATATCATCTTCTTCTCCTACTTTATCTCTACGGACAAAACCGTCGCCGACTACACGGCGGAATCCCTACGCGCTCTGGCGCTAACTTCCGTCTTCCCCTGCTCTCTCGTCTCGGCTGCTCGATTAAATACCTTCCGCGCAAGATTCCAGAAAGTTCGAATCATTTCGTCGGCGCGATGTGCAGCGAAGGCTGGGGAGAGGGCGAGACGGTTCGAAGGTCGTCCGCGACGGATGACTCAACCCGGCATCACCATGCCCCTTTCCATTTAGAAATTTCCAGAGCTTTCTCGGCCGCCGATGTGGGGTGAGGAGGTTCGTCGGCGAGCCTACGCTTCCGAGAGGAGAGGCGCGCGCCCGGGGAGTCGTTGGATGTTTGTTTTCTCTTTTTTTATGGTTGACCTCGTGGCGTCACTCTGGCGCTTTGTCGCGAGAATTTGGCGGCGGGCCCTTTTTGAGCGCTCGTTTTGTGACACTGCCCCCCACTTTAAGAATTTTATCTCATAACATTCAAAACCACACAAATGAGCGCGAACAGTCACCACACACTTAAAGCCTGTAACATAGTCCGTTGCTCATGGCACGTCACATTCACAGTAGATCACTCAATACAAATGTACATTGCAATTCAATCTCACAACACATCAAATATAACCACAGGTGCATGAGTACAACACTCCATCACATATTCCAGACAATACAAATGTACAAAGTTCTCTCATTACAACAATTACTATACTCTAATCATTACTATACATCCCATCACCGTAACATACATTTTGACTCACTCGACATACAGTTGTGGCACAGGAAAACAATCACATTAACTTAACATATAGCACTGTCAAACACATTCCAAGTCGACTTCGACACCTATCCGGCGCATTTTGAGCAGCGCTTGCGCCCTTTTTTGCGGTGCTTTCTCGATCTCTTCTTATTGTTTTTGCTCGTTTTGTTCCGGCGAGCCCCTCCCAACGACGGTATCTGAGGTGGCGTCTCAGCAATCGTTGTCACTTCCGACACTGCTAGCGGGTCATGACGCTCAACCGATCCTGTCCGGTTATTCACCCGCTTGTTCATGTCCCGACATTTGGCCTGGCTGGCCGACTCCGTCATCTTTACATTGTCGGTCAGTTGAGGTCGAGCTGAAGTAAGCCCAGCTGCCCAGCACGTGAACTCATTCGATACAATGATGTTCTCATTCACTGTCTCTTTTGCCCAGGCTTCACCTTGAGCTCGAGTGAAATCCTTCGCGGCATTGTTCTGCGCTGTATCTCGCGGTCCCTGTGTCGGCAGGGGCTTCATCTTCGGGTCTTCACCCAAACATACTGGATCATTCGTCCCTCGCGCCCCGTCGATGTTTCCGTTGACGAGGTCGTACAGGGGGGTCGTCATGCATAGAGCCGTAGCCTTCCCGCTGAAGTACGGGGTTTCAACCTCAATCTCTGCTTCGGGAAGCATCCGAACCGTACTGTCAATTAGGCAAACCGGTTTCGTTTTGCCTGTTAACTCACTTTCCCGCACCAAATTTCTCCGCACGATAACAGAGGAGCTGCCGACGTCTCTTAACACCGTAATCTTCTTACCCGCAACTTTTCCAGGCAGCGTTGGCATTCCCTTCGTGACACCGGCTGGCTGTTTTGTCACTACAGCGCCCAAAACAGGAATTTTTTCCCCATTTTTCAACTCCACGAATCCATCGGTGACGGCAGTATTATCGGATTTCGGTGCCGCTTGCACACAGGATACCTGGTGAGTTTGACTCGCTCCGTTACGACATGCGTCTGCTTTGTGCCCAGTCTGACCACACTTGAAACATTTTAATACCGTACGGCTCGTAAAGATCGTTCGACAGTTTTTCGCGCGATGACCCACTCGGTTACACAGAAAACATCGCGGAATGCTCTCCGGTGCACGCTTCTTTTCTTCGGGAGCCGATTTCTTCGAATCTTCGGGACACTCCTTCTCGACCTTGGCCAAATTAGTGCCACCTTGCGCTTCCAAGAATTGATCAGCTAATTCAAGCATGTCTTCAAGTGACTTAGCTGTCCTCTGTTTCAAGTACAGCGACAGGCTTGGGTGGACATAGTAAGAAATTGTTCTCTAATTAGGAGCTCTGTAAGCTCATCGTACTCCTGCGCTGTCCCTGAAAGTTCAATCCATCTGTCGAAATAATGGCAAAGTCGGGCGGCATACTGCGTAGCCGTTTCAACATCAGCTGGCTTTCCTGTCCGAAATCTGTCCCGGAATCTTTCCACAGTAAATCTAAATTGCTTCAGCAAAGCAGCTTTCACCTTTGCATAGTTGGCTGCATCGGTCGGCGTCAGCCTACCGTACACACTGAGCGCTTCACCACTCAGCAAGTACTCAAACAGTTACCCATTGATGTTCCGGCCAATTCTGGCTCCTTGCAATCGTATAAAATCGGTGAAGGTACGCGTCAAGTTCGTCCTTCCTTTCATCAAACGCTACGAGCAGCTTGCTTGGGTTCAAGTGGAAGCCGTGATCTTCCCAATCGCTGCTTTCAACTCTAGCTTGCACGGGAGTTTCACTTCGCTGTTGCCAACGGAGCCGCTCGAGTTCTATCTCGTGATGTCGCTGCCGTTCCCTTTCCTCTCTTTCTTCTTTCGCCCTCTCAGCCGCCAGTCTTTCTCTCTCCAGCTCCAACTTCAATTGTTGATCTCTTTCTTCCTTCGCCCTTTGAGCGGCCAGCCTTTCTCTCTTAAACGCAGCTGCTTTTTCTTCCTTGGCTCTCTCAGCTGCCAACATCTCTCTCTTCAACTCAGCTTCTTTTTCTGTTTTGGCTCTTTCGACCGCCAACCTTTCTTTTTCTAGCTCAGCTGCCTTTTCTTCTTTGGCCCTCTTAGCTGCCAACCTCTCTCTCTCTCCACCGCCTCTTTCTCCTTCTGGCTTACCCACTTCCGTAGTTCGGCGCCAGAAAGATCCATCTTCGCACCGAGAGTTACTAACTTTTCGAGATCATTGTGTCTCGCAAATAAATCTTGACGCGTGCAAAAAGTATCTGCCTAATTCAGTCTATCGGAACACTCTCCTGCACTCGTTAACTAGAACACTGAGCAACACACAAAATCGTTCCGATAGCACTATCGACAACTCGAGGCTCTTTCTCACTACTTTGGACACACTGTGCATCAAAAGGTCCTGTCGCGGATGCCAGATTAACTGTCACAGGTCCCGTTAATTAGGGAGGCGATCACCGGGCTAATTCCAAGGGCCGAAGTACCGGCCCCTGAACCGCACCACGAAAGCGTGGACAATTTAGAAGTGGTCCTTTTTGGCGCGCCAGCGGACGCCGGCTGTGGTCCAGAGAACAAGTCAGAGCCGAGAGTTGATAAAAAAACAAAATTATATTCACAATAATTGCAGCTCGGAAACAATACACAGGTATGCACACTCCACAATAGTTGAGTACAATATGTCACCAATCAAACAACGTACTACACAGTACAATCAGCCACACTTGAAACAACGGACACAGACAACGATACACACTACAATGCAGTCGCATGCATTGAACAACCAAGACACTTAAAGACTAAAGAGATAGAAAACCTATTCAGTCCAAAGTTCTTGCAACAAAAGTCTGGATGATACTCTTCCGAGAATCACTCACTCTAAGTCCAGCGTTGTTGTCGTTCCGCTGCCCCCGAAGTTTCTCTTCCAGGAAACCTCGCCGAAGTTTCTCTTCCAGGAAACCCCGCGTCTTCAATTGGCCACTCTCCAAGCTTCAACTTCTTCGCCGGAAACACGTCGGCTTCACACACGCAGCTGTTGCCACGCGTCTTCACTCGATAGCGGTAAACACACACTCTTGCCTGTAGCTCGAGTCGTAACCCCTCATGTGGAAATCATCTTCTTCTCCTACTTTGTCGCTACGGACAGAACCTTCGCCGACTACACGGCGGAATCCCTAAGCGCTCTGGCGCTAACTTCCGTCTTCTCCTGATCTCTCGTCTCCACTGCTCGGTTAAATACCTTCCGCGCGACATTCCAGAAAGTTCTCGTCATTTCGTCGGCGCGATGTGCAGCGAAGGCTGGGGAGAGGGCGAGACGGTTCGAAGGCTGTCCGTGACGAATGACTCAACCTGGCATCACCATGCTCCTTTTCATTTAGAAATTTCCAGAGCTTGCTCGGCCGCCAATGTGGGGTGAGGAGGTTCGTCGGCGAACCTACGCTTCCGAGAGTAGAGGCGCGCACCCGGGGAATCGTTGGATGTTTGTTTTCTCTTTTTTTTATGGTTGACCTCGCGGCGTCATTCTGGCGCTTCGTCGCGAGAATTTGGCCTCGCGCCCTTTTTGAGCGCTCGTTTTGTGACAACCGTGCACAAGATATCTGCCAACTCAGTCCATCGAAACACTCTCTGCACACTTGTAAACGAGAACACTGAGCAACACATAAAACTTGTTCCGATAGCACTATCAACAACTCGAGGCTCTTTCTCACTACTTTGGACACACTGTGCACCAAAAGGTCCTGTCGCAGACGCCAGAATAATTGTCAGAGGTCTCATAAATTAGGGAGGCGATCGCCTGGCTAACTCTAAGGAACGAAGTATCGGCCCCCCGAACTGCACCACGAAATCACGGACAATTTATAAGTGGTCCTATTTCGCAGCCCGCGGACGCCGGCTGTACTCCAAAGAACGAGTCAGAGCCGAGAGTTGATTAACAAAACAAAATTATATAATCAAATATGGCAGATCAAACAATACACAAATATGCACACTCGACAATAGTTGAATACGATATGTCACCAATCAATCAACGTACTTCACAGTACAAACAGCTACACTCGAAACAACGGGCACAAACAACAATACGCGCTACAATGCAATCACATGCATCGAACAACCAAGACACTTAAAGACTAAAGAGTTTGAAAACTTATACAGTCCGAAGTACTTTGAACAAAGTCTGAATAATACTCGTCCAAGAATCACTCACTCAAAGTCCAGCGCTCTTGTCGATCCGCTGCCACCGAAGTTTTTCTTTCAGGAAACCTTGTGTCTTCGATTGGCCTCTCTCCAAGCATCAAGCTTCTTCGCCGGTAACACGTTGGCTTACCACGCGTTGCGATTGGAGAACGCGTCTATGCTCTCGGGCGGTAGACACACTCTCCCTCTTCTAGCACAAGTCTTCACCCCTCAGGTGGAAACTCTCTTCATCGCCTGCTTTTTCACTGAGGACAGAAGCCTTCGCAGATACGACAGGGCGGAATGACCCTACGCACATTTGCGCAAAACTTTATCTCTTGCTTTGCCACTACGAACAAAACCTTCGCCGACACGGTGGAAACACCCTACGCACACTGGCGCAAACTTCCTTCTTCTCCTCCTGATCTGCCTTCTCCGCTACTCGCTTAAATACCTTCCGCGCTAGATTCAAGAAAATTCTAATCGTTTTGTCAGAGCGACGCACAGCCAAAGCGGAGGAAAGAGCGAGGACGTTTCGAGGACCGTCCGCGACACGTGACGCAACTCTACATCACCACGCCCCTTTCCTTCCAGTTCTTTCCAGGGCTTGCTCGGGCGCCGATGCGAGAAGGTTGGTCGGCGAAACAACGCTTCCAAGGGTGAGAGACGGCGCGCCCGGGGAGTCTTTGGCTGCTTGTTTTCTTCTTTAGCCTTAACCTTGAGGCGTCTCTCAGCGCTTGGTATTGTTACTGTCGCTGGCATTCGGCGGCGCGCTCTTTTTCTGAGCGCTCGTTTGTCACAATCACCTGATTGCCTCTGTTGAATATGTTTAACATAGGTGGTAAAGTTTTCCGGCCTCGACAATGTCACTATAGATTGGGCTATAGTTCAGCTTTGTGAACACGCTCTAGAAAAGGAAAAAACTCTTCGTTGTGTACGCTTGTTTCGTTGAGGAGAGGGAGTGAGTGCACAAGCAAGGAATCTATGCATTCGGCACTTTGCCAAACTTCATTGGCAATGTGAGTATGTCATTCAAAACAGCAGCGCCAGAAACGCTGCTTACGTTCTGACCCAGCCTTAGTAATAAATGACACGCGCTTTGCGCAAGTGGGAGCATGCAATAAGCCACGGCTGCACTAAAACGCTGCAGTCAATTCAATGATTGAGCATATGGCCCATTCCCAAAATCTAATACTGGGCTAAAGAAAGAGCTATGATGCATCGTATACACAGATACAAAATGCTTCAGAAGAATACTTAAGCTTGCAAAGAAGACATTCAACAGCAATAGCCCGACAAATTTGGTACCCGCTTCATCGTTTCGAAGGCTTTTATGGAGTGAGGCTTGTGGCATTTTTCAAATAACTTTGTACTGGCTGAACTGTGTGAATGGCGCTGTCAGAAAGAACCCTTATCTTGCACAGGTGGGACATGCATGCCAAAGATTATAAAAATAACTCATACATTTTCTTTCCTGGGCTCGCGTCTTTCAGCTTTTGAAGAAACTGGACTCCCTGTAGTCAGAAACCGAGTGCTCCAAGTGCTAGGTTATACGTGAATGCCTTGCTAGTGCTAACTAAACCTACGAGTGTGAACACGTTCTGCCGTTGATGCAATAAAATAATTGGGAAGCAGTACACCTGCTAAAGCCGCTTTCCTGAAATATCTTTTTTTTGTTGATTCAGAGCGATATTTTGGACAATACCTAATGTCGATATCGCAAATTATACGACTCTGAAAAATTCTGGCTTCAGGAACAATGAACTCCTGAACTGCGTTTTTATGAGAACGTGAACGTTCTTTTGTTGGGCGTTTCTACAGGCTGACAAATGCTGGGAAGTATAGGAAAGAGGCTGGCGAATTCTTCCTGAAAGTAACGTTCTGGTGTGGGCTGGTGCTTAGAAAGAAAGAAAAAAGAAAGAAATCAAGTAAGAAAGAAAGCAAGAATGAAACAAAGAAAGAAAGAAAGAAAAGAAGAATGAAACAAAGAACTAAAGAAAGAAAGAAAAAAGAACAGAAAGAAAGAAAGAAAGAAGAAAGAAGAAAGAAAGAAAGAAAGAAAGAAAGAAAGAAAGAAAGAAAGAAAGAAGAAAGAAAGAAAGAAAGAAAGAAAGAAAGAAAGGCAGTGGATCAGGCAAGGCCACGTATGTGTAGCTTCGAGTGCCTCTCTTCCCGCAGTTAGGCAAGGTCCCCTGAATTTTTTTACTCTCTCTCTCATAGCTCCAGACTTTAATACTTTCATTTCTTACTAGTATAGAGTGCAAAGGCAGAATGTGCAGGTGCTAAGTAGAGGCTGAAACTAGTATGACCATGTTTACAACGCACCGACTCCTTGATTGATTTCTCGAAAAGCCTCGAAGCGACATTTACACCTTGTGTGTCATTAAAGCATACAAATACCCACAAAAATTAGAGCTAAAGACAATGTAACAGCGTTGTTTGTATTATCGCAACATGGACTAGGAGGATCTAAGGAGGTCGTCAATGTGTCTCCTGTTACGCACTCACAACCTGGCTCTCCAGAATTTCAATTACATCTGGGCATGCATTTATGAACAATATTTCATTCCTTCAAGATGAATACCTGGAACTTACCCTATTTGCTTCTGGTGGGTATTTAGCGTAGCACAACCGTGTTCCAATGCAACCCATTGAAATCAACTGTATACACAGAAAAGCAGAAAGCGTATTGGTTTTCTTTATACCGTTAGCATGCATCCGCGACCATGAACTTAGTAGAAAATACGAGCCTAGAATGCACTCGAACTGTCTAGCACAATGAGAAGTTTCGCAATCAAACTATCGTATATTCACTAGTAGACAAGTGACTATCGTTTCTGTGCTTTACTTTATTTTATCAATGTGAAGCATTTCTTAGTGACCTTCGACGACTTTGAGCGTATCTATCTATCTATCTATCTATCTATCCATCCATCTATCCGCCTACGACGTTTAGCCCTCCTGGCCGTTTCGATAATGGTATAGATAGCAAACTTGATGATTTGATTGATATGTGGGGTTTAACGTCCCAAAACCACTCTATGATTATGAGAGACGCCGTAGTGGAGGGCTCCGGAAATTTAGACCACCTGGGGTTCTTTAACGTGCACCCAAATCTGAGCACACGGGCCTACAACATTTCCGCCTCCATCGGAAATGCAGCCGCCGCAGCCGGGATTCGAACCCGCGCCCTGCGGGTCAGCAGCCGAGTGCCTTAGCCACTAGACCACCGCGGCGGGGCTAGATAGCAAACTTGGTATGGCATAACATCCCTGTATAAAGAACATATTTGACTAATCATAACATGAAAATCATGACATGTATGTCATGAATATTCTGATTTAAATTTCATCGTCCTGCCGCTCTTGCGGTGGTTTCGTTCACATGGCATGTTGCCGAACTGGTGTGGTATGTCATGATTGCATGGCTGATACAAGTGACAGAACCTAACATGAAAATCATGAGATACGTGTGACATAACAACATGACTACATGTCACGCTCATCATGCGCTTGCGGCCATTTCACTAGCGTCACATATACTAAATTTGGTATTACAATACGTGAATGGATGACGAAGGTATGCGACTGGTGCAAAGATGATAAACATGAGATGCTTGTCATGTAACAAAATGTCTACATGCTACGCTCACGAAGCGCTCGCGGCTGTTTCGCTAGCTTCACTTGTACCAAACTCGGTATTACGTGATGCGAACGGACGACATAGGTAAATGACACACCCAAACACGATACTCACGACATCCGTGCACTGTAACAACATGACTACATGCCACATTGATGATGCGCTCGGGGCCATTTCACTAGCGTCACATATGCCAATGGTATTACGTGACGCCAATGAATGAGGAAGGTATGTGACTGGAGCAAACATCATAATCATCAGATGCGTGTCATGTGAGAACATGACTACAAGCTACAGTAAAGGTGCCAATGCATTTCGACGTGACGCGGTGCGCGTACTCGCCGGCGTGAATTTCGTCACGTCACGCCGGCGTTGCCACGCCAGGCGCCAGTCCTGGCATATACTCGCAGGTGTGCGCCGCGCTGCGTTGCTTCCACGCATGCGCGTTTAAGTGCGTCCGGTGTCCGTCCATCACGAAAAAAGGGAGACGCAGTGTTGTCTGGGTAACGCATCGGCGCGAAATGCAGCATGTCGCATTTCGCGCCGGTTGCCATGGGGCCGCGCAGATGGACACTGTTCACGCGTGGCGTCATACTATAGAGTGCTCGCGTTTTGCTATCGTAGCTTCGCTGTGCTAAGGGTGCGTGCGCGTCAACGCTACATTTGAGTATATTGGGCCCTTCATGATGCGCTCGCAGCCGTTTTCTAGCTCCACATATACCAAATTTGGTGTGACGTGACGTCAATGGATGACGAAGTATATGATTGGTGCAAACATAATAATCCTGACACGCTTGTCATGTACGAACATGACAACATACAGCGCTCATAGCGTGCTCGCGGCCGTTTCGCTAGCTTCACATATACTAAATATTGTATCACGTGACGTGAGTGGATGACAAAGAGAAACGACACATCCAAACGTGATAATGACACGGCAGTCATGTACGGCATCACTTACCTCCACCTCGTAACGTTGTGCTGATTTAAATTCACATATGAACATTTCTCATTCGTGCTGCGCGTATCATCGAATCCAACTGTACGTGGGATCTGCCAATTTTTTTCGACGGTCCTCGTACGCTAAAACAGATGGCCTGTCTTTAAAGGAATTTGTAAGCTATCAGAGCTTTGGTGATACTGACTTTGAACAGAGTAATGGTATGAAAAAACTCTAAATTGTCTCCTTGCGCGTGCAACATTGCGTCGGTTACCATAGAACTCTGTGTCGCCTCAAGGGCTGACCTCAAAGTTGGGTAGTGTCTTCAAAGCGTCGGCATTATCTTTCATTTGTTTTTGCTTCTTTGAGTGGACAATACGCCTTCATCATGAAATAGTGAAAAATTGCACCAACAATATTTTTACAGGTACGAGCTCTTATGTATAAAGGTCAAGTGTTTCATGACTGCACTAAATATTCTTTGGAAGCATCACCACCAGTGGCCCCTGATATTATCTTCGGCTGAGCACATTTCAACTGCGCTCGGCCGTTGGTAATCACCGGGGCTACGTGTATCACAATAGTGACCGGCTTCTACCTTCTAGAGCGTTCATTGGCCGGAGGCGCACTCTTTTTATTCTCTCAATCTTGTATTCGCTCCCCGAGCCCGTGTGCCAGGCTGATTAGCTAATGAGAGAGCGGAATACTTGACTAATTAAGCCGAGTGGTTCCAAGACCGAGCATCAGTAATTAAGCCACATTATATTAAGAGCTTGCTAAATAGAACACCCTAATTAGGACCACGCTAACGAAGCTATTTTAAGCTGATCCCTAGTGAGCTAATATTATGCTGATAATGTCCACGCATCTCCACAGAGATCGTGATGACGAGTGGTTGAGCGAGGTTCTAAAGCCCATAATGTCTACCTTGAAGGCCCCGACTAGTATAAGGGTTTGTGCTTGTATGTGTTTTAAGTGGTTCCGTCCTACCTACGAGGGATATTAGTGTATTGTTAACCTTTTATTGTATGACGCATATGTCACCCAAGCGTCACCTCGTATAGTGTAGTTTGAGCGACATAGAAATATAAACAGTTGACGACAAAGCTCGGTACTAAGGTCCATTATTTTTGCGTTGTCACCAGCTTATAGTAAGGTAATGTGCTTGTTGGTGTTTTATGTTGTTCCTTCACAAATATAGTTTTCGTTACTCCGCTGGAAGCATTTCTTGTTCACATACAGATAAGTTCAGACTGAGCAGTGGTTTTCCAACTACCACTAGAATGTATAATGAGCTTCGACGATTAAGCTATGTCCTAGGTCCGTAATGCGCACGTTGAAGCTGCTGACTAGTACGAAGGGTTTGGTTTATATGAATTTTGTAGCGTTGCGTCACATTTAAGATTGATAATATTTATTGCTAAACCTTTTTGTTTCTCACATGGACTAATATCATCGACATGAACGTGAAAGATCACAAAGCTAGTGCCTAAGCAGCTTCGCGCCTAATGATATGACACTAATTTCAAGGCATCCCATTACATACTTGCTAATTGAGACCTTCCTAACTAATATAATGCTTATTAGGCCTATAATACACATATTCATGCTTGTTAGAACCTTGTGAGTTAAATCTTATCTAATTAAAGTCAAATTACTTATCACCATGTTAACACCAAGCTATTGATTGTCATGATGATAAATGTGTTTTTAATTAAGACCAAAGTAATTATGTCATGAAAATTGATATCCAGCTGATACAGTCTTCATTCTAAAGTAGACTGAGACGGCCGAAGAGACTGACTTGGAATTGAGCCGTGTAAAAAGCTGGAGAGAGAGAGAGAGAGGAAAGAGAAAAAGGAAGGCAGCGAGGTCAACCAGATGCTAGTATCCGCTATGCTACAAAACACTGGGGTTGGAGAATAGGTGGTTGAAAGAGAGAGCGTTAAAAATAAGTAAATAGAAGACAGACACACACACACGCACAAACAAAATCAGTCCACTCGGAGGCGTTCCGACAGGCCAGTAGTTCGCAAAAAGCCCAGTAGCGCTTGCACGGCCTTCTTCTGTGATGATTTATTTTATTTATTTATTTATTTATTGCATACTGCCAGCCACCTCTTGGTGGCCAAGGCAGGAGTGATACAAACTTTCGTACTTGCAGCCACTTATAACACTATACTTCACGGCGCAGAAATAAAATCACCACATAACAGGTTTGCGTGGAACATGAATACTCGGGTTACAGGAGCAACACAAGAGCGGTATCAAAAATACAATCCAAATTTTTGTTCCTAACACGAAGTGAAAAAACATCATTAGAAGAATTGAAATCTGCACATACGACCAGACAGCTTTACTACAGACAGGCAGTGGCAGCTGATAAGAATGCGTCGGGCGCTGCGATGCTGGTGACGTCATGAGGTCATGACGATGGCGCAGTATGCTTTTTTCTGGCAGTGGCTGGTCATCTAACTTGATTAGTTTATTAGAAAGGTATTGTCTATGTAGGTCTGGGCAGTCACACAGGACGTGTCGATTTGTCTCTTCGTCGCCGCAGTGTGCATAGGCGGCGGTGGTGTCCGCCATCCCTATGCGGAACGCTTACGCACGGGTAAACGTGACTCCCAACCATAGTCTGCACAGAGCGGTAGCGTACCTCGTCGAAGTTTTGTTGGAAGCTGTAAGCTTAACGTAGGATCAAGGTATTGTAATCTTCCATGCGTAAAATGAGGCTCAATTCAAAGTGACATGGAGCGTTGGCGAACAAGCATGCGGAGCCTCCCAGCAGCGTCCGTTCTAGAGAGAGGTATTGACTGTTCATTGTCTTCTGTATGGGCCCAACGGGCAGCTTGATCAGCCCGTTCATTACCGATAATTCCGCGGTGGCTTGGCAACAACTGAAATATAACGTGGTGCCCTTTCTCTGTTACACGGCGTAGCATTTGACCTGCTTCAAATACCAACTGCTCGTGCCCACCGACCACGGCGTAGATTTGGCAGAAGTGCTGCAGTGCCACCTTACAGTCGCAGAAGATCACCCGCCATTGCGTGCTTTGGTCGTTAAGGAAACGCAACGCATCGCGAAGTGCTGCAAGCTCTGCTGCCGTTGATGTGGTTGCATGAGCTGTCCTGAATTTGGTGGTTGTGGCTTGCGTTGGAATAACTACCCCCGCAGTTGAGCTGTTTGGCAGGACAGAGCCATCGGTGTAGACGTGGGTGCAGTCTCGGTATTTCTCGTACCTCAAAAATAAGGTGAGCTGCTTGAGGGCTGCCATTGACAAATGTCTTTTTTTTCTGAAACCCTGGTATTGTCAGGTTGATGACTGGCTGTTTGAGTCACCATGGAAGAACTGAAAGTTTTGCCGGGGGCGTAAAGCCAGTTGGTAGAAAGTCACCATGTGCAGTTACTGTTCCACAAAAGCAAGTATGAGGCCTACCTGCTGATAGAGAGGCTAGGTGGTGACGCGTAGTCCGGGCCGCATGTCTTATGTGAGTTCTTAGAGATTCAATTTCAATATGGGTCTGCACGAGGTGGTCTTTGGCTAAACCTATAGTCGCCACTATTGAGGCACCCTGAAGCAGAACTAGACAGAATGAAAGCACCTGTGCCTGAACGCTTTGTGTCATGCATCGACCTGTTTGCTGGCGTTTGATAACGCAAACAGACTGTATTGTAGAAAGCCAAGTGAAAGCACCTGTGCAGTCGTAACATACCATGCGGCTGCATTCCCCAAGTCTTTCCAGCGAGAAACTTGAAAGGATGGCTTATGCCCATCAACCGCTTTTTTAAATACGACACATGAGGGCTCCATGATATGTCTCTGTCGATTATGACACCCAGAAATTTGTGAGATCGGCAATATGGTATATTTTAATCATTATTTGTCACTGTAATTTGTTGTGGGTTTGCGCGTAAATGCCACAAGAGGGCACTTTCCGGAGGAAGTTCCCAGGCCTCGATTGCGGAGGTACTAATTAGTTACAGTAGCAGCTCTCTCGATTTTCGCTCGTAACTGCAGGCGAGTTACCGCAGATGTCCAGATGCAGATGTGATCTGCGTATGTTGATATATAAATATTGTTTGGTAGGTGCGTATGAAGAGTAATCAGTGTTAGATTGAGTAGCACAGGGCTTTGTACACCACCATTACAACTGAAATGAGCAGAGGTGTTCCCGGCTTCAGTACTCACAAAAAACAGTACACATATTTGATGTAGCTCAAGCTATACAAGAAACACCTTTGCGATGGACTTTAGTGTTACCTATCACGTTTTCCTGCCCATTTCAGGTGTCCAAGTACTTATGTGACGCGGGGGGGGGGAGATGGTGTATGATGTGTTCCCTGTATTTGGGGGTCTTCGACTAGTATAACGCCTGAACACATTCTTCATGTCATTATTCTACGCTGAGCTTTTAATTGCCTTTAATAAAGTGGGCAGAACAAACCTAGCCTCTCCTTGTGGAAGCCCCGCTTTCTCGCCTGATCGGTGCAATTCAGACACTGTTTTGTATCTCCACTGGTCAGCAAACAGAATGGCGTTTTGACTAGTATATAAAATTACTTGAGGCTTTTATACTGCATCCCGGCATGACGCAGCTGAGACCGCGTTGTGAGCGCTTCATAGGCATTCGCATAAATAATCGACCAACAAGCTGCCGTGGCCAGCAACAAAGGCTAATACTACGCAAAAACAAACTAAACAGGAAGTTTCCAAGGGCGCGTTTTCGGTAAACGAACAATGTTGTCAGAAACAGACATATGCTGGCGAAACCGTCTATACATGTTTCACAGTACAACATGTAACACTTCAGTCACATTGCCTGGTACAAGCGTCCGTTGTCATCGGGTGTCAGACAATGAGGTAAAAAATAACGACTTCGGGGTTTAAAGCGGCTACCCAATAAAGAATCCGCACACGCTACTGCACGTATTCCCTTAAGGCCACGTAGTGGTCGCAGAGCACGTTCGAAAGCATATCACGTGCACAGCTTCTCGTGCTTTAAAGTATGCTACCCATCATACAGAATGCAGCCACTTGCGAAAACTTCACTGAAACAGGCCACTTTCACCATAATTAGTTATAAGTAGTAATCTACAATTCAAACTTCTCGAGTAACTTCATACAATAAAAAGTACGCACAAATAGGTTTACGTGCGCACTAGGGATAGGATATCGCTACAGAGTTGAACCCTTGAAGGTTAAGCTTAAAAGACCCCTAATTTCTTTTTTTTTTCATTTTAAAGCATGCAATACGCTGCCTATCATGCGTTCAAAGCCCAGACATTATAATATTAAACTCGCACAACCCACCTGGAATTGAAAAGGCGGTCCTTTCATTTTATTTTTATTGAATACGACATTACTAATACAACAAATAATGCCCTGGTTCAAGTTAAATTATATGTGTAATATTGATTATGTACAATGAAATCAACTTCAATTGAGATCAAGCATCACTAACGTCTTATCTTAAGTTACGTTTCCTGGTGTAGACGGTAAGCCATGGAATTAAATGTCAATAAAACGTGTAGCCGACAATAACGAAAGAGATGTTTAAGGAACTGTCATTCGTCTAAAAGCTACGTTTCGAACTGCTTACAGAAGCCAGCGTTTCTAAGTACCTAAGAGTCACAATAATCAATGACCTCAACTGGCAGACTAACTTCCATACTCGATGTGAGAACACTCTTGGTGTGCATGCCAAAATTTTACCACGTATGTTCTCAAACCAACCCGCCCAGATTTCCATACTATTCCATCTTGGAAGTACCACTGTGAAGTCTGCAGCATAGAGTTTCCTACAAATGCACTACATTGTACTCTATAGCACTTCGATCTATGACAGCTGAAACAGACAGTGCTTCAGAGAGCAACGGAATCTTGGGTAGTACATGGATTTGTCAAATCTTCGTGCCTCTGGCTCGGGTGCTCAGATTTTGGTGCACGTTGAGAAACCCCAGGTGGTCGAAATTCGCGGAGGCCTCCACTACGGCGTCTCTCATAATCATATGGTGCTTTTTGGGACGTTAAACCCCACATATCATTCAATCAATCAATTATTCGGCTTGGCTTCACGTGACTTGGAGTCATTTTGTCACGAAGTCTTTTGTTGCACTTCACCATCTTAATCAATTAGGCTCAATAAGTAAAATCAGGTCACGATGTTCAAAATTATTTGTTTTGTATTCGAAAAACAGATCAATAAACAAAGGCACAAGCTCATTTGAAGCCCACCAGTACAAAGGCTTGACAAATCTGTGTACTACCAGTCATACCTATCTTCGCTGAATGATCGCATTGCCAGAGTCACCTCAAGTTAGTTTTAGGAAACTCTGTGGACTGCAGCGCCCCTTAGCCAATGGGAAGGGTGAAAATCTTTGATGATCTATTGCTCCACGCAGCGTCGTCTGCTCACCATGCTCTTTGCATCGGCGCATACGAGTTGGGCGAGTAATGCGAACAGACAGCAGCAGTGAAAAAAAGGGGTATGATTCCACCCATAGTTTCCTATAAGTACGCTAAAGGGAACTCTGGCGCTAGTGTCTAAAAAAGATGTACCCACGGCACTTCAGCGAGCATGGAAATGGTGGGTATTATACAGATTTGTCTGATGTTCGTACTTTAGGCTCTGGTTGGCTTCGCGAGACTTAGAGTGGCTTTGTTACGAAACGAAAATCAGCAAATGTACAACAATTCCACCTCTCTGCCTTATTCTTTTAGGCTTACCATATCAAATCAGGTCACGAAGTTCAAAAGAGTTTGTTCTTTCCTTCAAAACAAAACCGAAACATAATAAACGAATCCTTAAGTGCGGTTCGAGGTCCGCAAATACGTAGACTAGGCAGATTCGTATACCACCCATCATTCCTACGGTCGCTGATTTATCACAGTACCAAGGTCTCTTCTAGTTGATACTAGGAAACGCTAAGTACCCATCGACGCTTTACCGACCATTTCGAATTTATGACGCCGACTTCCGGTGCTGCATGGCTCGTAAGTTCGAAATCTACGCATCTACTTTTTACTCACTATGCGTTATAGCAGGCGTGTCTACAGCAATGACGGATATGGCTAATAACGAATAAACGTACCTGAAGAGTCCTCATCATGCGATGGCTCACAAAATGGCTCATTTCACTATTCATTAGGGGCGAAACAGGGAAGTTTATTGCAAACTGGTAACAACATTTCAGGGGAGTACAACCGTCTGGTGTAACAAAATCACTTCAGTGGCGTGTACAAACAAGAGAACAGAGACAGGATGTAACACACAGCACTTCAACACTCTCATAGATCACGAATCACTCAAGAAAAGAAACGCAAAAAAGCAGTTAGTTTGAACAGATTCACATATTACGTGTGACGAGAAGCATTTTTTTTTCGAGTAAGAACGGCAGTAAAGGAATCCGATCAAGGCAGAAATATTGTAGGCCCCTGTGCTCAGATTTGGGTGCACGTTAAAGAACTTCAGGTGGTCTAAATTTCCGGAGCCCTTGACTACGGCGTCTCTCATAATCATATAGTGGTTTTGGGACGTTAAACCCCACATATCAACCAATCAAATCAATCAATAAGCACTAAAGGAAGTTCAATATTCCCATTCCGAACTCCAAAAAACGTGTATGCCACCTTCTGATAAGGGCTTCTTCACCCTGAGTTTCAATCTGTTCGTTAAGGTTCCGAACCATGGTCATTCTAATCTTCTGCAACGCTGGGTATGCAGCTCGTCGGGGTCGTCACCGTGCTTCGGCCATACAGTGGCGACGCCACAAGACGAACATTGTGACGTACAGTACGAGTTGTTGAAATAAGCCCCTTCCGCGCTGTTGGCTCGAAGAAATTGCCACTCCGAATTGACGACCCACGACGTGCCACACGCCTTTGGCCGTTACGAATTGAAACATCGTGTGGCGGATCGTTTCTCTTTTCCCGCAGTTTGGGCAGTGGTTATTGGGAACGACGCCCCACTTTGACAGTCTCTTACGAGTGGGCAACGCGTCCCATTACCGCAGCCAATCAAATTCTCTATTTCCGGTACGTGGTTTTTCCGCCATTTCTTCCACTTGCTGGGCCTCCATCTCTGTTTTCCCTCGTTAGTAATCGAGCGACTGATTAACATTTCGCTAATGCGTGCGGGTGCGAGCTTTGCAAAGTATTCTTCGGTGGCGTCGCCATCAACTGAACGCTTGAGGCCCTCTGCTGCTTCATAAAAGGCATGTGGGTGTTCTGCTTGAGGTCCTCGGTACCTTTCCGACGTGAATGTGGCTCCAAATGTTCCGGTTCAATATAGCAATAAGCTACGGCCAGGATAGTCATTGTCCTGAAATAATTTGTGAACTGTCTTAGCTGCAAGTGCCTTTGTGAATGTCGCAACATCTGGAAGACTGAGTCCTTCACAACTTTTGGGGAGCTTCAGCAACTTTTGTTGAACTTTCAGTGTCTTTCCGTCCCATAGGAAGGCTCCAACCAATTATGCAAGGCGGCTTGCAAAATGTTTGGGTATTAGTGCAATGTGCCCGATATAAAAAGCATATGCGCATGCTTTGGCTTTCACCACCGTCACTTTGGCGTCAAGTGACGAATTGAAGTGAGTGGCATACGCGAAGACCTGCGTGGCTCTATGTACGGCGTCCTCCCAATTTCTTTTGGCCACCTCCCCGTCTTGAAAGTATACCCCGAGGACTTTTACGGCATCCACGTATTAAATACCATCCGGCAAAGAGCCGTGGAAGCTACCGAAACGAAGGGCTTTGCTTTTCTCCGAATTCAGGAACGCACCCGATAAACTGGCATACTCTTCGAACAGCTCCAAGAAAGCGCGGTAACTGGCTTGGTTTTGCACGAACACAGAGATGTCATCCGCATAAGCGGTCATGCTGACTCCAGACCTGTCATAGGAGAGCCCTGAATATGAGGGCACTTCGCCACTTTCCTAAGGAGAGGATCTATGGAAAGAACAAAGAGCACCGGTGCGATAGGGCATCTCTGGCAAACAGCTCTTGTTACTGAAAAGCTTGCTGTCTCCACGCCGTTGATGAGAAGTTGGCTGATCATGTTGGTGTATAGAAGCTTTATACATTCAACGTACTGCTCAGGAAAACCAAACATTCTAAGTACGCAGTACAGGTAGTCATGTTCGACCCTGTCAAAGGCCTTAACTTGATCCAATGACAAGAAAGCACCAGTAACGTTTTGGGCGTTGGCATAGTGGAACAAATCTCTTATCAGAGTAAGTGTTTGAAAAATTGACTTACCGGGTACTGCTCACGTTTGCGTGGGTGACACTATATCGGGCAGAAAAGTTTTTAGCCTCAAGCCAAGGATCGTAGCTACCCCGCAGGGGCGCCTGCGCAAGTAGGCATTTGGTGTGTAGCGACACCACGGACCCGAGCTAACAGGGGAGTTTCTACTCCCTCCCACGCCTCGCATTGCGTGGCTTTGCCGTGTCCGGGGAAAAGGGGATCCTGGGGGTTGAGCCGACGCTGGGTGATTGGACCTTTAAGGCCCCCCGGCAGAGGTAACACACCCCTTCGGCCCCGGCTTCACGTAGACGGCACCCCTGGGCTGACCCACCCAGGGAAAATCGGCAGTCGCCTTTTCCTATCTCTCTCTCCCCCACATCTTCGTCTTTTCACCTCTTTAAATCTATCCTGTCCTCTAATTTCTTCTGTTACTTCCCCATTTTCATGGGCGGCTTGGGTTAACCTTGTGCAACTAGCCAACATTGGCCTACGCGCATTAGGTTATCGTAGCGGTGTACGGCTGGCGTCTGCATGTTTCGCGTTTCATGAACCTTGTAGCGTCCCCTCGTTGGGCTCCGTGGTGGGTGGCCGCCATTGTTACTGAATTACATTCCTCTATCATGCAGAGAAGTTTTCCACTCCTCAATGATCGTGCCGCTTCAAAGCGCGTACGCACCGAAGAATTTTCCTTTTTCAGCCGACCCAAAGAAGTATTCCCTCGCTATCATGTTGTACACAGTGAGAAGCCCCACAAAACAGCCAGAACAGTGTCCCCGTTCATAGTATCGTGCTCCCTGACAGCCACATTAGGTGATGGCTACAAAGTTACAAAAATGGCTAGTGGTGACCTTCTTTTAGAAATCCGTGACAAAACACAATTTGACAAACTAAATAACCTTGCAACGTTCGGCGACATCCCCATTAGCGTAACACCTAATCGATCCATGAACTCTGCACGTGGAGTTGTTTCTGACACAGACCTCCTTGACCTGACGGAGGCTGAACTTCTCGAGGGCTGGAAAGAACAGAATGTGACCAACGTGAAGCGAATCACTATCCGAAGGAACAATCAGGAAACCCCCACGAAACACTTGGTACTGACCTTTGCCACCAGTGAACTACCACAAACAATAGAAACTGGCTATACAAAGACACCGATCAGACCCTACATACCAAACCCCCGCCGATGTTACCAGTGTCAAAGGTTCGGCCATGGCTCTCAGAGCTGTCGTGGTCGACCTGCTTGTGCCAAATGTGGTGCCCAAGGCCACATCTCTGACAATTGTAATGAAACCCCACATTGTGTAAACTGTGACGGAGACCACGCATCATATTCACGTTCTTGTCCTCAGTGGAAAAAAGAAAAAGACATTATTACACTGAAGATTCGCGAAAATATCTCATTCAAGGAAGCACACCGAAGGTGTTCGGCTTTTCACGGCACAACTTACGCTGATGCGGCGCGTCAGGGGGCAGCGGCGCATCACCCTCCGCCACTACCTAGGCCCACGCAAAGTGAGCCATCGGGTGTGGTGGCCGCCCCCATGGTGGAAGCAGCCAAGCCTGCTCCACCTACCAAGCCAGAGACTCTGGTGACTGCAGGGTCGTCGGGTCGACCGACCACGTCTCACCAGGCGAGGTCGCAAATACGCAGCAGCAGCTCGCGTACGCGGGCGTCCAGGGCTTCACGTGAGGCAATGGACACAAGCACGGTACCTCAGGTGCCGGAAACGCGGCGTGGCTCCATAGAGCGCGCTAAAAGAACCAAGAAACCAATAACAGGGCCCGACAACGGCCCTGCTACTTAAGTTACAACCTCCCACTTGAACAGCCACTTCATTTTCGTACACACAGCACCACTTTCCATCAAATATGGAAACACAGATTCTACGATGGAATGTCAGAGGCCTTCTCACTAACCTCGACGATGTCCAAGAACTTCTACACATTCACTCACCAAAAGTGCTGTGTGTACAGGAAACACACTTAAAATCTAAACACACCAACTTTCTACGCAGTTACATTATTTTCCGAAAGGACCGTGATGATGCCGTGGCATCATCTGGAGGTGTAGCTGTTATAGTTAAGCAAGGTTTAGCATGTAAACACTTGAAACTCCAAACGTCTCTTGAGGCAGTGGCTGTTCGAGTGGTGCTTCTAGGCAGACTTGTCGCCGTTTGCTCCTATATACTTACCTCCACATATTCAACTACGCAAACATGAATTCCAGTCTTTGATGGATGAACTTCCCGAACCCTATCTTGTTCTAGGGGACTTTAATGCACATAACAGGCTATGGGGCGACTCTCGTTGTGACGCCCGAGGTCGACTGATTGAACGGTTTCTTCTCTCTTCAAGCGCTTGTCTCCTGAATCGGAAAGAACCAACCTATTATAACCTCGCTAACAATACCTATTCCTCAATAGACCTGAGCATAGTATCTCCATCGCTTGTGCCTCTACTTCACTGGAAAGTCATCGCTAATCCCTACGGAAGTGACCATTTTTCCGTAGTTTTGAGCACACCTACATCAACTGAATGCCCGCCCCAGGTTCCAAAATGGCTATTAAGCAAAGCCAACTGGGAACAGTTCTATACCATCACACATATAAATTGGCGCGACATATGCACTTTAGACATTGAAGCGGCTGTCGACTACTTCACAGCATCTTTGATCGATGCAGCAACAAAAAGCATACCACAAACAAATGGACATCATCGAAAACGACGTGTGCCATGTTGGAACTCAGAGTGCCAAAATGCACGCAGGCAGCAAAACAAAGCATGGAGGGTGCTTCGGAACTCACCAACAGCCGAAAATCTTGCCACTTGTAAGAAAATGAAGTCTCAGGCCAGGAGAACGCGTCGGCAGGCCAGAAGAGAAAGCTGGCACAAGTTTTTATCGGGGATTAATTCTTATACCCAAGAGGCTAAAGTCTGGAACATGGTTGGTAGAGTAGCAGGAAGACAAGTGCATTCACTCCCACTCGTGAACACACAGCGTGACAGCCTGGAAGATCAGGCGAACTTCCTCGGTGCACACTTCGAGCAGGTCTCTAGCTCGTCACACTATACTGAAGCTTTTCTAAGATACAAAGCAAAAATCGAAAAGCAGAAACTGGAATACAAGTGTACAAAATACGAGGCATACAACCAACCTTTCAACTTAGCTGAGCTACAAACATCACTAAATTCCTGCAGTAATTCTGCCCCAGGCCACGACCATGTCATGTATGAAATGTTGAAAAACCTGCCGCTTGAAACGCGAAAAACTTTACTCTCCCTATACAATGCTATCTGGCTTTCTGGCACCATACCTACTTTCTGGAAAGAAGCCATTGTTATCCCTATTTTGAAACAGGGAAAGGACCCTTCCTCTGTTTCAAGTTATAGGCCAATTGCACTAACCAGCTGCCTTTGTAAACTTTTTGAAAAAATGATAAACCGCCGACTTTTATATTTCCTTGAAACACACAATCTGCTTGACCAATACCAATGTGGGTTTCGAGAGGGTAGATCTACCACCGACCATCTGGTGCGTATCGAGGCACAGATCCGAGACGCTTTCGTCCACAAACAATACTTTCTTTCTGTGTTTCTCGATATCGAAAAGGCTTACGACACAACATGGCGTTTTGGCATGTTAAGAGACTTGTCTCACCTGGGTGTGCGTGGTAGAATGCTTTCCATAATTGAGAGTTACTTGTCCAATCGGACATTCCGTGTCCGTGTGGGCGGAATTCTCTCACAAACATTTGTCCAGGAAACAGGCGTGCCACAAGGTGGTGTACTTAGCTGCACACTTTTTATTAACAAAATGAATTCCTTGCACTTGTCCATCCCTCGCAATATGTATTATTGTACATACGTCGACGACGTTCAGCTTGGCTTCAAGTCATGCAACTTGGCAATGTGTAAGCGGCAGGTTCAGCTGGGTTTAAATAAGGTCTCCAAATGGGCAGATGAAAATGGATTTCGACTTAACCCACAAAAAAGCACGTGTGTTTTGTTCTCTCGAAAGAGTGGCATGCACTCGCAACCTGACATTCGACTGAACGGGCAACGTCTGTCCGTCAAAGCCGAGCATAAATTCTTAGGCCTAATCTTGGACAACAAGTTGACATTCGTGCCGTACATCAAGTATTTAAAAACAAAATGTTTAAAAGCCATGAATGTTATAAAAGTGTTGTCACGTACTACGTGGGGTAGTGATAGGCAATGCCTCATGAACCTCTATAGAAGCCTCATTCGCACCCGCTTAGATTATCGGGCCGTTGTCTATCAGTCTGCTACTCAAAGTGCCTTGAAGATGCTGGACCCCGTGCACCATTTGGGCATCCGCCGTTCTACGGTTGCTTTTCGCACCAGCCCCGTAGAAAGCCTTTACGTTGAGTCAAATGAGTGGTCGCTTCATCTGCAAAGAACTTACATGTCCTTTGTTTATTTTCTTAAGGTGAAAGCAGACAAGGAGCACCCCTCATACTCTACAATTAATGATTTGTCGAGCTCAACTCTGTTTTAAAACAGGCCTTCGATGAGGCAGCCCTTCTCAGTTCGCCTGAAGTGTCTAGCTGAAGAAACTGCAGTGTCCCTTGAACACAGTTTAATGGCTCCTGTAGCATACCCACCACCGTGGCAGTGGCAGACTATAGACTGCGATGTGTCTTTCCTAGAAGTTACAAAACATGCACCTCTTGCCCACATCTGAACATACTTTTTGGAACTTCAACACAAATACACACGTCCTGAGTTCTTCACAGATGGCTCCAAGACTAACTCCTCTGTGCCCTACGCTGCTGTCGGCCCATCCTTTTGGATGCTGGCCCTCTACATCCACGCACAAGTATCTTCACAGCGGAAGCTTACGCAATACTTGTGGCAGCTAAACACATCAAACAATTACAAATACAAAAAGCAGTAATTTATACAGACTCCCTCAGTGTGGTAACGGCTCTGCACAGTCTTAAAAAACAAAAAATCCGGTCCTTGTCTCACTTTACTCCATTTTGTGCACACTCTACACACTCAAACAACATGTTGTAGTGTGCTGGGTGCCAGGGCACCGTGAGATCCAAGGCAACGTGAGGGCGATCAGCTCGCTGCATCCGTCCATGAGAGCACCGCCATTACATCCATATCAATCCCGGCCCTTGATCTTAAGCCGTCTCTCAAACGAAACCTCAGGGACTACTGGCAGAGCAAGTGGGATACACACACACAAAACAAACTACAACGTTATTAAGCCACACCTTGGTCATTGGCTGCCCGTATCGAAATCGCGTCATACAGAGGTAATACTAACGAGACTCAGGATAGGACACACATACACGACACACACACACACCTTTTGTCCGGTGGCGATCCACCATTGTGTGACAGATGTGGTGAAGCATTAACAGTCCTTCACATTTTAATTCAGTGCAAACAATTGGACACTGTAAGAAAACAACACTTTCCATTACCCTACCGACAACATATACCTTTACACCCTGCAATGTTCGTCGGTAGTGAACCGATTTTTAGTCACAAATCATTGTTAGCGTTTTTTAAAGAAATTCATAGTTTTCATATCATATACCCGGGCATCCCGTAGCATGACCTCTCCAGAGAGGTTTTTGCTGCGGTGATTACACAAGAAAGCACGTGTCTCACGGCCCTTGGATGCAAGGGTATGAACGTGTGAGGCACTTGTGCTAATGCCATACATATCTACTATCGTCTTTTTATATCACCAACTTTTGCCATCTATTCACAATGCACACAGCTTTCACGGCATGGTCATGATTTTATTACTTGTATGTTTTCACCCGCCTTACCGCGAGGAATTTTATGGCCCTTATACAGCCGCTAATCACAATCATCGTCCACATTCCATGTCCCATGAACTGGCGCTCTTTGCCCATCAAATGGCCCTTGCGCCAAAAACACCATATATCATCATCAAGGATCGTAGCTACAAGTTTGCAGTCCGTTTTAAGGAGGGTAATTGACCTCCATGACTGGAAATCGTCAGGATCCATGCCCTCCTTTGGCAGCAGGACTACACGGCCCTCACTGAAAGACCCCGCCTTCTGCCCATCAACAATGAACCTGTTAACCATGTCAGTAAGTGCGTCGCCTAGGACGTCGAAGAAAGTTATATAAAACCCCGTCAGTATTCCATCTCGACCTGGAGCCATGGTAGTGTTCATTTTCCTCAAGGCTTGCCAAACTTCATCTTTCGTCGCCTCAGTGCAGAGCATATCAGACGCCTCATGACACAGCGTGGGCAAGCCTTCACAAAAGTCTTCAATTCTTTGATGCTGGTTGCTGTCTTTGGAGCGATGATCTGCAGAGCAGAGCCTTTCAAAATGCGCCCCAAAGTCCTCCTCGATTGATTTGATATCTGTGACGATGCTCCCACACTCTGTCCGTGCTGCACCGATAATACTGGGCTGGTGTTTTCTTACCTCTACTCGCTGTGCGTATGCCAAGTTACTTAGTTCATCCGTAGGCAGGTGCAGTTCCTCTGCGCGTTTAAAAGCCCCGGACCTTGGCCTCAACAAGAGGTCGTATTTAGCCTTTTTGGCTCCAATATACTCTTGAATAGCGCCGGTTAGATTACCTGCGCGCTCAACCATTTGAATACGCCTCAATGTTTCATTCATTTGTGATGTTAGACGTGCATGGCGCATTTTTTCCGGCCTCCTGCGCAATCACACGCCATCTGGCCTTCAAGAGATCTCATGCTGTCGGTGTAATTTGCGGCGTGTCTTCAAAAGACGCATAGATATTCATGCGCATTTCAGATACCGAAACTTCATCATTTAAAATTGATAAATCAATTAGCCACAACATGGAGCAATGCCTTCCCAGCTTGGCCTTCAAGGTGAACAGCACTGACAAGTGGTCGCTGAGATTGCGTCGCCCAGGCGCTAAAGAAATGACACAGCGTATCTCTAAACTTGCAACAAGCTCCTTAGGGTTATACACTCTGTCAATCCTGCTCTGAGACGTACCCTGAACGCGCGTGGCTCCAAACGTGTTCCCGTGAAGCGTTGTCCATGCATCGACCAGCTTCAACTGTCTACATATTTTCTGCAACTCTTTAGAATGGTAAGTGCTTTGTCCTTGACTAGGGCCTCGGACATCTCGAATAGAATCAAAAACCCGGTTGAAATCACCTAACAACACGCATGGTGCTGAATTTAGCAGGAATGACCTGGTGCCTCTAAAAGAGTCATTGGCAAGAGACCTATCAACGGGCGCGTAAAAGTTGGAGAATCGAATTTTCTGGTCGTTTATCCACATGTCCACCGCAATAACACGGCCTCTACATCGAAGAGGCAATGTGCACCCTGCCTGAACCTCGGATTGAGAAACACGACACCGGTGCCACGTGACTTCGTTTGCGTTAAGGAGAAGAAAGCTTCCACCAAAAACTTAGTATGGGAGGTCATGACTTCGTGCCGCGTTCGAAAGTTGGTCTCTTGCAGAAAAAACAAATCGACCCCGAGCGAGCGCACCAGGTTCATTATCTGCTGTTGTTTTACAAGATCTTTGAAACCACCAACATAGAAAGTCATGAAAGATAGCCTATTCATTTAATTTTAAATTTAGGGGGAAACGAAACAATCTTTTTTAACAGCGATTCGTAAAGAGACAGCGCTGCCTCTCCTGTATCAAGCGGCAGTGTATGAAGTCAACGTGATGATACTCGAAGGACTGGCGCTGATATGTACTCACGCGCGCAGATAGAACGGACCCAGTAAGCAACACCAATAATAACAGAAATAGTACTCGCAGCGTGCAACGTAACTCACATGATGCAATTACTATAACAGGGCATAGCCGACACAGCATAGAGCTCAAAAATTGGCACATGAAGGTACCATCGTGAGTGACAGTAACATAGGGAATACTGAACAGTTTGCATGCATCAGAGACAACAAATGCGTAGTGGTTGTAGGGCTGGGAAGCAAGAATTGCAATGGTACAGGCAACATGAAGCGGAAAGAATAGATGTGGGCAGCACAAAGTAAAAAAAAACCTTGAGTCCTCACCCGCATCGGGTGATGTATCTCGGTTTGGCGAATCCACTCGGGGCTTTTTTTGATGTTCCGGAGGTGGTGACATTACTTCCACTGCTTGAACTACCAGGCATGGTGCGACGCTGAGAGTTTGTGGCTCTAGACAACTTGTCGGGAGAACACATATTTTCAGGAGACTAAGATACCGATCGTGCGGCTTGCGAAAATCTGTCACTCCTTAATTTTCGTGATGGTGACCGGCTCCTGCGATGTCTGGATGTCTTGTCGGACGCTTCTTCTTGGGCCTGTAGAGCATGTGTGCGAGGCGTTTTAGGATTCCTTAAAGACGTGGTCTTTACTTCTTTCGTGGGCGTCGTCTTCACGCTACCTTCCAGACCCACAGGTGGCCGTTCATAAAGCTCGTCACTTGCACTTGTTGCCTCGGAAGGTCGGAGCGATTTTTCCGGTTGCCCAACGATCCGAGATGCTTGAGACGCTTCCTCCAGCGGTGATGCGTTCGAGGATTGTTCGTTTTCTGTGGCCTTGAATTCCTCTGATGAAGACGTAGCAGACGCACTCGGCGTCACCACAGCGTTGATGAGCTCCTTTGACGACGTTGTGAGAGATGGCAACGCTGCGGTGTCTCCAGTCAACGCAGAAACGTCATTGTTGCTCATTGTGCATGGCGACGCGGCATCAACGCCGCTGTTGTCTTCTGTTTTGGTGTCATAAAATTCTTTGTCGGTTGCGCTGTCTTCATCCCAATAATCTGGAATCTTTTCTGGCCGTGGCTTGGTTTTACGTTGCAAAACTTCCATGTGCCTGGAGGTTCCAATTTGGGTTGTTCTCTTCGAAGCACTCTCTTCAAGTTCTGGGAATTCTTCCAGTGACTGTGAGGGGCTCTGCGCTGCGTCTCCGTATCACTTGGGACGGAAGCAATCTTTTGTCGCATGGTTCCCATTACAGCGCTTACACTTGGACACACAATCCTCAGATGTATGGCTGAAGGTGCCACATCGTTTACAGGAGGGTGTTGTGCAAGTAGCTGCAACATGACCTTCTCTGCTGCAGCGTGCGCATACTCTGCGCATACCACGAAACTCGAGCATAACACGGTGACCTTTAATCAATAGGAGGTTAGGGGCGGGCTTGGCCATCTCGATTCGGACGATGCGGGTACCAGTGTACGTTGATTGATGCCTTTGCAAGGTAACAAATGTGATACCCTTCACTTTTCCCTATGGCTGAAGCTTAAATAACTGCGTCATCTGACACGTACGGCGGGAGGCGCAACACACTGACTTGTACGCTTGGCGCCCCGACTGCTTCAACTTGTACCTTGTGACCTTGTAACTTGAATCCTCGGCTTACCATCAACTTGGTTGCTTGTGCAGCCGACAGAGCCGCAACTAGGAACTTCGAAGCTCCGAGGTGTTGCAGGAACAGCACCCCTACACTCCCCATGACGTCTTCGAGGCCATCGATGATCTCGTCCACGGACGCCGTTCCCTCCGGGACGGTGAAGTTGAAGCAGTGCTCCTTGAGGGGGAGCGCCGCAGGCCTTGACGCCATCCTTGCTGGTCCCGGAAGGGGCCGACGACGATGGGATCAGGCCTCAAAAGAACTGGCTGGCAAAGTCGTGAGTGGACACCGGCAGCAACGCCGCCGGAACGCTGACCGCGTTGAAGAGTGGAACGCAGAAGCTCCTTATAGCGACACCCGTTCGTCCCTCGTAGTCGTAGTAGTAGCTGTAGTGTGTAACCAGTCTCACATTTTGACTTATAAGGTGGTGCCGGTGAGAGATTTCTTCTGTGCGTTGTTGAGCAATAAAAAGTTCGCAGCGTGCGCGTTAACTACAACCCGAATTCTCCTGTCTCTCATTCCCCCTTAGCAGCCATTGGCATGTACATTGAGCACTATCTGACAAGAAAAGGTTGCTACGTTATTCGCAATGCACACGAACTATAGGTGGCGTGCGTGGCGATTCAAGACGGAGGACCGAGAGATGATCAACTTGTTCACTGCACGTAGCGTGTCGTAGCAGGCCGGCCTTTTGTAGTCTCTGTCAAAGTGGATTCTGAACGGCTGTAAAATGCCGCTGCCTTTTACAAAGCAGTTATCACTAGCGAATATTATGGTACACCTCGAAGCTTCTGAAAAAAGGATTCGATGTCTCATCGAGGGAGAAGAGGTTTTGAACACCGGCCACCTTATTTGTTGTGGCGTCAAAGCATGCAACATCGACGCATTTGACATTCAAGGACTCTGCCTGCAAACTTCCCATGTTCGAGGGAAGCCTCATGAGCTGGAGCTTGTTTTCGACGTGCATCAGGGTACATACTACGTGAGCTTTATGCGGTCACAGTGGCTGCGCATATGTCTACACCGAACCGTGACATACCCTATGTAAAGATCGATGACTAGTGTGTTCAATAAGCAATGCGTACGTGCTCGACATTCGTACGAGCCGTCAAAAACAATAAATGCGTACGCGCTTATCTTACCGCACAGTATTTATAAAAACGACGATATGGCTGTGTGCGTTTTCGGAGTAGGCCAGAAAAAGTACGCTGTTCTCGTTTGCGAATAAGATTATGATCGAAGGTAGTTAGTGCACGATATAAGATAGAGATTAGATAGCTAGCGACTGCGCGGAGCTGCGGACCCTGTTACGTTCGTATGCAATGAGCCTGCGAGGTGAAGGACGTGCGCTTCAGCGTGCCACCCACAAAATTTGCTTATTCTGTTTCGCCTGCCTCAGCAACGAAACAAAGCAAGATGCTTGGGGTGGGGTTGAAAGCACTATCGTACAACCTACATGGGTTAGAAAACAAAGCGCCGCGAATAGCCGAAACCCAAGCATTAATCGGTGTACGTTACGGTGAAAACTTATTGTAATGCGCTCCTGGTATTCCGTTGAGTTTGAAACACGCTGTACCTTGCCATTTTTTCCTGCATTGCGAGCTGCACTTCTGTACTTCAAAATTTTATTGTATTTTTGCCAAACTATCAAACACTCAAAATCCATGCACAGCGGCGATAAACTGTGTGTATGATGCTAGTGATAAAGCAGTGTTCTTAACTGAACTTTAGCCCACTATAGTTAGGGCGCTCCTAAATAATGAAACGTTACCCAAAGCAACCATTTTTTCTTGTTGTGAACCAAACCGCGGTAGTAGGAATACCTAAAATCAATTTGCAGATTTTATGCTTTTATAACTGATCCAACTAAAGCATTTCTGGGTAAACTTTGGGTGGTTATAGTGCATGTCAGGATATGGTGCACCAAGTTTGACAGTTAGCATCCGCCATCTGGAAGCAGCTTTCCTTTCTGAGCCTAGGTGACTAACGCAGTAGTGCAATCTTTATTTGAAGAAGTGTTGCCATGTTCTCAAAAATGACTTATGTGCATAACCTACTTTCTTCTGCAGGGCCACTGCTCCTGCAAGGCCGGAAACACCGAGCGTTTAAAGCATGTGATTGCAATGTTGCTACATGTGAACAGGCAAGGAGCAGTTTTCTAACTTTAATCAATTGTATAAAACACCAGCCAAGCATACAGATAGCAAAACAACGCAATCTAAACTTTCATGAATGTTTTCTACAGCTATGAAACTTGTAGCTGGGCGCTTAGGTTCACACTTGAAGGTAAAACTGGTATGTGCTTATAAACTCGGCAGGGACTTGGAAAGAATGAACATGAACAGGCACCAACATTCAGCTTTTATTTATCATCACCCTACAATATATATTCATGATACAAACACTTGCAAGTGCACGTAGTCACATGGTCATAATCAAACAGGTTACAAAAAGGCATGCAAAAGTTTGCACTCACTATCAAATGATGATACTGATCTGTCGCTATCACAAGTATTGCCTCTTACAGCAACTGGCCTTCTCACACTCTCAGGCATAGCATACACACTATTCGAATCCATGGTGTCACAAACTTAGAAACAAACAAACATTAGAGGTGCTTCTAATTTTCCCTTCACCACTTTCGGCTTATGGCTTTTAATGCTGCAGCAGCCAGCATTCAATTGCGCTGATGTTTCTTGTGCCTCTAGTATGATTCAATGGGGCTACTATCTCAAACGAAATTGTTCATAAACTCTGATGGTAGTAGCAGAAGCTGCACCACCAAAAATATTTGTGCGAAAACCTTTCACAGCATTTTAGGGGCGAAGCTCTTTAAAGCGGCACCCGTTCGTCCCTCGTAGTACGTAACATGTCTTACGCTTTGACCTCCAAGGGGGTGCCGGTGGGAGATTTCTCCTGTGCGTTGTTGAACGAAAAAATCACAGCGTTTGCGTTAACTAAAAGCCCAATTCTTCTGTCTCTCATTCCCCATTAGCAGCCATTGGCGTGTACATTAGGCAGCATCTGACAAGAAAAGGTTGCTACGTTATACTTGCTGGACGTAACCTCTTTTGTTTCAGAAAGGTTTAGTGAGCGTTGGGCCGCAGTGCCATGAATACAGTGATTTAGTATACACCATGAACTCGAGGTGGTTAAAGGTGGGAAGTAGACACGAGGCGGCAGCCGTAAGAAAGTGTGCGTGTGCCACCTCTCGTTTAGTCCTTGGAATGTCTGCTGGATGGCGGTGCTTCTATATGTGGAATATATAATGAAAACTTCGGATGCGAGATTGTTGTACTCGGAGTGTTGACTAGATGGACGAATGGACACACAGACAGATGCATGGACGGACGCATGGATGGCTGCACGAACGGATGGACGCATGGGCGGACGCAGGGTGGATGCATGGACGAGCGCATGGACGGACGCATGGATGGACGTGCGGACGCACGTACAGACGCACGCACGGATGGGCGGAAGGACGCATGGGTGGACGCATGGATGGACGCATGGACGGACGGAAGCAAGAACGAATACACGGACGGATGCTTCGTCCCACTCTCCATCATCCACCCCGTGGATATGCTGCCATTTTTTTTTCAATTTGCCTCTCCTCAATCAAGTAGCTCAAGACTGACTGCACACAAATATTTTGTATAAGTAGCTAAAGTTACAAATGAGTGAAAAAGTAATTTTATGGTTCACTAAGGTCTCTTCATGCTGTTTGGTTTATGCCAGAATCACTGCTGAAGACTCATTGATACAGAGCAAAGTAAATTCTCAAAACCGGAAACATTGACGTGTTCAACAAAATGTTCAAGATAACTGTGTGACAGGCATGTCTCAGAACGTGAGCCAATATCACAGGTTACTAAGCAGGTTACGTGCGACTTTGCAAAACATGCTCAACACGTGCTTCCCAAGTAATCTATTTCGCAGCACTGCAATGTAGCAGAAGCTATCTTGAGTGTTATTTGTGGTTCCTTTCATTTTATTAATAGGACTGGCATCCAGAACTTGGACCTGCTGACGACTACTGATGTTACACAAGCCTGGGGCAAGTTAAAGACAAGTGCACTATATGAGGCCTGTAAACTCAAAGAACTGTGCCATGTACAGTCCAAACCGCTGCCAATTCTGGGCACCAAACAACAAGAGGAAATACGTCAGCAACTGATTGCGACAGCACACGAGAGTGCATTGGCGCTCCATCAGCTTATCAGAATGCACCATATTGAAAGCAATCAAGTCAAAATGATGCTAAAGATATGCACAAATGTTGTACGCACACACAGTCACATGTGTTTTATATAACCAGTTGTTAAGAGTTCCGTAACTATTACAACAGCAATGTGGATATTACCAACATAAGAAATTGTTAACTGATATGTATTCTTTATGCTTGGGAGGACAGCAGTCCTGGCTAGTGCAACCTTAACCAACTTTCGAGGATGGCGCCTAAGTCCAAATGATGTTAACTCGACATGGCGCCTGCATCATTGGAGTACATGGGTAATATTTAGGTTTATATAATTAGGTAGCAAGCATCACAATTGACACTGCATTGGCATTATGGCTACACACGGCCTTTTTCTAAAACTGTTTCGAGACCTGGTGTGGTACTATGGTAGAATGTTTGAATGCCCCAAAGAATCACCAGTGTTCGTTCTCGCCATTCCCAGGTAGATAAAAACTGTCAATAAAAACTGTCAATCACCTTTCTCGCAATACCTGTCTACCGAGACCCATGATAACAGGTATGGGCCACACGTGTCTTGTACAAAGGTTTAGACGATGTACGTGACATGATTGTCCCGTTATTCATATCATGATCAGCCACATATATTCTAAAAACCCTATTATTCTCTCATACTTATTTTGGTCTACCCCAAGTCAAGAAGGTGATCATGAGGCATAGCATGCAGGCTTAGGCGGCGAGACAGATAGCCTGCAGTTCGCTAAGAAATACTTTCAATTCAAGACAGAAGATCAATTTTTCCTCAAGTAAACCAAACATCAATACGAAGCTACCGAACTATAATGAGGTAATGACGAAATTGTACATGCTTCGCTAAACAAATGTGAAAAATATTAACAGTGGATAGATTATTATCATTTAGTTCCACTGCAAGAACATGCTAATGTACAAAATGAAACAAACACGAACACTTTACATGTAGTAAAAAAATGCATGCTACTGAAGCCTTAGAATACATGGGAGATATGGGCCTACACTCTGCCCTTAAGATATGTGTAATGTCACTCGTCATGTGCTCTATACACGGCCATGGTGTGAGCAGTCGGAAGCATCAATGGGTTTGCGAATACTAATGCGGTAGCATTGAAGAGCTCGTTTCACAGAAATTCCGGCGTCGGGATCGTTGGTTGTGAGTGAACAATCATCTTGTCCATGATTGAAAAATCGAGACATATGCGAATAAAATAAGTAATCAATTTCCGGGTCAGAGTGAGGATTGAGCTCAGGCCATTTGCGTGGCTAGCAGGTGTTCTACCACACAGCTATGCATATGCTTAGGAGTACATCTAAAATAACTTCCTCAGCTAGGAAATGCAGTTAAGACAACTCTCTTTACAAACACACGTGTCCTGGGTGGGGGGAGGGGGTACAACTGTGCATCGACATATAAGAAAAAGAAGATGGCTTTCGTTTTCAAGTCTTCTTAGGTGATTGCCCAAGGGACCCTATGTGTTGGTCCATCAACTCAATAGTCTTCACATAGCACAATGGTGTGTTATTCCTCATGTTGTGGTGCTCAGCTTCTTTAGCTTCCTCAATGACTTCAGTTTCTGACTACCTGCATAATAAAATCTACTACATTTCATTGCGAACACAAGTTCCATAATATCACTCGAACCCTTTCTCAGAGAGAATAGGGGAGGAGAGATTTACAATTCCATCAATCACAATAAATACTTTATCAAGGATGCCGACGACTTCGCAAGGTACAGGTTCCTTCCGAACTTTAAAAACTTTCATCCTCTGGATTGCATGCTCGACGTGCACACGTGCCCTGGCTATTTTTAGAGTCTTTTCTGAGTTTTTCGCCGTGAACTGCAGCTGTCCGCGAAGAAACGGAGGCTGCACAACCCCCAGCCCAAGGTTTTCGCATAGCAAGCCCAAGTTGAAACCTTTGTCAACCATGACATCATCTGCAAAACTGTCGAGTTTTCCTAGAACTCCCGATTTCTCTACGCAAGTCCTGTCCGACGCTCGGCCTCGGAAACCACAGCTCACAAAAGTAATTAAGCCAGCAGGTGAGACGCCAAGAAGAAGCTTTGCTGTGTGTGTAACTTTGTAATGAGAGTATGTTAAAATTCTACAAGAAGAACAGTGTGATTTTTCTACTGCAACCTCTGTGCAGTCTGGCACAACACGTACCTCTTTATATTCTTCAAAGCATTGAGGCAGATTTCTTGCAATTTCTTGTTTGTTTGGCCATGAAATTGCACATTTCAGTACCGCTGCAAGGTTACACAGTGTGCTGTAGAAGTGGCGAGAGATGGTTGTGCGGCTCACAGAAAATAGTGGTGCCATACACACAAAGGGTAAGCAAGTTTTCAATCGCACAAGAACGAGAATGACTCGTTCAAGAGTAGACGTTTCAGCTACTGCGTCTTCAATCCAGCTCACTTTATTACTAATGGCTACAAGCAAAGTCATTGATGACACACCAGTAAAAGCAAGCACAGTATTATCTGATGTCAGCATATCTACAAGCCTGAACTGCTTCCCTATAATGGAGTCTACATCGACCTGGATGCCTTTGTCTTGTGTGCACATGGTGTCTGGTACATCCTTCATGCACTGCGAAAGCTGAAGAGGGGCTTCTGCAACCTCCACTGTTGATACAGCTGTAGCAGCTGCACCACTAGCACATGGATATGATGCAGTTTTCTGGCCCTGCTCTTGTACCTGCGCGCAAGAAAGACTTCCCATAAAGACAGAGTCAAGCCAATGCAAGAGTGCTGAGAATCTTCTAATTCTTGGAAGAAATGACGTCAGAATGATTTAACTTGTTTTGGCTTAATTGCTATAAAAAGCAAATACATAGCTCGTTTGGCTTTGTAATTGTTTTTAAATGCTTCATAGCATCACATGTATACACAGTTGCCTAACGACTGATGATGTGTGCCATAGTGTGATGCCATGATCTTATACTGTTTATATCAATTTGTGCATACGGTTGAACCCTTTTATAAGAGGCATACACCGGGGAGTAATTCTTGTCATGTACATGAGATGTCTCTTATGAGCAGGGCACCACGTAAACATTTTCCTATGAACCCCTATTTAAATCTACGCACACAAGTGTCTCTTATATCCACTTGTTCTTTACATTAGCGTCTCTTATAAATAGGTTCGACTGTATTAGGGTTCTGGCCTTTCACTTCCTGTTTATCTTGTCAGCTGCTTGACTCATTGTTTCTGTGATAAAGTGGCATGTTGAGATTTTCGACTACGGAGCAAAATATGAGAAAACTTAAGGTACATGCTGCAACAACCCTATTTTGAAACAAAAGTATGAATGCTTGCAGTAGGTGAAATGTGGCATATTTTTTTTCCTGAAGCGTCTCTAAAAATCAGTAGAAGTTTTCACTTTATATTCGATGATAGTGCATAAGTTGATATGGATTCCTTGAGCCGTTTTGTAATTTTACCCTGTGCATACCTTGTATACTAGCTCGTGCTGCTCACTTCATTCTCTGCTGTCGTCCTACCAGCTATTAATCGTGTGAATATCGAAGGTTAGATCAGGGTACGGCTTATGGTGGTAAAAGAGTTGCCAGATGGCGTAACAATGCTTAGAGGGATACGTGCTTCAAGCTATTGACATAAAGTTGTTTTCTCTGGTTAGTATAAATCCTTATTTTAGTTTCCAAGCGTTCACCCTGGATGCATATAACTACAATAGCACTACATATTACAGCATATGATTGAGCCTTTACATCACAAGGGGCTTCATCGGGGTTCTCTTCACAAGGTGACACACGCACAGGTTGAGCAGGCTCCCAACATGTTCCTTGAGAAGCTGATCCTGCACAAAAGTAAAATGAAAGAATTCGTAAACATTCTGCATTACGAAAGAGTATACAGGCACAGTGACAGCTCAGAGTGTACTTACGATATGTTGAACATGCAAGCCTGAGGCAGTTTATATTAAAGAGTGATTGAACACTGCTTTATCTTGGCCATAGCACGGCAAGGATATACTTTGAATAGTTGCAGACTGGTTTACATTTTCTTGCCCCAGATGAGTGCAAGCAGCTCTACTGAGCAGCAGAGTTTTATTCTTGTTTACAGTGATGTAGTCTAGCCATGTCAGTGATGCTTTAAATTAGCCCTGTTATGTCTTGAATTTCAAGATATTATCTGGCATCAAAGGTTGGCAAACTCACAAGTGAACTCGCTCAAACTCGAAGTGGTGAGTCTGTGTATGAGTGAGTCGGGGTAAGTAATTTAGTCAATTTGAGTCCGATTGAGAAAATCTTTTGTAAGCCTGAGGCCGAACGAGCCCTAAGGGCAAAATGTATTTGCTGAGCGTGAGTGAGCTCCACATGTTTTGCCGACATGCGTCTGGCAATATTACATGTTATGACCACCTGAAATCACTGCAAAAAAGCTAATTTTTGAAAGCAAAGAAGTGTAACTGAAAGCTTTCACTTCCTGTCCTGTCATTTCTTCAATGCGTGAGCTGGAGCACGAGAAAATGTCATTTGGACAATTTCACAAGCCACATTCTATGCCTTGTTAGTTTTTTCTTTTTTTTTTTGCTGCAGACTTTTTACAACATGCACTCGAAACTGCACAGCAGCTCTTTCATGTCAAATAGAGCGATAAGTTTTGGCTGCCAATCAGTCTGGCTCGTTTACGGTTCGTCAACCACGCACTTCTGCAGCCAGCTGTCGCATTTTTTTAAAAGACATAGGCACTTTCAAGTTTCTTTCAAATGTGATTGCAAGGCACAGACTCAACCCAAAAGACAAACAGAGACACAAAGGCAGTGTGAACTCTACATAAGGACAACCAGACACAAAAATGCGCTCTGTGTGCGTCTTCTTTGTGCCTTTGTTTCTCGAAGTGGTGAGTGCAAGTTTCAACCAAGTGTTATTATTGGTGTCATGCACTTATGACATTTTTCATGAGTTTCCTTGTGTGCATTCTTAGCAGTTATATGACGCACAATTCAGTGGTAGCCTTAATGTCGGGTAGCATTGTTCTGCAGTGTCTGCAACATCATAGTAGTCGCAGAAGAAATTAGAATCCTAAGAAATCTAGCAGAGATGGAACATTTGCCTATGGATAGTGTAGAGATCGCTGACAGCCAGTAGTGCTTAAATAGCTTTCAGCACTTCCAGAACAGAACTGAATTGGTTTGACATTACACAACTGACGATTTTCTTACAACTGACTATCTTACATTTTAGTTACATTTCTAGTACATCGGGCATCTACATCTCCTCTTCTACGAGCCATTCTTGTCAGTTTAATCAGTGTGGTGGTTTGCTGCGCATGCTCTCTGGCGTATTGCATCCGGCTAAAGATACTTCCCGAATCAAGGCATTGTTTGGTGGCCTCACTCCCTCTGTTGGCAATGGTTTAAGAGTATCCAAGATTCTACGCTCGGAATGGCTTCGGAAGGCTCGCCTGTACCGTCAAGCCCTGCAAATACAACTTCTCGGGAACGATCACACAGCAGCTAAACAAAAGAAGTGTCGTGGACTCTTCAGCCTCGTAGACCCTGTCCTGTCCCTTCTTAGCTGTGTTCGCGCGCTGTAAAAACCTTTCAAATATGACTATCTACGGGCTTCCTATATTTTCTAATCTAGCAGAACAAATGCCGACTAATAGACAATATACCACAGTGCGACCCACTTATGGTCGATTCCACAGCCTTCCAAGGTTTCTTTGTTGTATACCCTGTGTGGCGTGTCATAACAAATGTTAATATTAACAAACATACCATGCTCATGTCTAGCAGAGGTACGGACATCTCGCGCTGCTGCTTCCTGAATCCTTGCCAGGTATTCTTCTTTATGTGTTCTTATGGGCAAGCTCCGCGAAGGCACAGCAGTCTTCTTCAGTCGTCTTCGATTAGGCGCCCACAATTTGGGATCTACATAAAATGAGGATTGAAATGAAATCCTGCAATTTCATGTGCCACAACAACAATCTAATTTATGGCATTACAGAAAAGCACATTTCGAATACCTTACTATTAAACGAGCATTCAATGCATGCATGGTAGCCAAGCACATTACGTAATTCTGCCTTCATAACGATGCATCGGTCTTTGATGGAATGAAAAATTAAAATGTTTTGTTGGTTAAACCAGATTGCTAATGCACACTAATGAGACTTAAAAACCAGTCGCAAAGCTATCGCGCTAAAAAGCAAAGCCTGTGTCACAAGAAAATTTTTCTCGCGATCAGGGCCGATTTGCATCGGGCTCGATCCAGATCAATCGCCCCTAGAATGCCACTTGCGATTAATTGTAATTGGGATTGATATGATCGCGGTTACGTTGACGTCTGCACCAAACATGATCCGGACAGGTTTTTGCCGTGTAACAGCGGTTAGTGTTGATTACGAAATCAGATCCGGATTGGCCCTGATCGCAATGAAAGAGCCCGCGAGGAAAGACACCTAAAAGTGCTGTCGCGCATTACGGTCTGTTAAAAAGACCGACAGAATGACAAAACTAACGCTCCCTTCATTTTATGCGGGCGACAGACGCCAAGGCACTAGCTTCCTAACTCTCCAAGAGCAACAATCAAGTGTTGCGGTGTTTACGTCCATCGTCCCGCATCGACGGTGCCGTTCATTTCAACAATATCGTTAGAGCGTAATCCCAATGTTTTCGTAAAAAATGTCAACAATTAGCATTTGGCTTACCGATGCTGCTCCAGAAGAAGTCTTCGGTGACAAAATGTGTGCTTAAAACCTTCTTTGGCGGCGTCACAGGCTTGCCTATACGGAGCTTCACCACCCACTCCTTCTTGAGTCGCACGTCCAGCGGAAACGAATGAAGGCTTATCTCATCCTTCACCACTCTGTTCGTGCACTGAGGCACGCAACCCATGCTGTTGCTTTTAGATTTTTTTGCCATCGCGTGCATGAAAGTTGGTAAGAAACGAGAACTCTGCCTGGCTCCACTCCTCAACTCATCATCTCTGAGATTTTGCTCTCGCCGGCCGCGTCGTGGCACGACCGTCTGTGTGCATTGCAAATACTCACTGGGCATAAACTCCTTGGTTTTAAAAACGTTTAGCGAGTGTTGGGCCGCAGTGCCATGAATACAGTGAACTAGTATAGACCATGAACTCGAGGTGGTTAAAGGTGGGAAGTAGACACGAAGCGCAAGCCGTAAGAAAGTGTGCGTGTGCCACCTCTCGTTTAGTCTTTGGAATGACCGCTGGATGGCGGTGCATATGCGGAATATATGAGGAAAGGATGCGAGTAGGCGGTACTTGGAGTGTTGAATAGATGGACGAACGGACACACAGACAGATGCATGGATGGACTCACGGATGGCTTCACCGACGGATGGACGCATGGACGGACGCAGGGGAGGAAGCATGGACGAACGCAAGGACGGACGCACAGATGGACGTGCGGACGCACGAACAGACGCACGCACGCACGGATGGTCACACAGTCGCATGCATGGACGGACGGAAGCAAGAACGAATAAACAGATGGACGCTTCGCCCCACTCTCCATCATTCACTCCGTGGATATGCTGCCATGTTTTCGTTGTTGACAGTGCTGTGGGTGAGTAGCAAGCGCAAATACAGAGTGAATCAGGCGGTAAAATGTGTATGGTCACGGCCATGATGATTTGTGACCAGAGTTCCTGGTGTTTACTGGTGCAACAATTAAAAAATTACGAAGTAAATGCGATAACGAATAAGCTTGTCGCTTATTGAATTGAAGCGGCCCCTCGTGAACAAGTGGAAATGGGTCAACCTTGCCAATTGTAAAAATATATCGGGAACCATGTTTTGCAGCGCACGCATACTCATACAATTTACTTACACCCCGTAACTTTGGCAGAGCTGATCGGTCGTAGTGAGATGCAGTATAAAACTATCATAATTATTCTTCGTTCAAGAAACTTTGCTTTCTCAGGCATAAACTAAAACAGACACCATGTAGCACTACAATAGCGGCTTATACATATCCAATTTGAACTTGCCCCGCCGCGGTGGTCTAGTGGCTAAGGTACTCGGCTGCTGACCCGCAGGTCGCGGGTTTGATTCCCGGCTGCGGCGGCTGCATTTCCGATGGAGGCGGAAATGTTGTAGGCCCGTGTACTCAGATTTGGGTGCACGTTAAAGAACCCCAGGTGGTCAAAATTTCCGGAGCCCTCCACTACGGCGTCTCTCATAATCAAATGGTGGTTTTGGGACGTTAAACCCCACAAATCAATCAATCAATCCAATTTGAACTAAGCTCGAAAGTACCAGCACTACTCATACATCAAAATTGTCATTGATTCACTCAAAAATTCAGCGTAAAGCTGCCAGATTCATCTACTCCAAATGACATAATAATGTCTCGTCCTCTACTGTAATGACAGCAGCATAACATTCAACCACTTTGAATACGCATGAAAATATTGAGAAAAATGTTTTGTTCAAGCTCAGAAATAAAAAAAGTTGGCAGATCCCACGTACAGTGGGAGCCGATGATGTGCGAAGCACGAATGAGAAATGTTGAAACCTCACTTTAAAATTAGCAGAACGTTACGAGGTGGAGGTAAATGATGCCGTACATGACTTCCATGTCATTATTATCATGCTTGGATATGTCGCTTACCTTCGTCATCTACTCACGTCACGTGATATCAAATTTAGTACATGCGGAGCTAGCGAAACGACCGCACCACGCTATGAGTGTGGTATGTTGTCATGTTCTTACATGACACGTGTGTCAGGATTATCATGTTTGCACCAGTCACATAATTTCGTCATCCATTGACGTTCCGTAACACCAAGTTTGGTATATGTGGTGCTAGCAAAACGGCCACGAATGCATCATGAAGGGCCCAATATACTCCAATGTAGCGTTGGCGTGCACGCGCGCTGGACACAGTGACGCTACGTTAGCAAAACGTGAGCACTCTATAGTCTGACACCATGGTGCGACCAGCGTCCGTCAGCGCGGCCCGACGGCAACCAGCGCAAAATGCGGCATGCTGCATTTCGTGCCGATGCATTACCCAGGCAACACCGAGTCTCCCTCTTTTCGTGACGGAGGGACGCCGGACGTGCTGGAACGCACATGCGTCAAAGCAACGCACGGCGGCACGCGCCTGCGCGTATATGGCAGGACCGGCGCCTGGTGGGGCAACGCCAGCGTGACGCGACGAAATGAACGCCGACGAGCACGCGCACTGCGTCACGTCGAAAAGTATCGGCGCCTTTACTGTGGCATATAGTCATGTTCTCACATGACACGCATCCCATGATTATCATGTTTGCAACAGTCTCATACCTTCGTCATCATTGACTTTACGTAATACTAAATTTGGCATATGTGAAGCTAGCGTATATGCCGTGAGCACATCATGAGTGTGGCATGTAGTCTTGTCGTTACGTCGAACGCATGTCGTGATTATCATGTTTGGATGTGTCATTTAACTATGTCGTCCGTTCGCGCTACGTAATACAGAGTTTGGTAAATGTGAAGCTAGCAAAATGGCCGCAAGCGCATCATGAGCGTAGCATTTAGTCATATTGTTACATGACACGCATCTCATGATTATCATGTTTGCACCAGTCGTATACTTTCGTCATCCATTCACGTACCGTAATACCAAATTTGGTATATGTGACGCTAGCGAAATGGCCGCGAGCGCATCATGAGTGTGGCATGTAGTCATGTTGTTACATGACACACATGCCATCATTTTCATGCTTGGGTCTGTCGCTTGTGTTCGCTATGCAATCATGTCATACCATACCATGCAACATGCTAGGTGAACGAAACCAACACAACAGCTGCAGGAGCATGAAACGAGAATTATGACATTTATGACATACATGTCATGATTTTCATTTTATGACTAGTCAAATATGTGATTCATACATTCATGTTATGCCATACCAAATTTGGTATCGATACCATAATCGAAAAGGCCAGGAGAGCTAAAAGTCATAGATAGATAGATAGATAGATAGATAGATAGATAGATAGATAGATAGATAGATAGATAGATAGATAGATAGATAGATAGATAGATAGATAGATAGATAGATAGATAGATAGATAGATAGATAGATAGATAGATAGATAGATAGATAGATAGATAGATAGATAGATAGATAGATAGATAGATATGACGAAAGTCGCTGAAGTTTGCTAAGAAATGCATTTTATTACTCTTCTCAGGCATTCCTTCTTTATACGCATCATAACAGAAAGGACCAGCTTACCTTTTTTCAAATTATTCTGACACTGACACGAGTCAGTATTTGATCCCATTGTCATTCGTTTGCTATTTTCACCCTTCACTAATTGGTTATCTTGACTTGCCTCATCCCTAGTCTAATGTGCTGATTTATTGACTTCTTGAATTTATTTTCTTCGTTTTTTGTTCCGCATGTGTGGTGCTACGTATACGACGCGCTCTTCTTAACGTCGCTTTCATGGGAAGCATGTCAACACTTTACACTTGACTGCGTTGCTACTTTTGCTGTTAACGCTTTGCTTTGATACTGCATAATAGTTATAGGACTTGTTCCTTCCTTCTTTTCATTTTGTTCTGTTTGACAATATTCAGTGCGATTGTTTGCTCAATAGGTATTCTCGAGATTTTTAATGTTTCTTTGTGTTTCCCATTGTCTAATTGCATTTCTAAGTACCATCGCCCCCTGCCTAGGCCCAACTGTCAGCCTTCAGTGTTTAGCATGTTCAGTAAATCAAATAAATTTATTATGCTTTTCTCATTCAATTTTGTTCAATTCTAAATGCCGTTATAAATTTAGACGTGTTTATCAGCCGTCATTCGGGAAAGGTTGAAGTCCAGTTACTTTTTATAAACTCTGCTTTGCAGTAGGAATGGGAAAATTGCACAACAGTGAGTGTCATGACACCAGCGTATCAAGAAGGTATACCAGTGATGACAGAGGCATTATCTGTTCCTCTGTTTTTTACTACCTAAACCTTTCATGTTGCCCTAAATATCTATCTTGTTTAATTGACTGTAGATTGTGGTCATCACGCCACTTACCCGAAGTATCACACAAGTTGCATCTTTGATAACACGCATGGTAGGAGCCATTATTGCTCACTATAATGAGTCTGCACCATGATAAGTTTTTTTTTTAAATGCAGCTCTCTCCGCGTGGCTTTATTCAGGTGTTTTGGCCTTGAAGAAGTTAAATTTAAGCAGCATTTTACTATCAAGTTGAATAACAGCTGCTTCCACTCACTTAAGCTGCAACTGGGTTGGTGATTTTGATTCATAATTGAGCGGAGCGCGCACGGAAGACGAAGACAAAATTAAACCCACCACAAGGTCTTCGTGCGTGCGTGCGTGCATGTGCACAACAACGTGCACAACACAACGTGCACAACGAAATCTCAATGACGCAGACCTTACGCACATAGTGGACACGTTTTACGAGCATTGGTGTAACGGCGCGCTCCCCCGAGCACGATGACATGCGGAAAGTTCCCTCATCTCAAAACCGGGAAATCCATCTCTGTCAAACTTTGCGACCGATTTCTCTTACGTCATGTATAGCCAAGCTCATAGGACATGTCCGGCAGCAATTTCTCGAAGGCCAATCTTTCTTTTCGCATACGAAGTTCGGCTTTCCCTCGCACTTGTCCGCGCAAGATGTCTTGCTCCAGTTGAAAGAGCAGGTCTCGGGTCCATCGGGGGGTGTCCAAACATGTGATTTCCTTGCGCTGGACTTTAGGTCGACATTCTACAATGTGCAGCACGATCTCATTCTCAGCACCTCTCCGAATCGAGCTGCGGCGTTCACGTGGATAGCTATATCAGAGCATTTCTTCGTGATTGCACCACAACTATTGGCATAGGCCCGCATTGCTCGAGTGTCCGTCTGTTTTTCTACTAATTGAGTACGGCAAAAAAAAATTCAGAAGTCTGTTAAATAAGAGTAACATGTCCATTTGTTTATCTGTAATATTCGATAAAAGCCAAATAAATAGCACGATAGTGCTGCGTGTATGCGCTTCTTGCCTCTCACGAGTGTAAATTGATTCCCAAGATTAACCAAAAGAACGTGCTTAATATTGGACAAACGCCCATGAACAGGCCTGTTGGAGGCGCCAAGTTCTGTTGACATGGCGATAGCCCGACAATTTCGCTGACGTTGCTGCACGGCCGAAATGATCGGTGAGTGGCGGCGCTGACCACTGCCACCTAGATAATAGGTGACCCGTAAAATGGACAATCGCAGGGAACTGTGGGATACGACGGCTTCTGGTTCGACGCACCGCGTGGGTTAGCAGCGGCACGCGCGCATTTTTGTACAGCTCTGTTGAAAAAAAACAAAAACACCTCTCCGTGCAATGTCAGTGCTTTAGCAGTTGTTTTTTTCCTGTTTTCGCTAATCGTGACTGTAATGATGACAAGCTATGAAAGCCATGAACGGCAAGGAGATTTTTTTATCGCGCTGAAATGATCTGCAATGTTTTTAAGCTGCTCAGGGGTACTGTCAGTTTGGCTAGCAGATCATTCGATACAAAAAACAGTTTTCATTGTATGATACGTTACTGCTGATAAACAATAACCATTTTAAACATCTCAGGGGACGGGGATGACTTTGGTAGTATGCTAAGTGTTCATTTTAGAGTCACTGCTTCGGCTGACATCATTGGTCGATCGCCATGAAGCGCAGCACTTATTGAGTGCGTTGAGACATCTTTTTTTTTCTAGCCTTCAGCGCGCTATAGGATGTATTTATTAGTCGAATTGATTGATTGATATGTGGGGTTTAACGTCCCAAAACCACCATATGATTATGAGAGACGCCGTAGTGGAGGGCTCCGGAAATTTAGACCACCTGGGGTTCTTTAACGTGCACCCAAATCTGTATGTATTAGTCGAAGCCAGATGCTTACTTAAACGCTGATCTTGATCAAGCTTCGCGGCACGGTGGCGCATAAACAGTACAGTCAGACATCGACGGCGCCGAATAATTAAAACCCTCTGCTTTTTTAACGCACTTCTTCCTTTGGTTGTCGTACTGGCACAGTTTGACCAAGATAACGCAAATGAACTCGTGCAGCGCTTCTTGTAAACATACTCCTGAGTGAATCTTTCGTGTTTTTGTCATATAAATGAGTGCAATGGCCGGCGCTCATCTCGAATGAGAAGTTATTATAGCCCGCGCGTTCCCATAATATATTTCCTAGGCGCTTGCGTGACAATTTATTTCTCTATATATTATACGCAGCGAATTCATGCGTAAGCTTGTTTGTATGTGTGTGTGTGTGTGTGCGTGTGCGTGCGTGTGTGCGTGCGTGCGTGTGTGTGTGTGTGTGTGTGTGTGTGTGTGTGTGTGTGTGTGTGTGTGTGTGTGTGTGTGTGTGTGTGTGTGTGTGTGTGTGTGTGTGTGTGTGTGTGTGTGTGTGTTGTTACAAAGCAGTAACGAAGTCCTTGGGCCAGATGCCCCCAAGCGTGCCTTCCCGTCATCTCGGACATTCTGTGTGGGGGCGGGTTGTCACGTGCACCGGCTCTGTTTGTCTCGGCTGTGCGCTTTGCCTGCGGGGCAGTGGCTACGGGTGGGCCCCTCTGGAATCTCGGACATTCTGTGTGGGGGCGGGTTGTCACCTGCACCGGCTCTGTTTGTCTCGGCTGTGCGCTTTGCCTGCGGGGCAGTGGCTACGGGCGGGCCCCTCTGGAATGTGCGGAAGGCCGGTTGTGTGCTACAGTAGGGACTGCCGTGAATTTCTCCTGCGTGGTCGCTTCCGAGTCCCCGCGCGTGTGCCACGTGCATCTGCCACGTGTGTGAAGGGACACTTGTGTTGTGCTCTCTATGAGTGGTTGGTTCCCCGAAGAGACATTCCGCCTATATATTCGGAACTGCACGGCGAGGCAAGGAGAGCAGCCCGCCAGAAGAAAACAGGAGAGTGTCGCGAGAAGAGTCGTCGTTCGGACGTTACTGTCCAACATGTTGCAAATAAACGTCTTGTTAAGTTTTCCTTTACGCCTGTTCCTCTGCCTCAGCTCTCGAGGGTTCTGAACGTCCCCGTGGCCTGCGGAATGACAACCACCACCCACCTCTATGCTACCTACTGGGTCCGCTGCGGCCACCGACGCGGCTCGTAACAACTGGATGACAGCGACGGGATTCTGCTCACGCCAAATCGCAACAAGCTCGGGCCACCATCGGGATCGTCTCCACTAAGATCATGGCTGCAGGGTGCGGTGAGTGCTTGACTTTTCTTCACTGAGATTTTACCAGGCTTTATCTAGAGTTTTGTAGGAAAGGTGGTAAATTTGGATAACTACTCTACGTTGACCTGTGCATGGGAACGTAGCGTCCTAGTAGTAGTGAAGTTAGCAGCACTTGTAGCAACCATGAATCTGAAGGCACTGAAAAAACCGCTTTTGCTAGAGTTAGCAAAAGTTTGGGTTTGGATGTTCGTGAAAAATGAGAAAGCCAGAGATTATCGAGGCTATTGAGAACCTTAACGCAGATGACGACGAGCTCTCAGAGTGTCTAGAGCTGATAGACGAACATGAAAGGCGCAAAGCTGAAGAGAGAAATGAGAAGCTCATACGCGAAGCAGAAGAAAGGGATCTTGAGAGGAAACGCCTTGAAATCGAGCTGCTCAAGGCTCGAGGTAGTAGTGAAGGTAGCGAAGCGTCTAGCTGAGTAGAACGGAAGTCGTTCAGGATGAAAGACCTAATGCAACCTTACCGCTCCGGAGAGGACATGGGTCTGCTCTTGGTAAATTTCGAGCGCACATGCGAGTAGTCGCGTGTTACCAAAACAATGTGGCCACAGTGCTTGCTTACCCTACTACCCTGTGAGGCTGCCGAGGTAATTGCCCGCTTGACAAAAGAGGAAGCAGATGATTACGACCTAGTTAAGTCGAGCCTGCTAAAGAAATATAGATTGTCAGCAGACGCATTCAGGCAGAAGTTCCGGAACGCCGTAAAGCAGAAAGACGAGTCGTATGCTGATTTCGCATACAAACTAATGTCTAATATGAGGGAGTGGCTCAAAGCGGCTAAGGCGTTCGAGCATAAAGAGAAAATCGTGGAGTGTTTCGGACTCGAGCACTTTTACCGTCGTTTGCCCCAAGACGTTAGGCTCTGGGTGCAAGACAGGGAGGAGGTAACCACTGTGTCGAGGGCCGCGGAGCTAGCGGAGGGTTTTGTTTCGCGCCGCGCGCTTGATAGAACAGAAATTCCCCAGTGAAAGGGCCAAATCAAAAAGGCAACTGGGGGGAGGGGACATTCAGTCCAAGAGAATCGAGAGCGCAACACTGGTCCCGAAAAGCAACGGGAGGTAAGTAATGAGACCACGGTTGAGGAAAAGCACCAAAACAGTGCGTTTGAAAAGAGGCGACCACTTGTGTGCTATAAATGCCACAAGCCAGGTCACATTGCGGCCGTCTGCAAGAGTCCAAAAGTTGTTTGCTTCTCAGTCGACAGCGAGGGTGAAAACATGCGACTGCTGGAACCATATATCAGAGAGCTGATAGTAAATGGAAAAGAGTGTCGCGTGCTGCGGTATTCGGCAGCGACAATGGACGTGGTCCATCCCTCGTATGTTGGAGCTGAACATTTCACAGGAGAGTGCACTTGGATTAAACAAGCAGCGGAACCATCAAGCGTATGCCTTCCGATTGCTAAGGTATGCATCGAGGGCCCCTTTGGCGCATTGCACACAGAGGCTGCAGTATCTGCTTATTTGCCAAAGCAGTATGCATACTTGTTTTCAAACAGATCCGATTGGTTACTAGGACAGAAGAACCTAGCGTACGAGGAGGGGGTTGTGTGCGCGCTCACTAGCTCAAAGGCGCGAGAACTCGCAACTAGAGCCGCACCGCTCGATGCTCCCTCGAGAATCACCGAGAAAGCCGGAGATGGAGAGCCCACGAACACGGTAGACACGATCACAACAAGCACTGATCAAGTGAGCGATGAAGGCGCGAATGAAAACGAGGAAGACCCTCTTGAGTCTGGAGGTGTGTGTGAGGAAATGATTACTCCTGCATCTAGTAGCCTGCAGACTTTGCTGAGAGTGGATCGATCGTCCCTTATAGAGCAGCAAAGAGCAGACCCCACTCTTCAAAATATAAGGAGTCGGACTAATGAGGGTATTTCAAAGAAAAACGTGATGTATCAGAACAGGGCCCCGATACTTTATCGTAAGTATCTAGATCGCAGACGGGTGCAGTTTGATCAGTTAGTGGTACCGGAACGTTACCGCCGTGATCTTTTACACTTAGCTCACGGTAGCTCATGGTCGGGTCACTTGGGGGTCAAAAAAAACGAAGGATCGCCTGCTGCAGGAATACTATTGGCCGCGTTGTTTCCGGGAAATAGAGAATTTTGTCAGAACCTGCGAAACCTGTCAGCGTGTAGGAAAACCAGGGTGTAAGGTTCGTGCCCCAATGAAGCTCGTGCCAGTGATCACTGAGCCCTTTCGACGACTCGTGATCGACACAGTAGGGCCTCTTCCAACAACAACATCTGGTTACCGTCATGTCTTGACAGTAATTTGTCCCGCGACCAAGTTTCCTGAGGCAGTGCCTTTAAAGGAACTGAGCTCGGTAGAAGTGGTAAACGCGCTGTTGTCTATTTTCGCACGCGTTGGTTTTCCCGTTGAAATACAGTCTGATCAAGGAACCGTTTTTACGAGTGCACTGACTACAACTTTCTTAGAGAAATGTGGAATCCGATTAATCCACAGCTCGGTGTATCACCCCCAGTCAAACCCAGTAGAAAAGTTACACTCGGTAATGAAACGCGTCCTTCGAGCACTCTGTTTCGAGCGCAAAGTCGACTGGGATGTGTGCTTGCCAGCAACTATGTTTGCGCTCAGGACTGCACCTCATGAACCACTGGATTTACCCCGGCAGAATTGGTCTACGGTCGCTCTCTGCGATCCCCACTCCGTATTCTTCGGGAGTCATGGGAAGGGCGAGCGGAGGACCCTATGGTGGTTGAATATGTGCTAACTCTGCCAAAAAGGTTGCATAGAGCACAGGAGCTGGCAGGGGATGAGATGAGCAAGGCACAGGCTCGGGCCAAACGCTACTACGACAGGTCGGCAATATCACGCCGGTTTGAAGCTGGAGATCAAGTAATGCGGCTGAAACCTTCACCAATGAATAAGCTAGATGTCCAATGAGAAGGTCCGGCGGAAGTCGTTCAAAGGCTGTCCGACACAAACTATCTGGTAAGGATGTCAGGTAGACGTAAGACGCAGCAGATCTACCACAGCAATCTGCTCAAACCGTATTGAGAGAGAGAGGTTGTCGTAAACAAGGCGGTAAACGTGCCCGAAGAGCCACCACTAGATTTCCCCTTTTCGGGAGCGGAAAGAAAGGAGGATAACGCTGGTCAAACGCTCAAGGCCATGGTTGAGGTATCTGAGCTCACAGCTAACGAGAAGCGTGACCTAGAAAGCCTCCTGATAGAATATGAGGACATGTTCTCGGAGAAACTGGGCCGAACAAATTTGGTAGTGCATGACATAGAGCTTACGGCCACTCAGCCCGTGCGGTCAAAGGCGTATCGAGTGTCGCCGCGTCAGCGTGCCATTATTGAGACCGAGATTAAAAGAATGCTCGAGCTCGATATGATTGAAGCTTGTGAAAGCAATTATACCTCTCCGCTTATATTAGTGGAGGTTCCTGGGAAAGATCCACGACCATGCGTTGATTACCGGAGGTTAAATCACATAACGAAGGGTCAGACCTACCCCATACCAAATATAGAGGAAAGAATTGAGACAGTAAGCAGTGCCAAGTACATCTCTACCTTCGACCTCGTTCGGGGTTATTGGCAGGTGCCTTTGACCGAAAGGGCCAGCAGATATGAGGCGTTTATTTCTCCCATAGGAACATACCGACCTAAGGTGTTGAGCTTCGGCTTAAAGAATGCCCCCTACTGTTTTTCGGCTCTCATGGACAAGGTATTGCGGGGTTTAGAGAGGTCTGCCCTGCCTTATCTGGATGATGTAGCAGTATTTTCAGGGTCATGGTCCGAACATCTCATCCACTTGCGAGCAGTGCTTCAACGTTTCCGCGAAGCAGGTCTGACCGTGAAGGCTGGGAAGTGCCAACTTGGCCGAGCAGAGGTTACTTACCTGGGTCACATAGTGGGGCAGGGCCACCGCAGACCTTCCGATGTCAAAGTGGCGGCAGTTAATAATTTTCCGCAGCTCCGGACAAAGACAGATGTGCGGTCATTCCTAGGATTGGCAGGGTACTACCAGCATTACATTCCCCGTTATTCAGAGCTTGCCAGCCCACTTACTGACGCTCTTAGAAAAACCGAACCTCAAATTCTGGAGTGGGATGAGAAGAAAGCGAGGGCATTCTTAGCGCTGAAAAATGCGCTCATGAGCCAACCTGTACTTCAAGCCCCCGACCACGCTAGACCCTTCGTGGTTCAGTGCAATGCAAGTGACCGCGGCATGGGCGTAGTATTGTGTCAGAGAAACGACGCAGGAGAGGAACATGCCGTGCTGTATGCAAGCCGCAAACTAACTGTAATGGAGGAAGCCTATAGCACTTCAGAGAAAGAATGCGCCTGTGTTGTATGGGTGGTTCAGAAGCTCGCATGCTATCTCGCGGGATCAGAGTTTATTATCGAGACGGACCACTGTCCCCTCACGTGGTTGCAAACGATGTCGCCTAAGAACGGCCGGCTACTTCGCTGGAGCTTGCTATTGCAACAATACTCTTTCGAAATTCGTTACAAGAGAAGCAAATTGAATGGCAACGCTGACGGCTTAAGTCGTTGTTTCTAGGGATCTTGATTGATATGTGTGGTTTAACATCCCAAAACCACTATATGATTATGAGAGACGCCGTAGTGGAGGGCTCCGGAAATTTAGACCACCTGGGGTTCTTTAACGTGCACCCAAATCTGAGCACACGGGCCAACAACATTTCCGCCTCCATCGGAAATGCGGCCGCCGCAGCCGGGATTCGAACCCGCGCCCTGCGGGTCAGCAGCCGAGTACCATAGCCACTAGACCACCGCGGCGGGGCTCTAGGGATCTTGATGGCGTCAGGTAATCTGGCTTGGGTATTTAGGTTCCATTTTTTGTGTGTGTGTGACAGGTTTACAATTGCTTTTTTGTATTTGTGCTTTATCACGACACGTGTTTGTGAATTTGAGCAGCCTATTTCAGGTTGGGTTGTTAGAATTGCTGCTGCTATTGTAATGAAGAACAGGTCGTTTTGGATGAAATAAAAGCCTGGTGGGTCTTAGGAAGAGAGTATGGGCGCTTGCCTGCTTGGCAGTTGTGTTTCTCGCGTGGTGGACACATGTGCTGTCTTTCGAGAAGGAATGTTGGCTAGCAGAGCGGGAGCCTTTCTCCAATTTTGGACGCGCTACCAGAGGCTGCAGATCACCAGGGTACCAGAGGATTGCAGCAGAGCCGCATCGAGGTGTTCACGGCTTCAGCACACCAGCATTGTCTTCATCGACCTCTCCCCACAAAGGTGGATGACCTTCATACGTCGAGGTCTCGGCCGGCCGCCGGGGAAGCTGTTACAACGCAGTAACGAAGTCCTCGGGCCGGATGCCCCCAAGCGTGCCTTCCCGTCATCTCGGACATTCTGTGTGGGGGCGGGTTGTCACCTGCACCGGCTCTGTTTGTCTCGGCTGTGCGCTTTGCCTGCGGGGCAGTGGCTACGGGCGGGCCCCTCTGGAATCTCGGACATTCTGTGTGGGGGCGGGTTGTCACCTGCACCGGCTCTGTTTGTCTCGGCTGTGCGCTTTGCCTGCGGGACAGTGGCTACGGGCGGGCCCCTCTGGAATGTGCGGAAGGCCGGTTGTGTGCGACAGTAGGGACTGCCGTGAATTTCTCCTGCGTGGTCGCTTCCGAGTCCCCGCGCGTGTGCCACGTGCATCTGCCACGTGTGTGAAGGGACACTTGTGTTGTGCTCTCCATGAGTGGTTGGTTCCCCGAACAGACATTCCGCCTATATATTCGGAACTGCACGGCGAGGCAAGCAGAGCAGCCCGCCAGAAGAAAACAGGAGAGTGTCGCGAGAAGATTCGTCGTTCGGACGTTACTGTCCAACATGTTGCAAATAAACGTCTTGTTAAGTTTTCCTTTACGCCTGTCCCTCTGCCTCAGCTCTCGAGGGTTCTGAACGTCCCCGTGGCCTGCGGAATGACAACCACCACCCACCTAAATGCTACCTACTGGGTCCGCTGCGGCCACCGACGCGGCTCGTAACAGTGTGTGTGTGTGTGTGTGTGTGTGTGTGTGTGTGTGTGTGTGTGTGTGTGTGTGTGTGTGTGTGTGTGTGTGTGTGTGTGTGTGTGTGTGTGTGTGTGTGTGTGTGTGTGGAATGCACACGCACCTGTGATGAAATGGTTTTCGCACACTCTGGTTTCAACGTTCAAATCTCAAAGGCTATCGGTCGCTGTGGCTCTTCACGGCCGCGCCCCCCCCCCCATTTTTCTTCCTCAGTTCCATGGGAATCCATGCACGCCATTTGCCTTTCACGCTGGAGTTGGAGCAGCCAACGGCTGAACAACTGATCATGATTTATCAGGACGAAGATAAACGGGTGGCCGCGCGTGGAAGCCGAATAATCTGAGGCTTGTGGCGAAGCGGTTCGCCGTCATCTACTCTTCTCGAACCAGAAGGCGGTAGCAGGCGGTGCATCCCACAATTCCTCGCTCTTTTACCGGGTACCTATTTCAGGCCTGCTCACTACTTCTGCCACTGGCTCTGACATCATGCCATTTAAACAGGCGTGCTTCGCTACACGCGTACTTACGCTTGCTCTCGTTGCTCGGCAGACATGACATGGATGGCCAAGCCTGACGAACGTTGACGTGGCGTACTGGTTCACGACTCGAGAAGTACATGTTTTTCTGTGTCCGTGAGCTGCAGCGTGGATAAGTGATGCGTTTTGTGCGCTATAGATATTCTCAGTATGTACGGCTGCAAATCTGAACGGTTGAACGATGCTGCGTGGCGAATTGTTCGCGGCAAAGGGACCGAAGTTGCGAGTGTTCTCGTTTTCTTGGGACAACCGAAGAACGATTTGGGAGCACGTCGTCCGTCAAGCTGGCATCGTAATTCATTTTCTTCGTGACCCAAATGTACGTGCGTGTTCCTATACTACACATTTCATTTCTAAATGAACTTGTCATGTGTGCTTCTGAGTTGTCGGCGTAAGCCTCAGCATTAAATTTATAAACGCGCGTGGCAGCATACGTTTTCAAAACAGGCGTGTTTCATTCAGGGTCGGTAAACATTTTAATATTGGTGATATACGCAGCGAACGTCTTGTATTAAACATATGTTTACTTTGCTGAGAAAATTGCAAGGAATGATGTTGAATTGCTTAGAGTGTTGTTTTTGTGCATTACATTTTCTTGGCGGTGTTGCGATGACTTTATTGCGGTATTATAATTTAGCGCCAGTCTTGCCAGCACCTTAGCCTGATATGTTTCTTCGAAATTTATATGCATGTAGAGATACAGTAAAGCGCTTTCTGAAACGGTCTTCAGGTGTGTGAGCTCTACTTCAAGCTAGAATATGAAGAACCACTCCCAAATATATATACCGGTCCGAGAATCGGCAGTGCAGTAGAAGCACCCACGGGAGCGACATGCTTTGATCTAGACGCACTGCTAACATTTTTTCCCAGGTCCTAAGTTATATGAGCGACTACGCACCCCTGCGGAAGGGGCCCAAAGAACAGAGGAACCACCGCTTCTTCTGTTCGTCCCGGAAGATTTTGTGTAAAACGAAGATTTTGTTTTCTCTTGCAATGGTCATCACAATAGCATTGTGCTGAATCACATACTCGTGGCAGCAGCACACTCTCACCTTAATACCTACATGTCTATGAAGACAGATGTTGGAAAGAGTACAAATAAAACTGCAGAAACTTTGCAAAGGAGCATAAGAAGTTTCAGCATTTTCTAGTGTGTGTGTGTGTGTGTGTGTGTGTGTGTGTGTCTTTGTGTGTGCGTGTGTGTGTCTGTGTGTGTAAAGAATGAATAAAATTTACGTTATGTATTTCGTCACTTTGTATCTTCATCCAATTTGGCTCTTATAGATCAAACACACGTTAGATGGTGCATATTCTTTGAATTTTTCAGTGAAAAAAATGACTCGCAGGTAAATCTCTAAGCACTTTTAAGCGGAAACCACTGCCTTTTTTGACGCAAAAGACAAAATGAAGTAGATAAACTTGTAAAGCACGCATATCTTATAGCTCTCCGCAATGTGAACGAGTTTTTCCGTTTCCTTTTTTTTTGCCAATGCAGTTGCTCTGTGTGAAGAATGTACGGTGTGGTGCTAGAGGCCTAGTCAGATGACTTATAATGTCCCATTTCGTCTCCTGCCCCATGGCGATCATGTACTGTAAACAAAATAAATAAACTCTAAATAAACATCCCTGCGAACCACCCATCTTTTAACGGGAGCTAATGGTGGAAATGGATTCACAGCCTCTCGTGCGCGTTCTCACTCTGGCAAAACTAATATAACGTCGCGGCGGCAGTGATCAGGCCTGCGAATATTTTTTCTAGGTGACTTTCCGGCTTGCGCGTGTCCTTCTCTAAAAAATTGCTGCCAATACCACACATGCGCCTCTGACATCTTGTGCGTTCTTGTGTCCGTTTTCTGAGCGCTGTTAACAGCGCGCTCAACGCTGTCTTCGCGTCAAGACCTCCACAGTGCAAGCTCAAAGAAAGCTCGGGTTCCCGAGAAGGTCGGGCAATCCTGCATTGCACTACTGTATTGCTAGAGTAGGACGCTACCATACCTTAAGCACCATTTCCGAACACACGCTCTGAGCATAATTAAGCACAATGATCTCGCATAAACCCTTAGATTGAAACTAAAGTAACGAAACATTGCTCCGAATAGCCATCAGAAAATGTTGTTTCTTACCTTTATCAAATTGGTCATGTTCACAACGTACTTTGTGACCAGCTCTTTGCCACACTTTTCAAAGAACTTCGCACCCAAAGCAGCACTTCGTGTAGTGGTGACAATCCCTGCATTGAGCGAAAAGTTATCACTCGGGAAATCAAAACACCGGCTTCATGTGTCTGAACTGGAACAGTCAGGCCCAGAAATTTACGTACACAGCTATATTTTACCAGGTTTATCGGAATAGTCTTTTCAGGACTTCGTGCCCGTCGTTTAGCCGTTTTGAATGAAGCCAGTAAATGGCAATCTTTATTCTCTGTACAATACTGTTGCTGATGCAGCCAAACAAGACGTATCGATTGTGGTCATGCATTACAGCGACGTCAGGAACCCCAAAACCTATAGTGAGTTAGGTTATTTGCATTAGTGTACGAATATAGATGGTAAGCGCTAGCCGTAGTGCTCCAATATAAAATTTTCAGTAAAGTATCTCTTACAGACTACCACTTATGGCTCCTACCAGCCAGCAAGAGTGTCATACCGCATGTGATTTTTTACTTGCTAATGACGGCTTTCTTCTTAGTTCTCTTTGCTAGACATTTTCACTTGTGCCGAAGAATTGAAAACTATTGTATAAGCATTCTTGCAGAGCTTACCGGGGCTCTTTCCACACGGGTCAAATTGCCTACTGGGCTGTTTTCCTGCGGCTACCGCGCAATTCAGGAACGCACTGATCCAGAAGACCTGTTTCATGACTGACGATTCGTGACGACAAAAACGTGTGATGTGCCTTGCAGGAAGAGCCAATGTGTGTGCAGCCGTTCATGTTTGCTCCTTGCCAACTATTACGTTTGTTGACTGTTTCCACAAAGCGGCAGGGAATAGAAAAGAGCCGGAAAGCCAATGTGTCAAGAACGAAGTCACGCAATATTTGCTCTTGTCAGTGTTCAAAAGAATAATGAAAGTTTTAGCCGATGTTATTTTTAATACATTGAATGTTATTTTAAAAGACATATTTTTTTCTCCTCCGTTTCCAGTTACTGCTTCTGCATTGTAGATCGTGCTAACATGATTATTGCCCGCACTCCACTAGCATTTATTATAATACTACTACAAAGCGCTGTCCAAAATGACGAGGAAGACTGCTAAAAGGAAGACGACGCTGCTTGATACTCATTCATCAAATATAATCTATGAGTCAGGCGTTAGCGACGCCGTATTGTTTGTCACATTGTTGACTGTTGTTTAATACTGTGTAAGGATATCTTAGCGTGTTGATTACAATTGATGTTATAGTAATTTGGCTGAGGATGTCGTCGTTCAAAAGTAGTTAAACAAACGTGTGTTGTCTTGGTTTGTTTCGGTGGCGTCTGCTGTGTTCGTTCACTCCAAGAGCGTGGATCTCGCCACATTAAGATCCCACAAAGTCTACGCTGATGGCTGAGAGAGACTTTTGGCAATTAAGTCGGTAGCACGTTTCTTATTCCCATTCACGTTTTTCATCACTCATAATGGTACCTTTGCATACATTATCGTGCCTTCTATGGTGGCCTTTCTGATCACGAACCAGTGTAAGTCAGAAAAATTTAAAGCCAGCAGATCGGCGCACAAATATTGACGAGTGCAGCCACCATGATATGTCAGTTGTTACGATGCTCAGCTGATGTGCCCGAAAGAAGCACTACGCTTGATCCGAGCGCTGGCGGTCGCACTTCTGGGGGAAGAATGCTGGAAGGCCCTGTGCTGAGCAATGTCAGCGTATGTCAAAGAACCGCAGGTGGTGGAGATCTCCCGTAGTCCTCCAGAGTTTGCCTCGTAATCGCATGGCGACCTTTGCCCGTGAAGCCACTGAGATTATTATTATCACTGTGATGAACACTAACATCATTACGCAAGTAGCAGCGTAAGAAAACAACTCTTTATTGCGGCGCTGCGTTTATTTATACAGACACAATTTTGCTCTAAGTGGACTGCTTGTATATTAGTCAGCCACAGGGGCGGCGGCAGGATTATTTTACCAGGGGGCACCCGCGATAAGTGAGTTCCTTCAGGGTGGGCAGGGAGGATGGGAACTTAGTCATTGTGCTATGAAAGTGTTACCTCTTGGGGGGAGGGGTGTCAAAGAGGGAGCAGGCTCAAATTTTTGGCAGGGTTCCAACCCCCCCTTCCGCGTGGTGACTCCTGGCGCCACCCCAGAGCAGCAAGTTCGCAATTCAAAGAACTTTATAATCACGTTTGGCGTTAACGCTTAATAACACCAGAAGCATCTTGTGTTGAAGACTCCATGTTTGTTTTTTTCATGAGCACATGTTAGGGCGTCATCACTGATGTAACATAATTATCAAATTTGCATGAATTTTTAGTTTTCAGAAAATCTCCAACTATACTTCAAGTCAAGCTAAAGCTTGCGTAGTATGCAAAAAATTTCACCTCAAGCGAAATGCAACTGGCATGCCGGGACGAACCCGTGACCTTAGCGTCTATTTCAAAGAACCAAAATCTACTCCCTACACCAACGCGGCGGACTCTTAGTGGACTTGAAGAGCGCAGCCCAAGGAAAACGGGAGTGCAGGGATCAAGCCCCGCCCCCCATCTCTCCAATAATAAAGCCTCCGACTCTGAATACAGAACGGTGGAATGTCTTTCATTAAAGTACGCCCTAACCATTGAATCGACTTGAAAGGCGCAACTTGTATTAACTTGCACTCGCCCAATCAGCAACATATCGCAAGGTGCTAAACTAGGCCCAATTTTCAAAAATAGCGCTTTAACGCCCATCGCATCAGCTGTTCACGCGAGGCATCTAGCGGCGCGTATAAAAAGTACAGCTCGATGAATTGCGCTCTCCCGACTAGATGACGTTAGTGATCCGCAAACCGCAGCGTGGGATGCATTTTCTTCATTCAAATCCGCAGGTAGCTCATCAGGTAAGAAACAAATAGCATAAAGTCGCAGTGAACTCGAATACTAAGTGTACTTGCAGTACTTTAGAAATGTTCACCTTTCTCATAAATTTAATCACGCAATGGCCACCTACCAGTATTCAAAACATTGCAATATTTATGTCACTCCCCTTCCCATATTAAGCAAGCTTTAATAAAATCGCAAATTTAGCATAGCGAGTAGCAAGTTTTTGTTATCAATCAAATGACTTGTTCATGCCTTAACACACAAAGTATAGAAAACCACCAGCCAGGCCGTTGATCCTTTGCACACCGGGATGATCAAGGGCGTAGCCAGAAAGTTTTTTCGGGGGAGGGTGGGTTACACCAACCCGACAGAAAGGGGGACAAAGCCATCACCTTTCCTCTGTGACGTGATTATCAGCTGTAGTCGGACCCAAGTGTGTTCATGCATATCAATGTCATGAAACTCCCGTCCTCTATCCATGCGTTTGCTTGTGAAGAGAACAAGTAAAAGTAAAGTAATTGAAGTAAAGGACAATGAACAACAGGTACAGTGGCCGCTTGGAGCAACGGCCTCCCGTCGTATCATTGAATGAACTAGTCTTCAAAAACAATCGTTATTAGTTGATCTCTGTTAAGCGTACATGGCGTAGTCCTCGTTTGGGAGAAGTGCGTTGCACAAATCAAGGATGGCTGTGCTTACAACGTGGTATGAGAGGTGCATACCTCTCATGTTCTGGTAATTTATGATTACAATTATGTTTTGTTTAATTTGATGACTTCATACTATCGATGTTTGGGACTGCATGTCTATAGGAATGATTTTAATGTCAAGCTCAATATGTAAAACATGCCTACCCACAGGTCGCGGGATCGAATCCCGGCTGTGGCGGCTTCAACTAGCATTCAAATGAATCTCGGCTGCATTTTCGCCTCATGGAGGTGAAAATGCTGTACGTCCGTGTGCTCCGACTTGGGTGCACGTTAAAAAACCCCAGTTGGTCGAAATTTCCGGAGCCATCTATTACGGCGTCTCCCATAATAATATGGTAAATTAGTGACGTTCAATCCCACATATCAATGTTTTTGTATAATGCTGTATGGCGAGCACTGCTAGCACAATTTAATTCGCACCTTTGCCTGTATAGTGTATTTTTCCAAAGCAGGCACAATAGCAGGCATGGCTGTGTGGTGGAATATACCTGGCTGTCATGCGGAATGCTTGCGTTTTATTCGTGCTGAGGCCCTGGGGCCGAATTCACAAAACTTTCTCTTGGCTACGTATTTTTTTCATCTAAGAATTCTCGCTTCTCGAGGTTGCATAATGGTGATGATACTAACGGCAAGGAGGAAATACGAAAGTCGATGAAGCGACTAGGAAAGAAAGACAGCTGCGCCTGTGATAGCAAGGTAGCGCGCAAAGCGTCTAGCATTGAGAGTATAGGCCCATTCCATGTTTCTAAACACAAGTAGGCGGACATCGGCATTATGGGTAAAATTATAGCGACGTTCGCGCGTAACTTCCGCTCTCATTATCTGGCGGGATAATGTGAGCGTGATCCATGCCCCGCGCCATGCCGTGGCCAGATAGGAATGAGACGCGGCGCCCGGGGGCGCTTTGTCCCAGAGTCTCACCTAACTCATCAGCCCATCCCCATTCATACGTGTGTCCTGGCATGTCCTCCCCCCCCCCCGGGTCGTGTGAGGGGGAAGTTTTGTTTCGGGCAGACAGCCATACCCTGCCAAGGGGGCCGCCACTCGGCACCAGGCGCCGTACAAAAGCGGCCTGCCTCCCGGCATACAAGCCAAGGAGACCCAACATAGGGGCTACCCTTCAGTGTGGCAACTTAGATCACAACACATAAAGTGGACGTACCCAGACAAGGTGTGCTATCGCAGCGTGTGGGGCACGCTTCGGTCACGGCCTGTCTCCTGACCACTAGGGCTCAGGATACACAATGCCATAAGCACTCAGAAGTGTTGCGATGTGCGCCAACAAAGAAAACGATGTTGTGAGACGCGACTCGCCATCCCATTCAATGTTTGGCACACAACCGATGAGCCCGCCTCGGGGACCAGTTCCCCCGTTTTACGGCTGCAGCCCATTTCTTGCAACGGTCCTCATCAAAAGGAAACCGATAAAAACTTATGCGGCCTTTTTTATGCCTTTCAGCACATCCAACCACGACACAGCTCGTCGACATACAGTTTTTTTATCGTTGCTTGTTTTAGAACACCACATGCACCTTCGAAAACTCAGCAGGAACTGCGGTAGACAGAGCATCTATTCCCTACCAAGAAAACTTAAACGCCCGACGACAGCGCCACCACATTTCCATGGCGTATGACCGGTGTAATTTCTCTATAGGATGGTAGCCAATGCATGTTCACGGCATCTCAGCTTCCGGTTCCGGGTGTCTGCAGACACCCGGAACTGGAAGCTCAGGCGTCTGGGTTTCATCGATAACCATAGGTAAAAGAAGGGCAATTGATAAGTGCTTTAAGAAATGATTCATGCATTATTTCGCCAAGGGCAAGTGAACAACACTCCAGGCGCACCAAATCTAAGAAACCACGCAAAAATTTATTCATGAAATGCTTGAATACATGACCAAATTGTCTACCGCTGTTTAACACCATAAGTTAAGTTGCATTTTAACTAAATTGAGCAACTACTCAAATACATAAACATGGTCGAGCGTGGTATAATGGCTGGCATAAGGGTGTTTTGTAGCTATACGTAAAAGGCTGCATTTCTTACAAAAACATTAATACAGGGCAAAGGAGTGACTTTGGTGCCTACGGAGAAACTGTGGAGAATTATAGAGCAGCATTAACAGATAGGTATCGTGAGCGCAATGTCACAGCTTCAAAGCACCGCACCATTTCTATAAAGCCCGTCGCATTGCAGGACCGAAACAAAGTTTTTTTTTTTTTTGTCTTCCTTCCGGAAGGTGAGAACGTGGGTACGCTTGCATGTGTGACGACGTAAAACGAAGAAGATTTGTCGGGAGGTTTCTCTGTGCTAATCCTTTTCATAAAACACGGTGCACTTATTTCCTCCTGCTGTGTTTGCGTGAGCAAACATAAAACATGCAACGTTCACGTGTCTCGGCGTCAAGTGACGTGATAACACATGTGCCTCATGAGGAGTGAGGCGTGCGTGGCGCGCTACACAAAAGTGAAGCGAAAGAGAAAGACTGCTTTAGAGTGACTCTCATTACACCTTTGCGAAAACCTGAAATCGAAGTGCTATCTCCGAGAAGAACAAGACGAGCCTCTGGCGCAGCTCATTCCATGAAAATCTTGCACGGATTGGGTCGTTGGATGGCTGGAAGCATAAAAAAGCGGGGTTCCCCTATAGTTGCTAACACATATAGGAGCGACAGGCATAAGAAAAACCAGCAAAAATATGAATGTTTATAAATTAGAATCAAACAATTCAAGTGAGTTGTGAGGAGATTAGCGATAATTGGCTTAAGTGATAATAAGCGAAGCAAGAGGAGTGTAGATTTAATGAAAGTAACACTATAGTGACAGTGAATTAAGTATAGTTGTTCAGTGTTGCCGCCCCTCAATATAAAGTGCACTATAATATGACCACACATGGTGGCTTTTAACTTTGATTCGTCTTAAATAAACTCATTAGATTCAACGTTTTCTTACTAATTTTCACCAGAAAAATTCATTTGGCATTTTTCGAAGGACTGAGGATATATTAACAATGGCGTAAATGCTGCAGTAGCATTCTCTCAAGTATGCAACGGTAGTCCACTGCTTACAGCATCCACGTCAATTTATAAGGTACTGGGTTCAATTTGCAGTGTAAGCAACCGCCGTTTTTTTTTTTAATCAGGAGGCATAGCTTGAGGTTATGTGTGTGTGGCGGGCACTCTTTTGATGTGAAGGCGGCCTTTCTGCTTTCTTCTTTCACTCGCCTTCAGAGAGAAGAGTGCTGTACGATGATCCCTTATGAATTACAAAATTGAAAGTTTATTTTTCTCTTTTCTCCTCCAACCGCCACTATCGCAAGAGTGCCCACTTCTCAAACGCCATTATTACACCTGGTAAATTACTTTTCACATGTCTGGCTAATCGGCGCCGGCCAGAGATCACGATGTTTAACAGAAAATTCTGGAGACACGCTGTGACCTAATTGTTAGCGGCCAACATGACTGCACTTGTCGGAACATGTTTTCGTGCTTGTTTGGAGGGATTAATTGCACGCTACAAGTCAGCATGAAAAGTGAGAGAAGAAACAGAGTGAAGAGCTTGTGTCCACTCTCTCGGTCCCTGTGATGTAGCGAACTTACACGTAATATATTGAGTTCTGGGTATATGAGCTTTCAAGGGAGTACCTTAGAAGAGAAATCTCTTGACACTGTTATGTGCGAACTCGGCGCTCCTCGAACCATCTTCGAACAGTTTGACGCATAGTTTGTGCTGCTGCTCACTAACAAGCAATTTTTAGAAGATGCCTAAAATGGGAGCCACCAACAACGCCGTGCTAAGGAAACTGGCAGTGCATTACAATTCGTTATGTCTGCTAGACTACGCACAGGTTAGTGCAAAGCTCTCGCCTCGTTCATAAAACTAACACACCATGTAAATGTATGTGTACTGAAAAATTGGCACAGCGAAGAAATATTCTGGACAATGCATAACATTGCATACCATAAAACATTTCTGAGCTGCCATATATATATATATATATATATATATATATATATATATATATAGGGAGGCATGGTGGTTGAGTGGCCGTATCGTTGCATATAGTCCAGTCAGTAGATCCTCCGTGAGCGGTCACAACGTGGTTTATTTCGACGTTTCGGCCTAGAGTCTGGCCTGATGAAGGCCAGACTCTAGGCCGAAACGTCGAAAAAAACCACGTTGTGACCGCTCACGGAGGATCTACTGGACTATATATATATATATATATATATATATATATATATATATATATATATATATATATATATATATATATATATATATATAAGCTCTTCGGTGAAATAAATGCGACGGTGGTTTTGCATTTCCCAAAAACACTTTTTGAAGGGGTTTTAAAGTTTGCACATTTGCAGTTTACCCATGCAACAGTCTCTTAGTCCACTCGAAAAAATTCAGTGCATCGCTGGCAAGGACTCTATGGTATGTATGTGAAGTGATGCACCAGTGCCCTGTATGTATATGTTGCTGCTGGCCTCACCTTCCCTGCTGCTCAGCACAAATTTGTAGAATGACAGCTTATATTGTACACTACAAAGTACCTATGTTTGGTCACGGTGCACAAAACGTGTACAACACTAAAAGAGCATAATAACGATACTCAATGCTACAAGTGTCAGACCTTGCACTGTTTACAGAATGGTAAATACATTTTCATGGAGTTAATGAATAATGGTAATTAGCACATCAGTTACTACACCTTGCAATGTTTTCGGGGGTGAAGCTCCTTGTGCCGTGGGTCGTGCGTCCACGATGCATGTAGTAGTCGTCGTAGTAGTAGGTAGCCACCTCCACAGCCGGGCTCAAGGAGCGGCATGCGTGCACCTTTTTCAATTGAAGAGGAAACCCGCGCACGTTAATCATAAATAAAAAGATAGTTGTTTCTGATGAAATAACTTACATGGACGAGTTTTAATGACTAAACTTCAAAAACTTGCCTCGAATTTAATGCTTACTAGAAAAAACTTGTAATAGAAGGATGCACTTTGAGTGCTATCTTACCAGAAAGGGTTTCCACGTTGAACTCGCTGGCGTAACCCCCTTGATTTTAGCTAGATTTAGCCATATTGCAATTTTAAGTGTGAGGCCCACGGCTTTGAGCTCTCTCATAGTAGTGAACCAAGTACTCAAAATCGTAAACCGCTTTTTCTAAACACAGGTTTAGCGAGGGTTGAGCCGTAGTGCCATGAATATAGTGAACTAGCATATAGCCATGAACTAGAGGTGGGTTATTGGCCCCGCCGCGGTGTTCTAGTGGCTAAGGTACTCGGCTGCTGACCCGCAGGAAGCGGGCTCAATTGCCGGCTGCGGCGGCTGCATTTCCGATGGAGGCGGAAATGTTGTAGGTCCGTGTGCTGCGATTTGGGTGCACGTTAAAGAACCTCAGGTTCTATCTATAGATAGATAGATAGATAGATAGATAGATAGATAGATAGATAGATAGATAGATAGATAGATAGATAGATAGATAGATAGATAGATAGATAGATAGATAGATAGATAGATAGATAGATAGATAGATAGATAGATAGATAGATAGATAGATAGATAGATAGATAGATAGATAGATAGATAGATAGATAGATAGATAGATAGATAGATAGATAGATAGATAGATAGATAGATAGATAGATCGATAGATAGATAGATAGCTAGATAGATAGATAGATAGATAGATAGATAGACGGACGGACGGGTAGGTAGGTAGGTAGGTAGGTAGGTAGGTAGGTAGGTAGGTGGGTGGGTAGGTAGGTAGGTAGGTAGGTAGGTAGGTAGGTAGGTAGGTAGGTAGGTAGGTAGGTAGGTAGGTAGGTACGCTGAAAGTTCTAGGAGTTTTGAAAGAAATACTACGCATTCATTAACGTGTCGCACACACCAGCCTACCGAGGTCTGCACGTGCTATATTGTTATGTGATACGCGTGACTGGTGGAGAGAGTTTCACTACGCACCCGACATGAAGTTCGCGTTATTGATGTCATGACTACGTAGTCATGTCTTCCATTATGCCCTGCTGTGAAAGTTTTGATCTACACTTAATGAGGAGGCGACTACGCGAGCACTCAGACGGAGGCGGCTAAATGTATAGATAGGTAGCTGGAAACGCTGAAAGTGTCTTTTGTTCGCAAAGAAATGCGTTGCGTTTCAAACGAAGATTCCCTCCTTTTTTACGAACCAAAATGTCCTGAAAATACGTTTTTTCGCCGAAAGATGGCACTACGAGCCCCGATAGAAAATCTGAATGAGCTTCAGCGTGTGAAAGGTTCTGAGCTAATATGACATTTTTCGCAAGTTTTTGTCGATTAGTGTTGGAATAACTATGGTGATGAAATGTTCGCTCACGATTACATATACCTAGTAGACACCACGTTTTTTTAAACAATAAAAAGTTTTAGGAAAAATTTTTTAACAGTCGGGCTCCTCTTGTTTTTACAAATGAACTTCCATGTCGAGGCGGAAATACTTCTTTTAGCAGCTCACGTTCACTCGGCTAATTCACAAAAATCATTGGTTAAAATGTTAATTATTCACTGGAGTGCAGTTGTTTTCATTTCAAACATTTAATGCATTGCAGTTTAGAGCATACCCATTTTCAACAAACAAAAAAACTTGCCCGTAGTTATAGATATATATCATCGAATTTCAAGGTTGACATCCATACTGATCGGGGCCGGCGCGCACAAAGCGCAGGTGGAGCACAGGAGCAACACATGGCGGGTAAGGGACGAAATCTGAATGATGACGTGCCGACACAGAATCAGGTCAGAAAAATTGGCAGGCATCCTAAAATTCACAGCTGCTGCATCTACGTGTTACCAATCTGAATAAAGACGTGCAAGCAACCTTGGGAGTCAGAATATGAGGCTGTGACAATAATAGCTTGATCTCGCTGTAGTGCACCTGTGCATTGCATGAGATGTTCTATAAAAGGACACTCCACGAGGCAGCATGTCAAGGACATATGGTATGTTCTATAAAAGGAGACTCCACGAGGCAGCATGTCAAGGGCATAGTGCCCGAAAGTGGGTAACGTTCGTGCGCAATCGCTGTGGGGAAAAGTTTTTTTTCTTCTGAACAAACTACATTGATTAGGGCCGTCATTCGGGTGTATTATCGCGTCACACAGCATTCTCTTTCAGTGGGTAACTCTGAGTATTTCGCCCCGCCGCGGTGGTCTAGTGGCTAAGGTACTCGGCTGCTGACCCGCAGGTCGCTGGTTCGATTCCCGGCTGCGGCAGCTGCATTTCCGATGAAGGCGGAAATGTTGTAGGCCCGTGTACTCAGATTTGGGTGCACGTTAAAGAACCCCAGGTGGTCAAAATTTTCGGAGCCCTCCACTACGGCGTCTCTCATAATCAAATGGTGGTTTTGGGACGTTAAACTCCACAAATCAATCAACTCTGAGTATTTCTGCCCATATTCTCACTATTGTGTACTAATTACCTATAAGGTACACTGCAATCCGCTGGCATGGTAACTCGCGCTATAGTGCATGCAAAGTGTGGAATGTTCAGCACTAATACAATCTGTAAACTAACGAGTCTAGTGCAGAAGCCGAGTTACTCTTCAGTTATTTTTTTAATGCTCCCAAAGCATCGGATGGCCTAGCCAGTACAGTTGGGCGTGTTAGCGCAAATTAATTTTAGAAAAACATGGTTGATCTCTCTGGCATAGGCATGGGTATAACAAGAAAGTAAAACTTGTTCTTACAGAAGTAGCTTAATGTTTACTTACATCAATATAAGAGAGCTTGTGCAATGTCTACTGGTGCTTGACAATTATAACACCACTTAACATGGATCCACCCACGTTAACGCTTAGTCGTACACCTACATCCCGACGACTGACGTCCTTCATTAATGATTAAAGAAGCCCTTGAGCTGATTGATGCTTGGGTAGCTCTACCAGTTAGCGGTGAGAACGGAGCCAGAGAAAGCGATGCGACAGCCAGAAGAGCGTGACTCATAAGAGAGAGAGAGGTTTAGGAATGGAAAAGACGCAACTTCTACAGCCCTAATTGGGAGCAAGGCTCAGAGACTCATTCGACGCTGAACTTGGACTAAGGTCGCCCACGCACCGCATGTTGGAGTTATTGAATACCAATGCCCAACCAAAGAAAAACGCAACGCGTGTCGTGACGGCCGTGATTATTCGCCGAGTGAGCATCATGAGTGGAGAACGCGGAGTCCCTAGAATAGTATACTTCCAGGCCAAGGATACCGACGGGTGTCGCAGAGCTACTGTTGGTATGGATCGATCCTATGAGTGGCGCCGACGCTTAGGGTAAGGTGGTAACCTGTACGTATGTTGATACATTGGCAAAATGGCACTTTTTTGGAAGCGCGCTGAATGGGATGGACCCTTATAAACGACGCATTGAATGAACTAATCGCAGATGTCATGGTCATGATGCCGTACGTTACCAAGAACGCTGTGAGAGGACACTGGTAGACACAAAAAACGTATTTTCAAAGCCTACGGAGTATGTGACCTTTACGTAATCGTTCATGTACATAGCGTCTGGGCAATAAAGCAAAAAAAAATACCAAGGCGCAGTGAATAGGTTGCCCGGCATGCGTTGTCACAGACCCAGAGGTCATAGGTTCGACGCCCCGTAACGGCACCTATTTCCGTCTTTTCTTATCATGCGTATTTTTTTGACGTCGTCTATGAAATACGTCACAAAAATCTTGATGGACCTTGGTATAAAACACAAAAACCAAAACACACAAGCACGAAGAATATACAATGACTCGTATACTAGCAACATAAGAAACTATCCTGCCTCCGTCGTGCTAGGTGTTGTTCTCTTAAGATTTTTTTTCAAACATGCGTCAGATGGAGTGAAATGCATTGTTCACTCTGTATAAAAGGAGGCAATGGAAAGTACTTGCTTTGAAAGTGTGGAATTTCTATACACTCTTCTAGAATGAGAGTAAAACGCAGTTATATTCCGGCTCCTGAATTTCACCGTGTCAGTAAGCCTGTCATAATAAAAAATACGCTAGGACAGTTGATAAAATCTTCGTACTTGAATGAGCACGTTTTTATGTGCGAATCGTCTTATGGTCGAGTTCCATCTGGTGTGCGGCGTTACCACCCTTACAGCACATGCGTACCGCTCCCCCTCTCTCCTATGCTCCCCCTTTCTGTACTCTACGCATCGCTCACAGCGGCGTTTACGCCCCCATTGCGCATGCGTATCCGCTCCCCCTTTCCTTCTGCTACGCTCTGTTTTGAGCGTAGCAGAAGGAAAGCAGAATTTAGCAGCGTGCGTATTAACTAAAAACGGACTGCCGGTATCTGCCTCCTACTGTCTCTCATTGCCCATCATTGTCAGAGTTGGAATGGTCCAGCAGGAAACTCCTTCCATCACTGCGTGCTTTGCGCCTACCTAGGTTTCTCTCGTGTGCAACGCCGCCAGTGTAGGGGTTCGCACCCACTGCTTTGCTTCTTCACATGGTTCCCTTCAGCGAGAGATGGTGTAATTTTTTTCTACATACGCCATGACTACGGGGCATGTTACCCTCATCTCAATTGTCGGCACGGCTGTAGTGAACGCTCTAGTTGCGGAATGTGAACAACAGTGACCTAAAATGTATCTACTAACGTAAATTGAAGCGTTCAGTGTGCAGTTTTCAGTACGATGTTTTCTACGTGGAAACAGTAATCGTTGCGGTTCAACTTTCTAAAATCAAGATGTTATCTAGAGGGACAATAATTATCTATCATTAATGAAAAGAATCATGATGGATGTTCCTCTGTACTCGGAACGCAAATTACCGAATTTTTTCCAGCAACGTATTCACCATTTACAGTAGCACTTGATAGCTGAGATACAGAGCACATATCTACAGCAGCGCAAGTAAAAATCTAGCTGAATATTTGCCAATTTGTGATGACTATTGAGTACTGCTGCAGAAGCAAAATTCTGTACAATATACTTAGTGCAACTGCGTCGACACCGTGCGTGCGTGCGTGCGTGTGTGTGTGTGTGTGTGTGTGTGTGTGTGTGTGTGTGTGTGTGTGTGTGTGTGTGTGTTTCCGTCTTTTTTTTGCAACGCTGAACCAATTGAAGCTGGTCTGGCTTGACGGTTCTATAAAACGTATGCTACCACCGTCTTTTAAATGCGAAGCATTTCTTAGCGAACTTCGGCGACTTTGAGCATATCTATCTATCTATCTATCTATCTATCTATCTATCTATCTATCTATCTATCTATCTATCTATCTATCTATCTATCTATCTAGCCGCCTAAAACATTTAGCTCTCCTGGCTGTTTCGATAACGGTATCGATACCAAACTTGGTATGGCTTAACATGACTACATGAAGAACATATTTGTCTAGTCATAACATGAAAATCATGAAACGTATGTCATGAATGTCATGATTTACATTTCATGGTCCTGCAGCTCTTGTGGTGGTTTCGTTCACCTGGCATGTTTCAAAACTGGTATGGAATGGAAAGATTGCATGGCAAACACAAGCGACAGACCCTAACATGAAAATCTTGACAGGCGTCTCATGTAACAGCATGACTACATGCCATGCTCATGATGTGCTCTCGGCCGTTTCGCTAGCGTCCCATATACCAAATTTTGTATTACAATACGTGAACGAATGACGAAGGTATGTGACTAGATCAAACTTAATAATCATGAGATGCGTGTCATGTAACAACATGACTACGTGCCACGTTCATGATGCGCTGGCGGCCGTGTCGCTAGCTTCACTTATACCAAGCTTGGTATTACGGGACGTGAATAGATGACGAACGTATGATACTGGTCCAAACATGATAAACATGAGATGGGTGTCATGTAACAACATGACTACATGCTACGCTCATGACGTGCTCGCGGCCGTTTCGCTAGCTTCACATGTACCAAACTCGGTATTACGTGACGTGAGTGGACGACATAGGTAAATGACACATCCAAACATTATAATCACGACATGCGTGTCATGTAACTATATGACTACATGTAACACTGATGAGGCGCTCACGGCCGTTTTGCTATCTTCAGATATTCCATATTTGCTATTACGTGACGCCTATAGATGACGAAGGTACGTGACTGATGGAAACATGAAAATCATGAGATGCGTGTCATGTGAGATTATGACTACATGCCACAGTGAAGGCGCCAATACATTTCGAGGTGACGCGGTGCGCGTGCTCGCCGGCGTTCATTTCGTGGCATCATGCCGGCGTTGCCACGCCAGGCGCCGGTCCTGCCATAAAATCGCAGGCACGGTCTGCGCTGCGTTGCTTTGACGCATGCGCGTTTCAGCGAGTCCGGCGTACCTCCATCATGAAAAGAGCGAGACGTAGTGTTGTCTGCGTAAAGCACGGTGCGAAAGGCAGCATGTCGCATTTCGCGCTGGTTGCCGTCGAGCCGCGCCGACGGATGCTGGTCACACCTGGCGTCAGACTGTAAATCGCTCACGTTTCGCTAACGTAGCGTCGCCGTGCCCAGCGTGCGCGTGCGTCAACGCTACATTGGAGTATAATACGCCCTTCATGATGCGCTCGCGTTTTGCTAGCTCCACATATACCAAATTTGGCGTTACGTGACGTCAGTGAATGACGAATTATATGACTGTTGTAAACATGATAATCCAGACATGTGTGTCATGTAAGAACATGCCAACATACCACGCTCAAAGCATGCTCGGGGTCATTTCGCTAGCTCCCCATATAGTGAATTTGGTATCAGTTGACGTGAATAGATCACGAAGGTAAACAACACAGCCAAATATGATAATCATGACACGGTAGTCATGTACCGGCATCATTTACCTCCAACTCGTAACGTTGTGCTGATTTTGAAGTGACATATCAACATTTCTTATTCGTGCTTCGCATATCATCGATTCGCACTGTGCGTGAGATCTGCCTTTTTTTTTCTTTCATTTTTGCGCCGTTATAATGCTTCCGACCACGTCTAATGAACGCCTTCCTTAGCCGACCATGCTGTCCGCGTACCACAAGAAAGCTAGCGGGAACACGGTCGTAAATGGTGTGGGCATTCATTTTCGAAGTAAGCCCTCTAATTGCCCGTTTAATTGCGTACGTGGCCATCACCCGGTACTTTGCGCGCTCTTCCAGAGATTTGTGCATCAGCGACAGGTTTGCTATTTTCTATGCCCTGTTTCTTTCTTGTCATTGATTTTTCATTTTTTTTACTTGCCTCTCTTTAGCAGCCGAGACGATGCATTTACTGTACTTGGTGCAGTTTTCTCAGCGCTCAATGCGTTTCACCTTTGGATATGTCGTGTAAGTTTTGCAATGCCACCTTGGCGTTTTCTCCAGATACTTCCAAATATAAGGGTAATTAAACTTAATCTTCACAATCATACAAGACTGATTTGCTCATGGAAACACTGTTATAAATTAGAAATGTGCAGCAAAAGAGAGCATGACTCGCGTGCTTCATTCGTCGCCTTCTTACGAGAAAGCGGGGTGTGAGATTCGAGGTTGGCGTTCTAGTCGATCGTTTAATGAAAGAATCGTACAAAAAAAGCATCGCACCAATTCGTAGGACGGAGATTTTTTTTCTGCTGTACATTTGTCCTGCATTTGATGAATCTAAACGATTCCGCGACTTATCCTTCATTGATTCATTGCACCCTCCGACTACATTCATTCAATCGTTCGTTCGTTCGTTCGTTCACTTCGATAAAAGAAAATTGCCTAGGTTAAAGGGACTAAAGGTCCCTCCCCCTAGTCAGGCAGATGCAATAAAACAAAAAATACAGAGATATCTTATCTGTTTGGGGAACACAAACACCAAACTCATTAACTACAAAGCAAGTTTTACAACTTCATGCTACTATCAGTACAGGTTTGTCCATAGCGAGATAAGCAAAAGATGCCTAAAATACATAAACCAGGAAAATATTATCTAAGAAAACTAAATACAATTCAGAAATTCACATTTAAAATAAATGAATGACTTTTACATATTCATACAACACTACAAAAACACTAAAAGTGTTTAAGTAGATAATACAATTTGGCACATGAGAAAAGAGGAGGTACATTTTAGTTTTTTTCTTTAGTCGGTTTTTAACATTCCTTTGTTCTCTATGTTCATGGCATAAATACCGCTGTGTAGAAGATTAGGTATTTGGTTTGATAAGTTTTGCTTTTCATAAGATGTCCTCAATAAAGCCAAACGGAATCGGTCAAAGCGTACATTGTAGGGAGCATCACTTGGGAATCAGTGTCCCATGTAATTGCCAACTTTGTTTCCTATTTGTTAACTAATGTACATAGCGAGTTTAACATTGTTTATTTGGTAAACAGTAAGTACCAAAGCTTGCCGAAAATTGAAAGAGTGTGTTCCTTAGGTTCCAGATTTTATATTCAGCGTATCCCCCGATTTTCAAAGCTCGAGATTGCTTTTTGAAGCTTTGCCACAAATGAAAAGGCAATGATGCAGACGTGAATGAACTGAATGATAACAAAGCTTCAGCCAGTTTGAAACTTAACGTCTTAGTTTGTTTCATGCAGAAATTGATTTAGACATACTGGCATGTATATTTTAGTTGTGGGGTCTAGCTCAGGTTCATTTTGAAACGTACACCTGAAATGTTACATCAATGGACACGTTGGATCTCGTTATTTTGAACGAGAGAAAAATTTTATTAGGTTTACACTTTTTTCTCTTGAATCAAGTAAGTTTAATCATGACAATCATATTGCTGTTTTTATCGGAAGCAGTTTCAAACCTTTGCGTGGCTCTGTGGTGGAACAGCTGCAATCCAATGTCGAGCGGATATAAGCAGGCGGCGGCAAAATTGCCAGGCAGTGAGTGAGTAAGTCGGAAGCTGAAGCCGGTGAAGAACTTAGGTTGATTAAGTGAGTCATGTAGGGTGGTCAGTCGATCTTGAAGAATGAAGTGATGACACCGAGGGAGCAATGAAAAGTTTTCTATAATTGCCGATGGGCTGACGATGCAAGGGAACAACGACGATCAGCGCTGGAGTTTAAGTAATTGTTTTCTGGAAGAGAAACATTCGACATGCGTTCCTATAATTGCGGACTGCACACGTTTTTGTGAGTCATAAATACTTTATGTGTTTTTAAATAGTGTGTAATGCATCAGATTGCATATATTTGTGGTTTTTGTCCGTCGGTTTCAAAAGTCATCTAAGTTATATTGTGAGTTGCATTATGACTGATACCTGCCGAGTTTGCATGTTTGTTTGTTGCTTGTACTGCCCTAACTACAAATATTTTTTGTTTGTGTCAGAAACTCACGGTTCTGACTTGGTGTATATGGACCACAATCAGCATTTGTTAGCATACTGAAAGACCTACTGTAAATTGTTAGCGCTTTCATGGTTCCTTTAAGGGGAAAGGGGGGCAACGTCAGTCTTTGGGATCTGCCTGGCGATTGCCTCCCCATTAACGGGATCATTGACGGTATCCTACGGCGTCACCAGTGTCATTCTTTCTTCAAGAGTTGCAGGACGTTGTATTGGAAGCGCTCTTTAGGAATCAAACACGCATCACGCACACCTCTTCATATAGGCGGCAATCGCAAACTGGCAACCAATTACCGCCCAGTATCACTCACTTCCGTTGCATGAAATGTTTTTGAACACATATCTTCAAAACACATACTCGCATTTCTGGATCAGAACACTTTGATGTACCCTTACCAACATGGCTTCAGGACGGAATTATCAACCGTGACCCAGTTAATAGAAACAATTCATGATTTTGCGAGTGTTATAGATATAAGACAACAGGTCGATGCGATATGTGTGGATTTAGTGAAAGCGTTTGATAAAGTATTTCATGTCCAATTAACCACCAAATTACGTCATGCAGGAATAAATGAACTCATAATAAAATGAATTGAAGCTTATTTAACACATCCTATGCCAGTAGTGACACTGGATGGTCACTTGTCACAACCCTTGGCGGTACTTCCGGGAGCGCCCCAAGGCTCTGTTTTGGGACCACTATTGTTTCTCCTGTACATCAGTGATATCAGTAGTGTGGCAGAAGAGTGTGTTCATGTTAAACTTTTCACAGATGACTGCTTATCTACGGCGCAATTACCAAACTAGACAACCAAATCAAAATTCAGAACTTTTTGCAAAACTTAGATAACTGGTGTAGGAAATTGAAAATGGCAATAAATTATTCTAAATCTACATTTACACACATCAGCAAAACAAAAACAATCCATTCCTTTAGGAACAGCATTCGTGAACACTTGTTGGTAAATACGACCCAGTTCAAGTACCTTGGGGTAACAATTACACAAACATTAACATGAAATGAGCATATGAATAACGTTTGCACGAAAGCCTATCAAAAGTTATATTTATTGAGGAAGAAGGTGCAGGATGCATCGCGCGACGTAAAAGATGTTCCATACACCACCTTCAATAGGACAGTACTAGAGTATTCATCCGTTGTTTGGAGTCCCCATCAAGTTACTCTTAAGAAGAAGCTGGAAAGAATACAAAAACTTGCGACGTGCTTTATTTGTTCAACGTACCGAAGGAAGGGCTCCGTCACACTTATGTTAAGGAGATGCAACCTAGATCCTCTTGAACTACGTAGAATTAAATATAGGCTAAAAGTATTGTTCTAAATAATGCACGGTCAACTGAAGATTGATAAGCTCAAATATTTACATTCTCCATGCAAAAGAAATCCCCGAACTAACCACGATTGCGTCATAAAACCAAACTGTACAAATGCTCACACATTTCGATATTCTTTCTTTCCAGATGTCATAGAAATGTGGAACAAATTGCTGAACGAAATTGTTGTTTTAAAACATTTCACTGACTTCGAAAATGCTGGAAAAGCGCATTTACATGGTTGCTAAATTATTATTTTTTTCTGTGCCAAGTGATGTAAGCGACATCATGTTCATAGCAAATATTTTGAAAAATGACTGTGAATTTTGAATCGTTCTTGAATTATTATTTGAATGTTGAGTTGTTAATTAAGAGAATACCAGTTTTAATGTGAGTTGTCAAGGTATTAAGGAAATTTATGAACATTGTACATTCTTTATGTATGTCCTCTCTATTATGACCCTCTATCAGGGTTTACAATATTTACTAAATAAATCAATAAATTTAAGACTCTAGAAATAAAGAGTGGTCGCACCACTGGCCAACTCAACGGGCTTTTCTGAAAATATCGTATATTGTTCGGGTTGTAGGTCTAAAAACCCAGATAGGATTATCAGGGACGCTGCAGTGGAGGGTTCCGAAAATTTCAACCACCTCGGGTTGTTTAATGGGCGCCTTAATTTAAGTGCACAAAATTCTAGTATTTCGCCTCCATCTAAATAGAGCTGCAGTGTTTGGCAGTCGAATTTACGATGTGTGGGAGGCTCCTTTATTGCATTTACACTACTTCAGTTACCATCAAAGCATCCCGATAAATGTTAAGGGAATCAATGTATATTTCCTTAACTCCGTTGCTTGCCGAATGCCAAGCTGTAAGAATGAATGGTTACGTTGATATTGCACTCTATAAAGAAATCGAGCATTTGGGGAGCTCTCAAAGAATTCAGAATTTTTTGTTAATAAAGTTGAGCGAAGTGAAGTTGCAGGTGCGTGGTATATAGAAGGAGGTCCCATAGTCAAGAGACTGCATTGGGACCTCCTGTACAAAATAAAATCAGGTAAAAAGCACATCATAGTAGCAACAGTAGCGAGATCAGTCATTTAAGAAACATAACATTCAGAGAAAAATGATACATGTGTTTACAAGAAATAATGTGCTTTTAACATATCGCAGCAAAACAAAAATGACAAGAGGAGATGAAAAGAAAAAATTGACCCCGTATCTGCATGTAATATGCAAATTTCGTCGAAAGACAATTGTCTTGCGTGTCGAGAGAGTGAACAAAACATTTATTTGATATTTTGCGCAAGAAAATTGGTGAATGGTATTCCGGAGGCGCTGCGTTCGAATGCCTCGAGCGTGCAGCGGAGGCGAACGAGCGCATCAAATCACGTCACACGTGAGACATGACCGCCATCTGGCAGTTCTCTTTGGAAAACAAAGTGCGTGGCCCTGAGACGGGCGTGCGCGCCCGTTTCAGAGGTGATGAGGTGTAGAACGCAAGGCGACGGGTAGGTGCCACCACCGTGTCGTCATAGCAAAGCGTTGGAAACGCTCGCTTCTTCGTGCAAGCGTTGCATGGTCAGCGCAGCGTAATAAGCGCTACGGTCCTTAGAGTTACTTAAGTATGTCTTTTCCAGTAAAAGACGAACATGCATAATATATATATATATATATATATATATATATATATATATATATATATATATATATATATATATGTGTGTGTTGTTAGGTGCCTCAGATATGCGCAATAATTGCTTTTTAATTGACAATCGCACACGTATGAACGCTGATTCTTGAGCAACATTGGTGGGCGCTGCGGATGGGGTTGGCCGTTCGGGGTATCGGCTGGTGCTGTTTAAAGTAACCGGTTCGCGGTAACGGTGGACAAACAGACAAATGTACAGATAAACAGACAGACAGATAGATAGACAGACAGACAGACAGACAGACAGACAGACAGACAGACAGACAGACAGACAGACAGACAGACAGACAGACAGACAGACAGACAGACAGACAGACCAAATTTTTTGCGTGGAAGGTCCCCAAGAAAGACTATCGTCTTTAAAAAGAGCAAGTAATACAACAGTGAGATGATCTATACCCAAAATACACTGAACACCAAAGTACATATATCCTCAATGAAAGACACAGTTATTCTTTCGTTATTCGGAATGAATTAAATGCATTTTAATTCCTTCTTAAATTGATGTAATGGGCTTGGGGTTTTCGTGATAAGGTGAAGAGTGTTCCAAAGTGAAATGGAAGTGAATGCTACAGTTTGCTTTCTGTAATTAGTTTGAATTATGGGTAAAAGAAAATTGTTGTTCATCGCGAATTGAGTAGTGCTGTAGATCATGAGATTAAATGATGGAAAAATGGCTGGCGGAAGTTCGTTGTCTATAAGCTTGTAGAAAAAAATACCTAGGTTGTATTTAGTAAGTTCAGTTATGGTGAGAATGTTATTCTCGCGTAGTAGTGATTTGGCATTGCAGAGACGTGGGCTGCAAGTAATTATAGCACGGTTCTTATAGCACGGTTCTGGACAATCTGGAGCGACGCAATTTGAGTATTGTATGTATTTCCCCAGCATGTTATACCATAAGCGATGTGATAATGGACGAAGGAGTCATAGAAAGACAGCAATGTGGTGCGTGAGAAGTAGGGGCGCGTTTTAATAAGGATGCGTATACCATAGGCTATTTTCTTTTTGATGTTAGCAATATGACTGTGATATTTTAGGTTACTATCCAGAAGAGTTTCTAGGAAAGAGAAACTTGGGCTATGAAGGACGCAGTGGGACCAAAACTGATGTTTTGGCTCCCACTGAGAAAGGAGAGCGGAGGATAGAGAGGACGGGCATGGGAAGTGCAGGTGGTTACGCGGCACACCACCGGACTGAGCTAGACCATAAGACGCTTCGCATATAAAAAACGAAAACTCGCAGAGTCTCTTGCATGCAGCTATGGGACCTCTTAAACTAGAGAGAGAAGGTGAGATAAAAGGAAGACTGGTAGGTTAACCTGAGTTTCCTGTAAGTACACTAGAGGGAACTCGCACATGTGTTCATGGGAACTTCAACGCATGGCGCTTCAGCCAGCACAGGAAAGATGGGTATAGCTACGAATTTGTCTGAACTTCGTTTAGCTCCGTGTGGCCTGCATCCACTTTCTTAAAAGACGAGGTTTAGCGAACGTTCAGCAGTTTCACTTCATCGCATTGACCTTTTCATACTCAGTGATTTGAATCCTTTCACGAACTTCGCAGTGGTTTAGCTTCAACTCTCTGAATCAAAACCAAAGCACAACAATAACCAAATCCAGAGGTGCGTTCAAAGCCCGCAAGTATGAAGACTAAGAAGATTCGTGTACTACCGAGCATTCCCGTGGTGTTCTAACGGTCGCAGCACCACAGTTCCCTCTAGTATATATTGTAAGAAACTCGATGCTTTCGAAGGCCCAATCTGTCTTCTCTCATCGGATTTGTTCATCCTCACCTGCTCCCCTCCGAAAACAGTCTGCGCCTAACGTGGTTTTGCACTGGCATGGTGATCGGCCCATTCATGCAACGAGTGACGATATGAGGTGACGATGTAGACAAATTCTGGCAATCTATAACTTCATGGTAGCGCCATCACGTGATAATAAATTGTTGTATCAGTCCTGTGAACGTCGGCGCCACCGACGCTGTCAGACCATTTTCATTTTCAGGTTCCATGAGGCATATAATGCTTTTAATAAAATCATAAATGACGTATGAAGCTCCGGACTTACGGCTGGTATAGAACTTTCTACTATAATTAGTACCTCAAGCCTCTCTTCGGGTGAAGCAGCTGATTTGTCCAGCGTATTCCGTGCGTGCATTGAAAGTCGCATTGTTTTCTCGATTGGAGATATTTCCTTCCAGCAGGGATAATTCACAAGTTTACAATCTTGACTCACTTAACGGCCGTAGCCAAGTGAATCGCCTCAGATAATGCCGTTTCCACTCAAGAGGTCAAATTCGCGAGCCTCCTCATTATCGCAGTAAAAAAAACGTTGTTTAAAAGTTTTATATCCCTCAACAATTTGTATTCATGGATGTCAACAGCAAGTACTTGAACTTTTCTCTGTGTCGATATCAGGCGACAGCGTCCGTAAAGTACGTGAATTACTTCGAAGCGTACACAAATATTTAGGTTGTTTTTTTTTATCTATTTGAAACAATGGCGAAGTGTAGCAAGCTCCTCTGCTCACTGGCTGATGCAATATCGAATAATAAGTTTTACGTCCTTTGAGCATATTAGGGTATTACCACTCATTGTTTTTTTTTTCGGCATGCTAGTGGCGTGTGTGTTTTTTTTCTATTTCACTTACTGCTCTTACTGTGATATTCACGTCACGGCATACGAATCTCCCTGATTAGAGTCCACTCCACTCCAATATATAGCTGGCAAAGGCGCTATCCGTATTGCGTCAATAATAAAAATACACCATCCATTTTGGTCGTTCGGCTAAATTCTGTATTCTTTATGAATGAGACGAAACTTCTTCAAATGATTCGAAATGACAGCTCGTCGATCCTGTGAGCACTGCGCCGTGTGTAGCGTCACCCACACATCAATCAATCAATCAATCAATCAATGAAGCTTTATTTTCATAAATAGATATATGCAATTACAGGGATTATTTGGACCGATAGCCTAAAGTGGCTAGTGGACGGTCCAATACAATGTGCAACATAAAAAAGTGTACAGGTCAGCTCTGAGGTAACAACATAAAAAAACAATCATGTGATACAGATAACACAGTAATACATTTTTTCTTGCAGATATGCATACTTATTAGCTTGCAGCTAGTTTCTATACATAGGCACTTATTAAAAAAATACAATGAAAATCGAATCACACACACATGCTTACATGTCTTGACTCCACAGAAAAAATGATTTACATGCCATGCTGAAATTACGTGCCGTTTTAATCTCTAGGGGGACCGTGTTCCATATTTTTGTTCCACTAAACTGTATCAGTCTTTCTCCGTAAACATTAAAACATTTGGGCAGATTGAAATTACCATTCGAAGCATGTCGCGTATTGCGTTTAGGAATTGAAAAAAGATCAGCAGGCAAAGGTGAATTTCTATTAATTATGTTATTTACTGAAACAGCAATTTTGTAGTCACGCAACATCAGAACCGAGAGAATGCGTTGTGATTGGAAAATATTACTTACTGATTCACCTTGGCTTATGATTTTCAGTGTACGCTTTTGAAGTCGTTCAAGAGTTTTTAGATAACTGTTGTACGTCACACCCCACGATTCCAGACAGTAACCTATGTGACAATGACACAATGAAAAGTAGAGTGTGCGGAGTATAGCTTGTGGAAAATATTGGCGAGCTTTTATTAGAGAATAGCAGCCATAGGCTAGCTTTGCGCACACACTTTGTACTTGCTCATGCCAGTGTAAGTGTTCATCAAAAGTGACGCCTAAATATTTAAAACAAGGAACTTGTTGAATAGGAGTGTTGTTTATTGTTAGGTTAAGAGATTCAGCGTCAATATGTTTCCTACGAGAGTGAAACACCATATACTTTGTTTTAGTACAGTTAACAGTCAGCTGATTCCTGGCAAACCATTCCGAAATGTTCGATAAATCGGTCATCGCGTCATTTTGTAAATCTGCTAAGGAGTGTCCTGTGAAAACTAAAACAGTGTCGTCCGCGTACATCAGTGCCCTTGACCTCTGTAGGGATCGCGGGACATCATTAATATAAAGAGAGAACAATATAGGGCCCAAAACTGAACCCTGTGGCACCCCGCATTTAATATAACCGTAGGATGATTTGATGTCACCAATGACTACCTTTTGTTTGCGTGCCGATAGATAACTAGAAAAAAAATCAAGCGAGTTACCTTTTATCCCATAAGAATGCATTTTTTCCAGTAAAATGGAATGACTAATAGCATCAAATGCCTTTCGTATGTCTAAAAATACTGCTATTGCTATGTTGTTTTCATGTAGCGCGGAATTAATATATTGCGTAAGCATCGAAACAGCAGTTGAAGTGGACCTGTTTGCAACAAAGCCGTGTTGCTGGGGACAAAGTACATTCTGTTCACCCAGGAAGCGCCTTAATTGCGACGAAATTAGTTTTTCAAGCGTAGTGTTAATACTACTCAGAACAGATATTGGTCTGTAGCTGTCCGGAAGATTCCGATCGCCAGATTTGTACACTGGTATTACTTTGGCGGTCTTAAGTATACTAGGATAAGTTTTAGAGGAAAATGCATGATTAAATATATGACATAAGGGACCACACAATACATCAATATTCTCCTTTAAAATCCTTGATGATATGGCGTCATGGCCAGCTGCCTTGTTCCCTGGTAACTTATTAATTACTTGTCGGATGTCATCCTCAGTTACATCACATAAATCAAAATTATTGGTAACAGTACAGGGTGCATTTAAATTCTGCATATGAGTAGGGAACTTCCTCGCAAGGCTGAGACCAATATTAGTAAAGTAATCGTTAAAGTTGTCGGCCACTTCACGAGTTGGATTATCAGGTGTAATGCGTTCTTTGCTACCCATGCCAGTGACGTCTTTAACAATCTGCCATATTTTCTTCGTGTTACCATCATTTTTTTTCACTAGGTTGGTATAGTAGCACTTCTTGGATTTTCTTATCATTGCTACTGACTTGTTTCTGTAAAGCTTAAAATTTTGATGGTAGTATTCATTGCTCCTGTTATTTTTCCATTTGTCGTAGTAAAAATCTTTCAGCTTCAAAACCTCAAGTATATTTCTATTCATCCATGGACATATGGCATGGTCATAATTTCGGCGCGAACAGCTACGCGTTGATCGTTCAATGACATCCATAATGCATTTTACAATGTTATCACACTCGACGTCCACGTCTTCATCATAGAGGGCATCAAAATTCGTTCCTTGTAGTAGTTTTTGCACGGAATTATAGTCGACACGTGTTGTTCGTTTAATGGCAGGTATGGCAGGAGCACAAATGTATTTCTGGGGTAAAAATAGAAAGGTGGGATTGTGATCCGCAATAGCAACAGCGTATACGCCTGCCGATACATCCAGGTCAGCGTTACACAACACGTGATCAATAATCGACTCCGAGTGGTCTGTTATGCGAGTGGGTGATGAAATAACATTTCTCAGATTAACTGATTGTAGCAAAAACACGTAATCATCACATGTATCACCATGTATCATCACATCAAGCTCATCTTAGGAAAAGAAAAAAAATCCTCAAAATTAAGCCCGGTTGCGAGGTGATTGCTAGATTTCGGACCAATAAAAAGTCAAAGAAAAGAAACGAGCAAGCATTGGCAACATCGCGCGGACCTGCGTGTCGATGGCTCGTACGCCATTCAAAGAAAAGGCTTGTCAGGGAAGGTATCCAGAAAAAAATTCGGCAGAACCCACGTACCTGGAAATCGACGTTATGCGAAGCGTGCGGAGGGAAGGTGACCGTGTAGCAATTTTTTTTATTGAGCGACACGTCACGAAATTACGCTGAATATATATGTACAAATGCGGCACACATAGACATATGTTGAAGAGTTGCAGATGTTTATATAACCAGATGTTTGCACTTGCGCAACGTTGCCAACTGGAACATGCGTATTAGCAACACCAGAAGCTGATATGATGCGTTGATGCTCGCGAGGATGCGATGATGATAGGTAAAGTTTATAAAATTGGGTAGGCAGCAGTGCAACCACTATTCACGTTTCATGAAGATTAGAGCCTATATGAGAAGTACTTCCGAGACCTGGCGTAGCTCTGTAGTAAAATGCTTCATTGCCACGCAGAATGCTTGAGATTTATTCCATCTGGGACCCTGACATTTATTCTTTGCACTCGTCGAGTCGACGCAATCGGTGTCGGGTATTTCTCAACGCTCACGCGTTGAAATTGCCCATGTGCGTTTTCGTTGTGCCTGGGTATTACGTGACGCAACTAAGTGTGAATCACATGTGGCACATAACCACATACAAGTGGCATATACCGGCGTTTTGGTATGTGCCACTGTCTGGCGGGAAGTGTTTCACATCGCACGCGACGGAATCGTGACATTATTCATGTCTTGACTAGCGCGTCACATTCGTCAAACCATCTTACACTCCCATGATAATTTTGGTTCACGCCAAGTTAAGAGGGTGACCACGAGAGCACCCAAACGTAAGCGGGCAGATAGATAGATAGATAGATAGATAGATAGATAGATAGATAGATAGATAGATAGATAGATAGATAGATAGATAGATAGATAGATAGATAGATAGATAGATAGATAGATAGATAGATAGATAGATAGATAGATAGATAGATAGATAGATAGATAGATAGATAGATAGATAGATAGATAGATAGATAGATAGATAGATAGATAGATAGATAGATAGATAGATAGATAGATAGATAGACAGACAGACTCGAAGTCTCCGAAGTTCGCTAAGAAATGCTTCGCATTAAAGAAAAAAAACGCGTATTCAGGCGTGTACGCCCTCCTAATTTAGCCGTCGCGCGTCAGTGCGCAGCGCTCCGGGACAACCGATTACACTGCCTTAATGAACTAAACTCCACATTAAAGCAAACTTGGGCGACGATATAGCGCTTCCACCTAGTCCCCACCAACAGAATTTTAGAGAATTTTCTCCTTAAACGACGCGGCGTAAGGCTGTTCCGAATGCCCGGTCGGCGCTTCCGCCCTTCTTTTTCGTATCCTGGTAAACAGGCAGGCAACCAGGCAGAAAGCTCCGTTGTCTCCTCTCACGGCATCGCGCGCACTCATGCAATGCCGGAGCTCCGTCTCCTAAGCAACAAAGTGGAGACTCCTAATCTTTCCTCTTTTGTTCCTAGGAAGCAACAACGCCCGTTGCGAAACCAGGCCTCTTCACTCTCCTCTTTGTTTTATCTTCCTCTTTGCCCAAACGACTCTCTCTCTCTCTCTCTCTCTCTCTCTCTCTCTATCGGCACGCGCGAGCCTACTTCATTGCCCGACGCCTGCTTCAATGCTTCCCTTCTTCGTACCAGAGAGCACCGCTCCTTAAGAGGCTGTTTATTCTCCCTTGTTTACGAACGGCTCTTCCTCCGGCCTCCGTGCATTTTGCCTTTTCTTCGTTACCACATTTCCACTTTCTTTCTGCAGTCGTTTTATCGCCCAAATTTCAGTCGACGTACGGCCTTCGCGAGTATAATGTTTTTTCCTCTTTGATCGTCATCGGCTTAACGCACTCTTGCCCATAACAAGCAGCGGGGAAACGCTGCTCGGCATATTAAGCCGAGCCTCGTGCGCGGACAAGCGAGAAACATCGGTGGCTGGATGTACTGCGGGGATTCCGCGCATTACATGCGATATGGGAAACTGCAGAGCATCTATTGCGTGAGGCTGCCGTGTTTGTATGCTGCCATGCTGGCATGCGCGTGTCTTTTTTTTTTCTAGGGATAAGCTTTAACGCGTGCTGAACGTCATCACTCCCAAACCTGCGCGACACGGCTGCGTGCAAAAATCGCTGATGCAACAGCCATGCGCTAGTATCGACAATGTTTGTTTCATCCGAACAGGCCCTCACTATTCGCGTACCACAATGTTGCATGAATAAGAGGAGCGTCGTTTATATAGTTAGGTTATTTCAACTAGCTTATTACGGTAGGGACAGATTACAGAAGACACAGGAGACAGTACAAGCGCAAACGTCTACTTGTTTTCTTTTTTTTTCTTATTCACGCGTAGTCGATATAAGTAGTAATGGATTGATTGATATGTGGGGTTTAACGTCTTCAAACAACCATATGATTATGAGAGACGCCGTAGTTGAGGGCTCCGCGAATTTCGACCACATGGGGTTCTTTAAGGTGCACCCAAATCTGAGCACACAGGTCTACAACATTTCCGCCTCCATTGGAAATGCAGCCGCCGCAGCCGGGATTTGATCCCGTGACCTGCGGGTCAGAAGCCGAATACCTTAGCCACTAGACCACCACGGCGGGGCAATATAAGCCGTAGGTTGCGTGAAGAAAATAGTGAGCTGATAGCGCTGGGCGCTATGGTTTTTTAGAGCAAGAATTCGTGCAAAGTTGTTAGTGTATCTAGAAATATCTACCAGAGCACCTCCTGCTACTACAATACCGTTCCTTTCGATTGTGTCACTCCTAGCATGTACCTGGATGTTCTGATCACTTCAAATATCTAGACGAAGGCCCTGTAGATGTCTCACTGAACGCGAAAACAGATCGTCCCTGGTGGCATCAATACAAGTTGTGGGGAAAAAATTGCCATGCGACGGTATTATCGTGTGATCACATTATGACGCCGCTGATCACTAAGATTTCTAACGTTTTCATGATGTCCCATTGTGTGACGTCCCATGATGACGTCATTACCCGACAGCATAGATTCGTCATCATGCACCGATTACGGAGGGGACGGAAAATAACGTGGAGTGCAGATTGTTCTCAATTTCTTCGATTCCGGAGAAAATAATAAAGCACATTCTGCGGAATCATTAGAATTGAAGAAAAAAAAACGATGATGGCTTTCGCACTCCACTGATCTTACACAACCGCGCAACGGACCAGGTGACTTCTCTGTACCTTATTGAAATGCAAATTGGATGCTTCGCTCTTAGCGTCACAACTTTTATATTGGTCTGTGTCGTTTAAAATTGCTGGTGTCTTATGCAATAGTGCGCTGTAGAGTGACATATGCTGCAGACATATAGATACATCTTTATGTCATTTAACTTTTCTTGAAATTCTCGGGAATAACTGCAATCGGTTTATATAGTGTGTGAGTATATGACACCACTGTGGCATATCCACGATTAAAGCCTTTATAGCACTGCTTGTTTAGCCCTCGACGGAAGATTTCTGCGAGGGCTAAATCAACTACTCCTTCGCCGCAGTATGGGCTGTGGGCAAAAAAAAAGTAGCTTCGCCCACATGTTCACAACGCTTTCACTTGGTAAGTTCGATTGTACTTTGCCCAGTCGGCTACGTTATTTGCATGCCTATAGTATCACATTAGGCCTCGAAAAACCCCGACACCAGCGTAGGGCAATAATGGGAATACCGGCCTTCAAACAAAAACTCCTGGCCTGCGTCGAACACTCCACAATGTCATAACGTGAGCTCGTGTAGCCGTCTTAGAGTCTGTTATAAGCTCTCTTGGGGAATCCTTTGGAAGTGCAGCTGTGAAATACGCAGTACGCCTTCATTCATCATCGTTTGGCAGTGTAGCTAAGGAAACGCGTCTGTAAGGAAGCTCGGTACATCTACAATCGGTACCATTGGGATGCCCCGCTCACTTTTCATGCTCGTGTAGGTGGTGTTGGCGACGCCTGGTCCTCAGTCAGTCGTCGTACCACAATGATTGGATTACCCACCGCTAAATACCAAGCATGAGGACAACACCGTTCTGAAAGGTGTGTGCTCGGCACGCGGCCTATCTTCCAGTCTGCTACTGCTTCAACAACCTTTTCTGGATTCGGCTGGGTTACCCAGCTGGTAACATGCAGCAGTATTTACGGAAAGCACAATACTAAGAAACACGCATTTGGACACCACTTCAGACCACGACACCGCAACCGGTGGGATGCCAAGCTCACGTTTCATGCTTGTGCAGGTTAGTTTAAATGGTGCTTGTTCCTTTTGTGACAGTGATGTGTTCCAAATAGCAGTGTCGCGGCCACCAATCTTAATGAAGTGTTTTCGCAATTGTGTTACGTAATTGTGGTGCTTTTTGGTGCGTGGTGGTGACGTCGAGGCATACCCGGGTCCGATGACTAAATAAAATGAAGAAAAGCTCGATTTCGTATTCAATACTGTCCAGAAACTGGATTCAAGCAGTCCTGGTACTCTTGAATCTGTTAACAAGGCACTCGAAATTCATATCGATCTAAAAAGTGAACTTGAACAATTATATCGACGTGTTTCTGAGCTTGAAGCCAAGATTCAGTTTGATGCTTCTGATAAAACCGCACGGATCTGCGAAGAGCGGATTTCTAAAATGCAGAATCAACTCGATAATACCGAGAGAAAGATTACTTCAGGGTTCTTGTCACGGCAGGCTACTGCGCACTCTCCTACATAACATGTAGCGAATATTTCTTAAATAGAAGACTGCCACACCGGTCCCGTTAATTAGGGAGGCGATCGCCGGGCTAATTCCAAGGGCCGGAGTATCGGCCCCCCGAACCGCACCACGAAAGCGTGGACAATTTAGAAGTGGTCCTTTTTGGCGCGCCAGCGGACGCCGGCTGTGGCCCAAAGAACAAGTCAGAGCCGAGAATTGATAAACAAACAAATTATATTCTCAATAATGGCAGATCGAAAACAATACACAAAAATGCACACTCCACAATAGTTGCATACAATATGTCACCAATCAAACCAATCAATCAACGTACTACACAATACAATCAGCCACACTCGAAACAACGGACACGGACAACAATACGCACTACAATGCAGTCGCATGCATTGAACAACCAAGACACTTAAAGACTAAAGAGATAGAAAACCTATTCAGACCAAAGTCCTTGGAACAAAAGTCTGAATGATACTCTTCCGAGAATCACTCACTCAAAGTCCAGCGTTGTTGTCGTTCCGCAGCTCTCGAAGTTTCTCTTCCAGGAAACCTCCCGTCTTCAATTGGCCACTCTTCAAACTTCAACTTCTTCGCCCGAACACGTCGGCTTCACACACGCAGCTGTTGTCCCGCGTCTTCGCTCGATAGCGGTAAACACACACTCTTGCCGGTAGCTCGAGTCGTCACCCCTCAGGCGGAAATCCTCTTCATCTCCGGCCTCGTCCCTACGGACCAAAAACCTTCGCCGACTACACGGCGGAATCCCTACGCGCTCTGGCGCTCACTTCCGTCTCCTCCTGATTTCTCGTCTCGGCCGCTCGATTAAATACCTTCCGCGCCACCTTCCAGAAATTTCTCGTCATTTCGTCGGCGCGATACGCGGCGAAGGCTGAGGGGAGAGTGAGACGGTTGGAATGCCCTCCCCGGAGGATGATTCAACTCGGTATGACCCCGCCCCCTTCGTTCTAGAAAAATCGCGGGCTTGCTGGGCCGCCGATGTGGGGTGAGGAGGTTCGTCTGCGAAGCCATGCTTCTGCGGGGAGAGCGCGCGCCCGGGAGCCTTGGATGTTTGTTTCTTTTTTTTTCTTTTGACCTCGCGGCGTTTCTCCCGCCCGTTGTCGCAAGAATTTGGCGGCGCGCTCATTTTTAGCGCTCGTTCTGTGACAAAGACAAGGTCGATGATTTAGAGAAGTGCTACCACAGTTGCAACGTGCTGTTTTACGGGCTTCCGGACATTGAACAAAATGAGATATGGGAAACATCTAAGCATCTGGTTCGGGAATTTTGTGATAACTATCTTGATTTGAAAGTGTCCTCCATTGCAAAAGCGCAAAGAATTGGCCGTTTTTTCTAACGACGAAAAGTGACCAATTATCGCAAAGTTTTTTAATGACATAAAAGTCATGGCAATAGTCGGCTATGGTAACCAACTCAAAGGAAAACTGTTCATCATCTCGCATAATTACTCTGAAACAGTGCGAAACAAGCGGCGCAACCTTCTACAATATTCAAAATCAAATTGGAAAGAAGGTGCTCGTGCACGACTCGTGTTCAATACGTTGTTTATAGATAATGATATTTTTCTGTAGGACAGGAATCTCAACTGCCTGACGAAGGTGTACAAGCACCAGAATAACCAGTATCATGGAATCACGCCACACATGCGCCCTCTAGATCATTACTGTGGACGAACGACACTCAAGGCCTTATTCAATTCCTGTACGATAAAATATGAAGTGCTCTATCTAAAACAGTGCCCCTGTCATCCATGATAGATTCATGTTCAGCATCTCTTGTAATACTAACTGAAACGTGGCTAACCGATACTGTGCGCGATAAACGCAATCTGGATCGGACGTCCTTTGCTTGTTTTTAAGTGTGATAGGAATAATCGATTGCGGGGGGGGGGGGTGTTTTGATAGTTGTGCAAAAAGAAGTTTTTTCAGCACGTATCTTCCTCGACACCTTTTTAGAAAGTGTGTGGGTTTTAAATAAGCATAAATTAGGTCTGATAATCATTGGTGCCGTTTATCGACCCCCTGACATGAATAAGACATTTTCTCAAGAATTACGACGGCTTCTTGAAATATTACTGCTCGTTTTCCTAATTTGGTCTCGCTTATTTTTAGTGACTTTTATTTCCCTGATATAGATTGGGATTATCTTTACACAACAACCTACATATTAGAGGCTCATGGCTTTTTGGGGTCATGCCTCGACTTTGACACAGCTTATCCCTAGTGCCACGCGGTCTCCTCCTACATCAGCCAATATTTTAGATTTTCTTCTAACCAGTGATCGTGGCATATGCTCTGACCTAACTCGCCCCGCCGCGGTGGTCTATGGGCTAAGGTACTCGGCTGGTGACCCGCAGGGCGCGGGTTCGAATCCCGGCTGCGGCGGCTGCATTTCCGATGGAGGCGGAAATGTTGTAGGCCCGTGTGCTGAGATTTGGGTGCACCTTAAAGAACCCAAGGTGGTCTCAATTTCCGGAGCCCTCCACTACGGCGTCTCACATAATCATATGGTGGTTTTGAGACCTTAAACCCCACACATCATCATCTGACCTAACTCATCAAGATGAGCTTTCTGACCATGAAATCATAACCGGCATTTTGACAGTTTCCATTTCAAGACGTCGCTGTTCTGATAAACATATACCATGCTACAATAGAGCTGATTTTTACAGCATAAACTGCGAGCTTTATGCATTTATTTTAGCTTTCCTTAAAAATTACGAAGTTTGAATTATTTAACATAACTGGTCAATAATTCAAACCACTTTTGCCAACCTGATCGATCGTTTGAGTGCACTAACAAAAATAGCCTGATCTTCAACAGCACCTCAGTTTACCATAAAGCTTCAACGCCTCAATAATAAGAAGAAACGATTATATTGTTCAGCAGACAAAGACCGTCTCTTCGATTCCTGGCCCCATTACAAGGTCGGTGGTAGGCAATATCAGTCGCTCTTGAAATCCATTTCTAGAAACGCCATTTCTTTGCTCCTGACTTGTACTTCATGCTCACTAGCAATCCACAGCGTTTTTGGTGTGTAATAAACCCTAATAGCTACCTTGACATAACTGGTGTTGACGAGCACGGCGATATGGTTCATGACTCAGAACGTGCAGATCTATTAAATAGTGCCTTCTCATCAGTATTTACACAGGAAGACACCACATTATCACCCTCCCTTCTCAACCTCAGTGACGTATCTATGCCTGAAATATCCATTAGTGAGGCAGGAATTTCTTCTTTACCAAATAACCTTAAAACTTCTCCAGCATCCGATCACAATGGTATTAATAATAAAGTGTTAAAAATTTGTGTCCAAACTTATCACCATTATTGTGCGCACTATTCTCGTAGCCTCTATCTACTAACACTATTCCGAGTGACTGGAAGGTAGCAAAAGTAGTACCCATATTTTTAAGTCTGGAGACCGCACTCATCCATAAACTGCCATCCCGATTCTCTTACCAGTGCCATTTGAAAGTTACTTGAACATGTCATCTACACTGAAACCATTAACTATTTAGAAGACCACAGCATAATTTTAAGTACCAACATGGCTTCCGTCGTGGTTACTTATGCGAAACCCAGTTAGCCGGCTTTCTACATCACATACATTCATGTTTATACTTAGGACTTGAAGTTGATGCCATTTTTTTCTTTTTCAAATGCTTTCGATAACGTTCCTCACCATAGACTAATAATAAAACTGATGAGCCTTAATATACCTCCAACCGTTATTGGATGGATTAAGAATTCCTCTCATCTAGATCACAATACACATCTGTTAACAACAGCACTTCATCCCCCACCAAAGTAACCTCCGGTGTTCCGCAAGCCGGTGTTCTTGGCCCTTTACTTTTCTTAATCTATAATAATGACTTGCCTAACTGCGTGTCCTCTCACATCATACTTTTCGCGGATGACAATGTAATTTGTAGAATAGTTTCATGTTAGAATGATAAACACATTTTTGAAGCTGATCTTAACGCAATTAACACGTGGTGTTCAAAATGGCTGATGACAATTAATACAGTTAAAACACTACCGTCGTTCACACGGTGCATTCATCGCGTTAACACATCATATGTAATCAATAACCACATAATTCAACATACAACTTCATATTAGCATATACGTGTTGACTTGCAGTCTGACCTTACATGGCATCATCACATCCGCCTGACGTTGGCATCGACTAACCACTCATTAGGTCTGCTCAAACGTAACCTAAAGTATGCTCCAGATACCCTCCGTAGGCTAGCATGCATCACGTTGATATACGCCCTAAAATTAAATATGCATCAGCTATATAAGACCCCATACAAATCTGCGTCACTCTTGATATCGAGTCTTTACAAAACCGGGCAGTGCCTTTCTTTTTTTTTTCGTGTATATTCACCCTACAGCAGTATTTCAGCACTAAAATGTCGCGCTCAACTTGAAGACTAATCTCATCACCCGACTTTCGCGTCTCCATAAACTTGATGTATCATCACCCATGCCTTCACCGCATCTTCGAAACACCGGCTGCTATCGTTCCACGCATAGACCATATCTTCAAGATGAAACGCATAACCTGTCGCTCGGCTCACTATTCTTATTTTTACATTCCCCAAACAATAGTTGCATGGAATAACCTGCCGTCCCGCACTGCCACTGAACCCAATTTCTCAACGTTTCAGTAACTTTTACGCAGCAATTCTAATTAAAGATCCAGCCCGTGTACTCTTTTAGATACCGTCATGTGTTCATCAATGTTAATGTTCCATAATTTCTCAACATTTTTTCTGCATTCACTATATATCATGCATTTTATTAAGTAATTCTATTGCAAACGTGTGTTTGTATATTTGTGACTGAACCTTACTTTTAAACTTATGTGCTGTATTTCTTAGTGCCCTTAGTTTGGCTGTTTTTTTTTCTTCTCTTTTTTTACTATTTTCTATATTTCCTCTATTTTTCATTTTTCGGCATGCATCTAGTGTTTCGTTTTCCATTGTTTGTTACGTTTTATTGCATAGATTTCTCTCGTTACTTTGTATATTTCCTTTCTCGGATCGTAAACATACAGTGTTTGATTCGTGTGTCTGTTCCCCAATGTTATACCTCTTTTCGGGGTATTACATTGGGGAACATACTGGTGGCTGGTGAGGCTCATTGATGACCACGTGTGCCGGTGTTACCTGGCTTGTCATGGTGGTGGCGTCCATTGACTGAGTTCCCCTCGGCGTGAAGTGGAGTGGACTGAATTCTGGCGAATCACCTCGAAGACGGCGACTGGTCCTTTGACGCACAGGGGTCATCTCCACAGAATCAACTCGCTGGTGGTCGGGGCTGCGCTGTCTTGCGTTAGTAGGGCTTTGATTCATTACCCAGCACGTCCACCAGAAATGTAGCGATGTTGAAGGACTCGGGGGTATAATAAAATGTATTCATTAAAAGAGAGAACCTGTTCCCACAACTCAAAGTGACTATGGTCGTAAAACGTGTCAGTCGAACACCAAAGATGTCCGCCTTCTTCTTCCTTTTCAAGAGAAGTTCCAAGCGCGTGGCGCACATCAGCCGGGTTCAGCTGGGTGCTTGTGCCATCATCGTCGTCTCTGCACAACACTAGACGGCGCTCATGTATGTCCCTGTGCGCGCGATGATGGGCGCGTTGTTTGAATGCAGGCAAGATGTCGCGGCAATATGTAACTGCAACGCAGAATGCTCTGAGTATATTGCAATTTGAACCCTGCGATTGACCCCGGGAGAAGCGGACAACATCGCCACAAAAATTGGGAGTCATTGCAGGCTTGTAACTGCCCCCGCAAATATTTTCGAGTAGGTGTAACAAAGTTTAGGTTAAAACGCCTAAAAAAGCCAAGACTGACGAGCGCGAAGATAAAAAAAAATGGAGTCTACTCACCCACCTTTCCGTAGTTCACACTTGTGCTCTGACAAACGCTTCGTGAAAAGGCCAAAAATATATGGCCAAGATTATGTTATTATTCCACCGTTGTTTTATTTCATCACCAAACAGAGTTTTGAACTTGCCCAACCGCAGTGGCCCAGTGGCTAAGGTACTCGGCTGCTGACCCGCAGGACGCGGGCACGCATCCCGGCTGCGGCGGCTGCATTTTCGATGGAGGCGGTAATGTTGTGGGCCCGTGTGCTTAGATTTGGGTGCACGTTAAAGAACCCCTGGTGGTCAAAATTTCCGGAGCCCTCCACTACGGCGTCTCTCATAGTCATATGGTGGTTTTGGGACGTTAAACCCCACATATCAATCAACTTTCCTTGGCGAATCCCGTGATAGCTCGCGCGAACACGCCCCCTTGACCCGTGCTATGCTCTCGTGATACGCATCCACGTGTCACGCAGGCAGATAAGCGCCGCCAGCTCATTCTCGCGCCCGCGAATACTGGAACAGCCGATCCGCAGCTGCCACGATCACCGTCCCACCCGCCCGTATGGGCGCGGCAGCATGCGCTGCATGGATGCGGAAGCAAAAGTCCCACAGCCTTTTCGTGCTCCAGCGCCGGCGTTGATTTCACTGCCATGCCGCGCGAGGAGAGCCTCGCAGAGCAAGCCCTCTCCTTAATCCAAATACCGGCCGGGACGGGTTCTGATTTTAGGGCGAAACGAGTGAATTTTAGAAGGGCGCGAAAACTTGCATTAGATGTTATTTTGCGCATATTTCTTTCCTTTTGTGCGTGTGCTTTCTGTATCGCGTTTTCTTTGTTAAGTCCTCACTATACAGCTCTCTTCTGTGCTTAGCAGAGACGCCATTCGATGTGTGGACCCGTGAGTTATTACGTGAGTTACTCCCTCCATCACGCGACCACGCGGCATGGGCTGCAGTCATGTTCGTTCTCGCTGCTTGAGCCACGATGCATGAACTGGGCTTACGTAGTGCCATCATTCTATCGGCAGCTTTAGAAGCAAGGAGGACCACGAAACGAGAAAAAAGAGTGTGCGTGGCTGGCTGGTGTCACCGAAAGAGGGATGCAACGGGAAAAATAGACGGGTTGCTTGCTCACCCTTTTCGTCCTTACGCTTCAATTCACGTTCGAAGAACGCACCCTATCTTTTTTTCTCGCTTTGGGGGGGGGGGGAAGGGGGGAATGGGAGTTTGGAATCCAGAAAACGCACGATTTTCTTTCGAGCTCCGGTGTTTGATGAGCCGTGAAATAAATAGAGAAATATACACTTTCTATAGTCTGCAGTGGGCATCACTGCTGCTAGCTTATTCGAGGTGCCACTCGCGTGGAGGCAATATTTTCTGAGCTTACTATTATCCGCTAGGGATGTCTTATAGAAAAGGGCGCTACCAGTTACGCTTACGCAGATTTACTCTCTTTAAATGGATTGCGCGTGCGGATGATTTATTTGATCGAACAACCCATATATCAATTTAGAACAGGCTGCTATCAACTTGACGGTGCTGAATACTTTTGTAACTGAATGAAACGTCACTTCATGGGATATCAGTTCACAAAAAAGTTACCACCATTACATAGCGTGAATGTAGAAGACGAGTGCAGCTGAATAAATTAATGAAGAAACTTAAAGTCCAGTAGTTCTCACCGGGTGAGCGGGGAGAGGGTATTAATCCCCGTCTCTTCCGACTCTCCGTCGATTATGATGGTGGGGCCTCAGATGACCGCTCGAGGTCCTTGGACCGGACGGCATCTTCAGCATGCCGGACGGAACAAAGCTGGCCGGCCAGCTCGTCGCAGGTGAGTGCCGCCTCCCAGCAGCTGACGCCGCCGATCGACAACAGTGACCACAGCAGCGCCGGAGGCCGGCCCCTGCCCTCGCGAGTTGGTGGCAGCAGCAAGTGGCCTCGGAATTCACCTCTGCCTAACATGCGTCGCTAAGGGAGCGGCGGCAGTGTGGTTAACTTATCCAGCACACTCCCAAAGCGTGTGCCGCAGTGTGACCCTTTCTCCGTACGCTTTACACGCGTCCGTCGGGTATAGTGTTATGCTGGGAGCGACATTTCAGGGCGGCTTAAAATTACAATGGTGGTGCAGTGAGTCTGCTGGGCACGCGGACCTAAATAACCTTTCCACCTGACTACCCGGAGGGGCCTTTGTAACCTGTGCTTCCGCCTCCCCCTTTGGGTGGTGCACTGAACGATGGGCCTCGCATCCGGCCTTGTGCCAAGAGCACGCTTTCTACATTCCTGGGCCAGCGACCGCGCCTTGGTGCATTGTGTTCGGGGCTTGCACAGAGCTAGCTGAGCCAGTGGTGCCGTATTGCTCTTCCCTGTGCCACCGGGTGTGCCTGTCCTTGCACTTTTCTAGAAACTGGTTTGGTGCACTAGTCTGCAGAGGGTCGGAGGGGAGAAAGACAATCCTATTGGAGGTACCTGAACTGACTTGTCTTAACTCGCAGTGAATCCTGGGAAGGGAGTGGATAGAAACGCGAGCGCGAAGACGCTCGGGTGTGCTTCACCTGTTCCATGCTGTTCTATGCTACTCTCAACATGTAAATATTGTACATAAACGTTTTCTTCTCATCTACGCCGGCTCCTGAACTCATCTTCTCCCGACACTCGGATGGTTTCAACCGGGACCACGGTATACCCAAGGTCGCCACAGTCACGGACGTGGCGGCATGTCCCGACATTTCCCTCGTAACAGTGGTGGCAGCGGTGGAATCGGCCAGCGTCAGCTACCCTGGTGTGGTGAGTGCTTAAAGTTTACCTCTCGTAGTGCCAGACCTAGCTAGCGCTCTTTGTTGGTAGATTTTGGTGGTTAACTTTGTGGGTCGGCCAAGGATTGAATGATTCGACCACATTGTTTCACTCGAAGGTAAATAAGGCGCAGTAAAATGGTCGTAGGGCCAGGCCTAGATAGCACTCATTGTTGGTAGGTTTTGGTGTGGTAACTTTGTGGGTCGGCCAAGCTCTGAATGATTCGACCACATTGTTTCACTCGAGGGTAAATAAGGCGTAGGGAATTAGGGCCAGACCTAGCTAGCGCTCTCTGTTAGCAGGTTTCGGCATTACTACAATAGGTCAGCCCGTCAGCGCACGTTTAGTGTGGGCGATAACGTGATGCTGCTGCGTCCCTCCAAGAAACACAACCTTAAAGTGCAGTGGGAGGGCACAGCAAAAGTAATGTCAAAGTTATCCGGCGCGAACTATGAGGTCAAATTGAGGAGGAACAAGAACTAAGTTTTCCATAATAACCTCATGAAACCGTATGTACAATTCCAGGCTATCGTAAATCTGACGGTGAATATGCTTTTAGAGGAAACTGCCGAATTCCCAAGCTGGGAAAATCCTGAGATACCCACCATAGAGGGCTTATTAGAGCAAGTAAGCAGGGACCAAGGTCTCGACGAAGACCAGAAAACGGATTTAAAAGTGGTTGTTCAGAATTTTCTGGCAGTGTTCTCCAAGAGACCAGGAAGAACCTCAGTGGTTGAGCATGACATCGAGTTGTCAAATGGTCAACCAATTCGAGGCAAGCCTTACCGCGTGTCCCCAAGGCAAAGGAAAATTATGGATGCAGATGTCTGGCGCATGTGCGAGCTGGGAGTGGCTATTCCCGGCGAGAGTGACTACATCTCACCACTAATCCTCGTAGAGGCACCGGGCAAAGACCCAAGGCCCTGCGTGGATTATCGGAGGTTAAATGCAATAACAGTAGACCAGATATACCCCATACCGAACTTGGAAGAAGGGGTGGAGACTGTATCTAAATCGATGTACATTTCTACCTTAGACCTCGTTGGATGTTATTGGCAAGTTCCTTTAACCGAGCGCGCGAGCCACTACGCTGCTTTCATTTTCCCCATGGGAACATTTCGTCCGGTAATGTTAAGCTTTGGCTTGAAGAACGTTCCGTATTGTTTTTCTGCCCTAATGAATAGAGTTTTAAATGGGCTGTCATACTTCGTGTTTCCCTACTTCGATGATGTAGCTGTGTTCTCCAATACCTAGGAAGAACACATCAAACATCTTCAGATCGTGCTGGAAAGATTGCAGAAGGCAGGGCTCACAGTACGGGCGGAAAGATGCCATTTTGGTCGCTCTGAAGTCAGCTATTTGCGACATGTTGTCGGGTGCGGTGAACGGAGGCCATTGGCGCTGAAGGTAACCGCTGTAGTTGACTATCGCCGTCCGTCTACGAAGACCGAGGTGCGGGCGTTTGTAGGCTTAGCAGGGTATTATCAACATTACTTAAAAGATTACTCTAATTTGGCTAACGCTCTAACTGACGCCTTTCGAAAAACGAAACTTGTGAACGTCGAATGCGATACCAAGAAAGAACTCACGTTTCAAAATCTAAAACAGGTATTGATTGAAGGACCTGTGCTCATGGCACCCGATTTCTCAAAATACTTCATCATCCAGTGCGACGACAGTGACCGTGGCCTGGGGGCAGTGCTGTGCCAGGAAGTATTGAAGGGAACAAACGGCCAGTCTTGTACTTGAGTCGTAAACTCAATAGCAGGGAGGAAGTGTATAGCACTTCCGAGAAGGAATGTGCTTGTCTTTTATAGGCAATTCAGAAATTGGCATGCTACGTCGCCGGGTCGCGCTTCATCGTAGAAACCGATCATTACCCTTTAACTTGGCTCAACAAAATGCCCTCAAAGAATTGCCGTCTCCTCCACTGGAGCATGGCACTTGAGCAACACAATTTTGAAGTTCGCCACAAGAAGGCTAAACTGCACGCTAATGCCGATGGTCTTAGCCGTGCCTTCTGAGCTGTGGCAGCATTTTCAGGAGGAAAAAATGTACTGCTACGCGTTTTTTTTTCATGTGATTACGCTTTTCAGATATTTTTTGTGGATGTATCATGCACAGTGTGTTACCACTCAGCGAGAGTGTTCAGGAGGATTAATGAAACCATAGAGTTTCCGTTGGCTTCCTTGATTGTTACCTTTTCTTCTCCGAGTAGCTATAGCGCAATTGTAATTCTTGTATCCTCTGGACGTTGTTGTAGTAGCAACAATCGATTTTGAGGTCTGTTTTGGATTGTCGCCATGAGATACGCACTTCTCCCCTAAGAAGTTAAGTGCCGAAACGAATCATCAGGTTTTTTTTTGTCTAGTTTGGCATTGCGAGGAGTGTGCTGAAGGCGCTTGCAACGTTAGGTATGGTTTGTCAATGGTTGTCTTGTCGAGTTCGTCGTATCCACAGGAAGTCTGAGTCCATGCAGGAGGCGCCTCATCGTGGGGTATGCCTGTGGATACGATGGCGGTCCGGAGGGCTTCGCAACGAGACCCAGGAAGAAGCCAGGTGTCCGACAGCATCCATTCAGCCGAGCCACGTGTGGCAGCTCGTCCTATCTTGATGCACCGTTTGGTGGCGGGGGTGCTGTTAGGCTGGGAGCGACATTCCAGGGCGGCTTAAAATTACAATGGTGGAGCGGTGAGCCTTCTGGGCCCGTGGACCTAAAAACCCTTTCCATCTGACTACCCAGAGGTACCTTTGCAGCCTGTGCTTCCACCTCCTCCTTCGGGTGGTGCACCGAACAATGGGCCTCGCATCTGGACTTGTGCCAAAAGCACGCTTTCCACATTCCTGGGCCAGCGATCGCGTCTTGGTGCATTGTGTTCGGGGCCTGCAAGGAGCTAGCATAGTCAGTGGTGCTGTATTGCTCTTCCATGTGCCACCGGGTGTGCATGTCCTTGCACTTTTCTAGAAACTGGTTTGGCGAACTAGTCTGCAGAGGATCGGAGTGGAGGAGAACAATCCTATTGGAGGGACCTGAACTGACCTGTCTTCCCTCGCAGTGAATCCTGGAAAGGCAGTGTATAAAAACGTGAGCGCAGAGACGCTCGGGTGTGCTTCACCTGTTCCATGCTGTTCTACGCTACTCTCAACATGTATATATTGTACATAAACGTTTTCTTCTCATCTACGCCGGCTCCTCGACTCGTCTTCTCCCGGCACTTGGATGGCTCCAGCCGGAACCACGTTACCCAAGGTCGCCACAGGCACGGACGTGGCGGCATGTCCCGACACCTCCCAAGACATATCGGGCCAAATACGAAGGGGTAGACATAGTATGCAGTGCGTGTGGAGAGGAAGAAGAAACTGCCGAACACTTGATAATGTTCTGTAAAGGGCTTCACCTTATAGTTCAGGATGATGGCGCAGAGTTTTTCAAAGCACTGGGGTTTAGGGACAGAGAGGGCACAATAGACTTTATGCGGGTAGACTTAAGTAGAAGGAGGTTATCTGATTGGTGGCTAAAGTCAAGGCACGAGTGAAAATTAAACCCTTCACTGCAAAGTACCCGTCCAACTTTACTATTTAAAGAAAGATAAATATAGTGGTTAGTTCACGAAATGAACTTCAAAACGAAGTGAACTTCAAAAGGCATTTGACTCCATACAATTCAAATCATTGATTCATAAATTATCAAGTTATGGGGTGCATGGAGTTGCACTACAATTGTTTAAAAGTTACCTAGAAGATCGTTATCAATATGTACAACTGAATAACACTATTTCTGCAAAGATAAAGTTAAACCAAGGAGTCTCCCAAGGGTCTATACTGGGGCCATTATTGTTCCTTGCCTATATAAATGATATTGTCGATATACCTCATTCTCCTGAACTTATAATGTACGCTGACGATACGAATGTTTTCTTTTCATCCGAGAATCTAATATCACTTGAGGTCAGTGTAAATAATTATCTAAGCAATCTTCCAAATTGGTTAAGGCAAAATGGACTGCGCTTGAATGCAAAAAAAAAACAACGTATATGATATTCCGACCTATAAACAAACCTATTAGTAACATAGCTGTAAAATTCGAAGGAAATTGCATTGCACATGTTAGGGAACAAAAGTTTCTTGGTGTATGGTTTCAGGAGGAATTAAACAGGAACACACATGTAAATCATCTGATCACCGCATTAGCGCGAATAGTTGGTTGTTTTTTTAGAACAATGCACTTAATCCCATTGAGGTTAAAAATAAGTATGTACTATGCACTCTTCCATTCTAAAGTAAGTTATGGGATGTTAGTCTGGGGAACGACATCACAAGGGAATTACCATAAGTTAATAACTATACAAAAGAAAATATTGCGCTGCTTTGAAAAATACAGGGGGAATCTACAAGACTTGCGCACTGCTCCACTATTCATTAAACATTCCATACTCAGAATTGATCAAATATATCATTTTAAGTTGCTTCAGTTAATACAAAAGATTAAGCTATATGAAGAAAGTTGCACCGAAAGACCACACTACAGTCTGCGAGAACAAAAGAAACGAGCTCCTAGAACAAGAACGAAGTATGGAAAACAAAGTATTGCTTACCAGGTACCTCAGGTTTTAAATACCCTTGCAGGTCAATTGAACTTTAGGGCTAGTAGTGCGACTTTCAAGAAACAAATAAAGAACTTATTCATAACCACCGGTCTACACTATCGAAACTACGTAATGGAGTCTCATGCCTCTGCAAATGCTTAAATTGTTCATAAACTTCTATGTCAATTATAAGAGTGTATACAGCGGAATTCATTGTATCCGCATGCATTTTGTGTCTGTTTTTGAGTTGTTTCATTGATATCGTTTAGTTGTGAATTTTTACGAGGGTGACCTCTAATTCTTAAAATGTGTTATGTAAACTTGTTATGCTATTTATGTTTGAATTTTGTGTTTACAATTTCAGGTTGCTTGAAATCAATGTATTGAATATATATATTGTTTGTCAGTGCTGATGTCTAAGCTTTGCACTGTCACGGACTGCGGAGAGACAAGGGCCTTTGTCAGGCTGTTCGCCTTTAGCCCTTTGCCCCTGCAGTGAGCTCTGTATCCGGCTTACTGTAAATAAAAATACTACTACTACTACTAAAAAAAAGTATTACGGCTAGGTGGCGTTAGCCGCCGCCCGATCTAAAGGGTACAGCCACATACATCCATTCATCCATCCATCCTTCCTAACAATAGGTGCGACTAACACAGGCGTAGGATCACCGGGCTGCGTGTTTCCGTATTATATCCCTAAAGATGTTTGGGGAAAATGCGGTGCCGCTATTGGCTAAAGAAGGTCACATGATCTAAGCGCGCTTTCTGTCTGTTGTGTTTATTTTTGTTTGCTTTCATGCAACATGGTGGCGCCCACAGAGTAGTTTCGGCGAAGCTGATTGAAGCCGTGCGCCGTAGAAATAAGGGTTTTTCACTGACTAGGGTTACGCGCGGGTGTGCATATTGTTTTAAGATGAACGCAGTGATACCTAACATCACCACGGGATACGGAAACACGCTAGAGTGGTTTTGGGAAGCTGGTTGAAGCCATACGCCGTAGAAATTTGGGTTTTTCGCTGACATCTGTTACGTGCGGCTGTGCAGATAGTTTTACGATGGACGCAATAATCCGGGAATGTGTAGTGCATGCCCCTTTGGCGTGTGATCATGTGTTTGACCCGACGCAAGAAACTTCCGTTTGCGCTGCCGCGCTGATGCCCCGCTCCGTACAGATTAAGCCACCGCTGCACCGCAGGCATGACGGACGCAGGAATGTTCGGGCCTTTTGCTACCAAATGTTTTCGCGGCTGTTGGCAATGTAAATGCGGATCTTTTTGCGATAGATGACGTGGTGTATGCGCGGATTGTGTCGCGATGGGCGCAGTGGTGCACAACGTAAATCTGGGAGCGTGTACATGCCCCTTTGTCAAGATATTTATTATGAGATCGTGTCTTTGAAATGACGCAAGAAACCCGAGGACTTGATTTTACTCACGTACGTATGAGCGCAAGCTTATTCAAATATAGTGTAATAAAAAAAGATATGAAGTGATTTGTGAAAATTTGCTCATTTGTCACAACTCGGCTCGATGTTATTTCAATTAAACTTGATGCTATAGAAATATAAAAAAGAAATGTGTTTCAGAAATAGCGTCATTATAATCTTCTAAGCTGCCTCTGGTGAGTGTATCATCATTTTGCAAAAGGCAGGGAGCACTCATCTTCTAGCCTTTCATGTAGACCAGTTTATTGCTGATCGGTGCTATGACTTAAGCATGTTATAGGACACCTTACATATCCACGTGCAATGCATCCGTCACTGTGAATGAGGCAGGCATACCCAAGTAGTTACATCAATAGATTGCCCATCAGGACTATAGTGTCAAAACCAAAAAAAAGAAAAAGTACCTTTAATGGCTTGTTTGCTCTCTTATGCACAATAATAATGAGATCGAGCAGGCACTCATCCTAAACAAAGAAAGTTGATTTCAGGGCTTGTTTTTTTTGTTAGACACAATATTGTTACTGGGTCAGTGACCTCTGTATGAACACAATTACAGAGGAACAACCTCAGGCGAGAATCACATTGGCACACTCGCGCGCCTGTAAGCTGATTCTGTCCTTCATCTTCCTTTACTTCGTAACAGGACCCCCGGGCGTTGCGGTGCCCTCTCGGCCTGAGTTCGAAGAAGTGCGACAAAAGTAGGGTTTCATGAGCGAAACATGAACAATGTCAACAATTGACGAAATTGGTGACGTTTTAGAGTGCAATGGCGCTATCTCATAGTGGACGTCGCTAACTTGACAAAGACTAAGTAGGGTCCTGCTTATCGAGACAAAAGTTTTTCGGAGAGACCTACATGGTGATACGGTGACCAGAGGAGCACGCGGTCACTTGTGGCAAACGTTATATTATGATGCCGGTGGTCGTAGCGAGCTTTTTGCATTTCCAGTGACCTGGTGAGACGAGACTGGGCAACTTGACGAGCCATGTGAGCCCGATCAATGGCTTCGCGAGCGTACTCGCAAGCAGGTAGCTTGAGAGGTAAGGTGGTTTCAAATGGCAATATGGGGTCGCGACCATACAAAAGATAAAAAGGTGAGAACCCCGTGGTGTCATGTCGAGAAGAATTATATGCGAAAGTCACATAGGCCAACGTGGTGTCCCAGTCACGGTGATTTTCGGAGATGTACATCAAAGGCATCTCTGTGAGCGTGCAGTTGAGACGTTCAGTCAGGCCATTAGTTTGTTGCTGGTAGGCGGTAGATAGCTTATGCGCTGTGGAACGCGATCGAAGGAGGTCGTCGGCAACTTTAGACAAGAAAGAGCGGCCGCGGTCTGTAAGCAGCTGTCGGGGTGCACCATAACGTAATATGACGTCATGAAGAAGACAATCGGTGACGTCGGTGACGGAGCTGGCTGGCATGGCCTTTGTTATCGCGTAACGGGTCGCATAATCTGTGGCGACGGCGATCCATTCATGTCCCAGTGTCTTCGTCAGAAAAGGGCCAAGAAGGTCGAGTCCCACGCGATGAAATGGTTCAGAGGGGACTTCGATTGGGTGAAGCTGTCCAGCTGGCCGCAAAGAAGGTCTTTTCCGGCGCTGGCAGAGGTCGCGAGTGGCGACATATCGACGCATGGTGCGGTACAGTCCTGGCCTGATGAACCGACGTCGCACGTGGTCGTATGTGCGGGAAACACCGAGGTGTCCCGCTGTTGGTGCGTCGTAAAGTTGTTCAAGTATGGCAGGCCGTAGATGACGTGGAATGACAAGTTGAAGCTCAGGGCCTTCAGTGCTGACGTTGCGGCGGTAGAGGATGCCGTCATTCAGCATGAACATACGGGATTCGGCGTCATCGCTGTCAGACTGGATGGCGTCGATGATGATGCGCACTGACTTATCCCATCGTTGTTCAATGCGCATATCGCTGATATCAGTAAACGCCGTCACGCTGCTCTCCAGGTCAGTCGCAACGGGACAAAAGGGTCCACCGGATGACGAGAAAGACATTCTGCGTCCTTGTGCAAACGGCCAGACGTGTAGCTGACGCTAAACGAAAATTCCTGAAGCCTCAAAGCCCAGCGACCCAGACGTCCAGTCGGGTCCTCGAGAGCAGTCAGCCAGCAGAGGGCCTAGCGGTCCGTAACAACGAAGAACATGCGACCATATAAATATAGCTGAATTTTGGCGACAGCCTAAACTAAAGCTAAACACTCTCTCTCAGTGATGGAATAATTCCTCTCAGGAGGAGAAAGCAGGTGACTGGCGTAAGCTATCATGCACTGTCTGCAGTGGTGCCGCTGAGCGAGAACTGCGCCAATACCGTGGCCACTGGCGTCGGTGCGAAGTTCTGTGGCAGCAGAAATATTAAAGTGGGCAAGTATGGGGAACGTAGTTAAGCAGCCTATGAGAGCGGTGAACGCTTGAGCCTGCTCAGGGCCCCATGAGAATGTAGTATCCTTCTTCAGCAAATCTGTGAATGGCCTGGCAACGTCGGCGAAGTTTTCCACGAAACGACAAAAGTAGGAACATAAGCCGATGAAGCTCCGGACGTCGGGTGTAGAACAGAGCAGCGCAAAGCTACGGACGGCGCGGATCTTTTCAGGATCTGGTTGGACGCCAGCGGCGTTTACAAGATGGCCCAGAATGGTAATCTGACGGCAGCCAAACTGACAATTCTTGGAGTTTAGTTGTGGCCCAGCTGTTCTGAAGACTGCGAGAATTGCAGCGAGACGGGTCAGGTGGCTATCGAAAGTAGATGAGAAGACTATCACATCGTTTAGGTAACAGAGACAAGTAAACCACTTATAACCACGCAAGAGAGAGTCCATCATTCGTTCGAGTGTGGCAGGGGCATTACATAGCCCAAAAGGCATCATCTTAAACTGGTGTAAACCATTCGGTGTAATGAAGGCCGTCTTCTCGCGGTTCATCTCACCGACAGAAATCTGCCAGTAGCCGGACCAAAGATCAATAGATGAGAAGTACGTAGCGCCGTGCAGGCAGTCCAACGTGTCATCGATGCGTGGTAGCGGGTACACGCTCTTTCGCGCGATCTTGTTAAGGTGGAGATAGTCAACGCAGAAGCGCTAGGTACCGTCCTTTTTCTTCACAAGGACGACAGGGGAAGCCCAAGGACTACTTGATGGTTCTATGACACGTTTGTTGAGCATTTTGTCAACTTCCGCATGGATAATTATGTGCTCGGTGTGGGAGTCACGATAGGGGCGTCGTCAAATGGGACTGGCATCACCAGTGTTTATATGGGGCTAAGCAGTGTATATTTGCCCTAGAGATCTGTCGTCGAAATAAAAAATGTTGGTATACGACGCTATAAGGTGATGGGTGTCATTGGCTTGCGCAGGATTGAGGTCGGGTGCAATCATCTTCGAGAAACGACTCGGCATTGAACAGGTGCTGTTAGCTACAGGAGACTGAAGTAAATCAATCTCGGTGGTGAGAGTCGCTATTTCGAATTCGTCAGCATTGAATACACTGGCCAAGGACATGCCATGAGGCAGCACTTGAGGGCAACAGCTGAAATTGAGAAGTGGGAGCGAGGTACATTTATCAGTGACAGTCACAAGCGTATGAGGAATGGCGATGTGGCGCTCCAAGAGGACGTCGGCGAGAGGAAGGAGAACATATTGACCATCGGGAACCTGTGGCTGTGTGGTCAAATTGACGTAGGCGGCTGCCTGAGGTGACAGTCGCACATACTGAAGAGAGCACAGGCGCGGCGGGGTAGTGTGGTGTACAGCGACTATCTGAGGCAGTTCTAGCTGAAGGACGCCGGTAGCACAATAGATCAGAGCAGAGTGATTCGACAAGAAGTCCAGGCCTAGGATAACGTCATAAGGGCAGTGTCAATCACGGCTAAAATGACAGAAGCAGTGTGGTCCTTTATACTTAAGCGGGCTGTGCACAGACCGAGAACCATCGGCATGCCGCCATCGGCCACACGGAGCATTTGTGCAGCCGCTGGTGTCAGAACTTTTTTAAACGTGTGCGTAGGCTTGAACTCATGACCGAAATTCTTGAGCCGGTGTCCACAAGTGCTTGTACAGGTACGCCATCTACTTCAATGTCTATTACACTTCGTCTGGTGGGAACGGAGAGAGGATTTGCTGCGGAAGTCGTCAATGCAGCACCACCTCCAGGGGCTGCGTTTCACAGTTTTCCGAGGCGATGCGGCCGGAAGCCACGGGGGACGAGAAGCACCGTGGCTGCGGCGAACGGGATGATGGGCGACGTACTTGCGGCGAACGAGACTGGTGCCCACGTGGTGAAGGCGAGCGGCTGTACCATGTGTTCCGAGAATCGTCAACGGCATGGGACTCTTCGGCAGGTGAAAATGTGTGGGCGGTACCACGGAAACGGGTCATATTGGTCGTTGCACGAGGTGCCGAGGACCATGTGTTGCGGCAGTAACGAGCAATATGCCCAACGCGGTGGCAGTTGAAAGATTTAGGGCGGTCATCTGCAGTTCGCCACTGAGCCAGGTTTCGAGTACGTGTAGAAAACCGTCGGTCGGAGGAGGGCATCGCGAAAGGGCGTTCGCTGACTCTGGGGGTGGTGACATGGCACACGGAATGCACTCCGATGTGTTCAAGCTCCTGGCGCACGATGGCTTGAACAAGAGAAACAGTAAGAGGAGTGGTATCGGTACTGTGCGAATTGAACGCCGAGGGCGCCATTGCTTCCATTTCGCGACGAACAATGCGTGTCAGGTCTTCCGGCGGCGACGGTCGTTGTGGTGCGGACTGGTCCTCGCAAGTCGAAGTTGCAGCGGTGTTTGGAAGTCGGGCGAATGTTTGCAGAATGCGGCGACTTTTTACTTGCTCAAACTGACGACACTCTTTGATTATCGTGTCCACGGTGGAACAGTTCTTGCACAGCATGAGATTGAACGCATCGTCGGCAATCCCTTTCAGGACATGCCCTACCTTGTCACCTATCATGTCGCTTTCGGTCTTTCGGCAGAGGGCCAGCACATCTGGAATGTATGCGAGGTATGATACCGTTGGGGATCGGGCATGGCAGGCCAATTCCTTTTTGGCGGCTATCTTACGACTGGCGGTTTTGCCAAACACCTCTTGCATCTTTTCTTTGCATTGGTCCCAGCTTGTGAGTTCTACTTTGTTGTTTTCGTACCACACGTTCGCCGTGCCTCTCAAGTAAAACAGCACATTAGCCAACTTAAGTGTGGGATCCCATCTGTTCGGCACACTCACTCGTTCGAACATGGCCAACCAATAGTCAACGTTGACGCCATCGGTCCTGCAGAAAGTACCGGGATTCTTGAGTGGCGTGAAAACGTGTGGTTGCGACGCCGTGTTCGTTGGAGACGCTGCTGTTGACGCGGAGGGCTCAGCATTGGCCATGGCTGGAAAACCGATGCGGCGTCCGCTGCGGAGCTCCGTTGCCTGATCATTACGCAGCACCTCTCACCAATATGTTACGGGGTCAGTGACTTCTGTATAAACGCAATTACAGAGCAACAACCTCAGGCGAGAATCACAATGGCCAATCGGCACACTCGCGCACCTGTCAGCTGATTCTGTCCTTCATCTTCCTTTACTTCGTAACAATAATAAAGAGATCTAATGGACAACCATGCCGAATGACATCATGGTCTGTTAGATTTCATTAATATTGTGTCAAACAAAGAAAACAAGTCCTTAAATGTACTTCTTGCCGTCATTCATAGTGAGAGTCTCGTTCTGACAGACTTGGAGCCTTCAGGTATAGTATAGGAGGAATTATAGGTCATCTCATAATAAGCTGAGGCATGAGCGCTATCTGGCAGTTATCCTGGAGAACAGGGCGCCAGCCGCGCGCCCGTCTCTGAGGGGCTAAGGTGTAGAACGCAAGGCGACGGGTAGGTGCCACCACCGTGTCGTCTTAGCAAAGCGTTGGAAACACTTGCCGTTTGGTGCAAGCGTTGCATGGCCAGCACAGTATTATGAAGGCTACGATCTTGAAAAATACTTATGTATGCCTTTTTAGTAAAAAAATACACATACATAATATTGACGTGTTAATATGGTGCCTCAGATATGCGCAATAATTGATTTTAAATGACAATCGCACAATCGCACAAGTAATCGACGCTGAGCCTTGAGCAATATTGGTAGGCGCTGCGGATTGGGTCGGCCGTTTGGAGTATCGTATGGTCACTTTGGCCCTGTTTAGGGTACCGGTAAGGGTGGACAAACAGACAAATGTACCGACAGGCAAACCAAAACTTTTGCTTTGAAAGTGCCCAAGAAAAACTATCGTCTTTAAAAAATCAGAACACACCAGCTGCGTTAGAACACAGCTCGTTTCAGCGACACCGTCAGCGAAAAGCCCACACGTTTCGGCGTGATTTCTAAGGCGTACGGCTTCAAAAAGCTTCACCGCCGTATTGCAAAACTAACATTATGCTAGCGTCTATGCGCGCCACCATCTTGCATGAAAAGAAACAAAAACTAAAAAGACCGGACGTGTGTTTGAATCATGTGATTGCTTTCAGCCAATAGCGGCGCCGCATTTTTCCCATACACCTTCTGGGATACGATACGGAAAGACGCCGCCGGGCTGGGGTACGTGTTTGTCTGTACTAACCTAGGAGTTACGGCCTGTCTTTTGTTCAATTTGTTGTGTGCTGCATGGTGGGTATTTGCGTCTGTTTAGTCTGTAATGTTGTGTAACGTCATTGACTGTGGTCAGGCGATCACCCCACGACCATTCCAGTTGTTGTGTGGATAATGTCATCGCCCCGCTCTCGGAGGTAAAGGCGGCCCCCGAATCGGCCGTGGCTCCGTGAGTGAGATCTCGAGGCGCGGTGTGGGCCGTGAAGTTGCTTGTTATTTTAATTATATTTAAAATATTCACTCTTAGCATTTTAATTGCCCTAGTCGCATTTTCTCCTAGATACAACACAGGCTACTGCTGTGGTTCAAGCAACATATGCACATGAATAGAGTTGTGTATATGCTACCTTAGGTTGCAGAGTTGCATCGCTGTTTTCCGGGCGCTGATCGCTCCGCCTACAGGAGTTCATTACCTCTATTCGCGGAGCACCATCACGTGGTCATGGGTGGTTCATTCGCACTGCGGAGAAGCCAACGCTACGCAGATTCCGGGCAGATCAAGTGGGGTTGACAACGGCTGTTATCATTCTTGCCGCGCTTCGTCGGTAATGCAGCCATGCTGCCTGTTGGTCACGAGAAATCCGGCAGCAAATGCATTCTGTGTTGAATTGTACTACATAGAGCTCATGCGATTAGACGCGGGTGCAGCGGGTGTTTGTTGTTATAGAAAGATTAGGGTTCAGTTGGAAGGAATAAACGCTTGGCCATTGTCGTCGGCAGGATTTTCTCTTGGGGATGCAAACCATTGTAGCATTGCGGCTTAGGGAGAGCGAGAGCACTGGTCTAGCTTGAGTGAGGGCAAGTGCTGTTGTGGCTTGAGGGGGGCCAAGGCCCCTTTTCCACTTCTCTGCTGACATCCATGTGCTTGGCTTTTTTTTAATCTGTCCACGGCACTGCAAACCTTGCCCTACTTGTATTAAGCACAGATGCAGTAGGGAAGACGTTATACATGCAGAGTTGGGCAGCGTGTGTCAGCTACGTACGTCCAAATTATTCTGGCTGTTAAAACACTAAAAATAAAGGTAGAAGTTAAACAAGAACTATTTGAATCATCAAGGTGTTTCAACTGAATCAGCGCTATCCAGCTCGATTCAGTTGAAGAGTACAAAGCTCTAGCTGGTTAACTCACACAGCTAACAAATTTGTCCAACGCGATGAAAATATTCCATCCCTGGCTCGATAGCGATCAAGAGTGAAAAATAATTTTATATATGTAAGTGGGAAAACAGTGCAAAAGAAGCCGAAGCTAATGTGTGGCCTACTATAAATAAATGAATATATATATACATATATATATATATATATATATATATATATATATATATATATATATATATATATATATATACCACTGGTTCAATGAGCTGACGCACGTTTCTTTATTATTATTATTCACCAAAACGTAAACATAACGTCGAGGCTTCCAGGCATGACCAGAGCGACTGAGTTTGTCATGTACCTTCATAAAAATAGAAAGAGAAAGCAAAACAATAAATAAAGCAACGCTATAAGCACGAGCGCTGCTCCTACGTAGGTGGTGAGTGGCTTTCCCGCAAGACAATCGAACCCAAGATGGCGTACCTTTGCACAACTCTGCTACCTAAAGGTAGCATATACAGTAACTCTACACATGAAAGGAATGTAGCGCCAGCTTTATTTTGACAAGACCATCGACAGCCCGCAAGGCAGTGAAAGCCCTGCTGTGTATCCTGAGAAAGACAGGCTTGTGTGAACGCCTCTGAGATGCGGTAGAGTTCTACACGCTGCAGTGAAATTACTGTCAGTCTGTCCCCGATCTTTTTTCCCTCTCTTCCCTCTTTCTCCTCTTTCTTATCCCCTTCCCTGATCCCCCAGTGTAGGGTAGCCAACCGGATGTCTTTCTGGTTAACCTTCCTTCCTTCTTCCTTTTGTTGCTTCCTCCTCCTCCCCACCATTTACAGCGAAAGCTGTTATGGCATCACAACTCGGGTTAGGTAGGTAGGTAGTAAACTTTATTCACTCAGTTGACAGGAGAGAGTTGGGGACGGCTTTAAGGGCCAGCCCCTTACAAAATGTAGGAGGAGTCCCTAGTCCGGGATCCTTGTGGCTTCTGCTGCAGCACGCGCTCGGGCCACCAAGGCACGCTGGTCCTCTAGGGTCGAGCAACCGAGCAGGGCAGCCTCCCAGCTCTCTCGGGTAGGAAGGGAAGGGGAAGGAAGTGGCGGGCCCGCCGGATTTGAGGGGCATGCCCACACCATATGGAAAGGATCCGCGAACGGATGGTCACAGTGCGGGCATTCCCCAGAGAATGCCGGATTGAAATGTTTGAGTATCGCCGGGCACAATACTGTATTGGTATAGAGACGGAGGAGCCAGCGCTCGTCCTTCTTGGGCAGGCCCGATGCTGGGGGTGGGAAGCGGAGCCTGTTCGATTTGTACATAGCGGTGATTTCTCTGAAAGAGGTAGCCGGATTGGGTTCTGGAACATCAGGCGATGGAGGGCGAGGCGGGTCCCGGTAATTAAGCGCGCGGGCCGAGGCATGTGCAGCCTCGTTTCCAACTAGCCCCGTATGAGCAGGAGTCCAGATGACGGTGCGTGGATTTGGGCGATCTAGATAATAGCATCGCTTAAGGATTTCGGCGGCGCGATCATTGATGCAACCCCGTGTGAGATTTTGGCACGCCCTCCGCGAATCGGTAAAAATTATCCGAGATGCGGGGTCCGCTGCGGCGAGGGCTATGGCGACCTCCTCCGCGTGTGTGATGTCCGGTGGTCGAAAGGTGAGCCCTTGAATAGGTACGTTTTGGTGAACCACAGCGGCCGTGTACCACCCGCCGTGATGGGGGCCGGATGCGTCCGTGTAGAAGACTCCCGGGCGTGAGCCATACCGTTGCTGTAGGGCTGTAGCCCGCGCTGTACGCCGCCCATCGTGAGTCCCATTTGTCATGTTTTGGGGCAGAGGCGGAATGATCAGTGCACCACGCCAATCCTCGGGGATCGCGGTACGCTCTTCCACCTTGTGGGTGTTGGAAATGTGGAGGCGGTGTAGGAGGTTGTTCCCATCCTGAGACCTACTAAGGCGCAGGTACTGGTTATTGAGATGAGCCTCTTTAAGTTCCCCGTACGTGTTTGTCATGCCCAGGTCCGCGAGACGTTGGTTCGACGTTGAGATGGGGAGGTCTAGGGTACGTTTGTAAATTTTGCGGAGTATACAGTCTAGTGTATTCTCGTCGCATTTACGCAGACGCAGGTAAGGTGTCGAATAAAGAATCCGGCTGGTCACGAAAGCGTTGGCGAGGCGCAGAGTAGCACGGCTCTTGAGACCTCCTCGCTTGTTCGAAACCCGGCGGATCATGCGGCCCACCTGATCCCCCACAGTGCGTAGTTTGCGCAGAGTGGTGTCAATTTTGCGGTGTTTGTGTGTGAAGAGTCCCAGGACTCTGATTTCGTCGCGTTCCGGAATGGCCCTGTTACACAAGGTGAGTTCAATTTGTGTCGTGTCGTTCGGTTTGGGGCGAAGATGCACGTATTCCGATTTGGTGGGTGAGCATTCGAAACCGCAGCCGCGGGCGTCGCTGTCAACTATCGACGCGGCATGTTGCAGGCATGTCTCGATGCTACCAAGGGAACCCTGAGTTGCCCATAGCGTGATTTCGTCGGCGTACAGAGCGTGCTGCACGCCTGGGACATCGTTTAGCAATGAGGGAAGGTGGAGCCATGGCAAGATTGAACAGAAGAGGAGAGAGGACTGCTCCCTGTGGTGTTCCGCGCGTACCGAGGGGGTACGGTCCATGCTCCTTGTCTTGAATACGCAGGTATGTCTGCCGTTCTATGAGGAATTGGCGGACGTACCTAAAACATTATGCCCACAGTTTGTGATAGGTTGGTAAGGATGATGTCATGGGTAACGTTATCGAAAGCTCCCTTGAGATCTAAGGCGAGGACTACCTTGTCGTCACTGGGATGTTCGACCGGTTCGACAACGTCACGATGGAGTTGCAGGAGGATGTCCTGAGCAGAGCGATGTGGGTTACGCGCAGTTGTCCGCCGCCGCCACCACCGGTGGCCGTAACCACATGGCGCAAAATTTTAAAGAAAAAAAACCTAGCCGTAATGGCACAGTGGGTCTCGAGCCCGGGTCCACTGGGGGCCAGCCCAGTATTCTACCACTGACCCACACCGGTCCTTTTTTCTCCTTATTTTCAGTTGAACTTCACACACGGTGTGCTAAGATAAAGATACTACAATACACAACGAACAATACAAAAAACAACTAAGGCCGTCAACTATTACTTCAACGCATCACGTCCCAGAATTCCTTCATGGTCAGCAGGGCTTCTATCCTTTCTAACCATAAAGGTACACATTCGTCTGTTCTTACTACCCCGAGAAACCTTGAGATACTTTCTTTAAAATACTATCTTGCTTGTCTCCTGTTGGGGGCACAGTGGAATGCACCCATTCTAGAGCGCCACATACTGTGCAAGGCAGTCATCATGACAAAATCGAAAGGTTATCCATAATTATTCTTTATTACCAAATACCTGATCCCAAGAGGGTCCACCGGAAACTCTTCTATAATTGTCCTTTGTAATACGTCCCAAAAATAAAATCCTTCCCAACGGTGCCGGAAAACTTGGTCAATAATTTCCGGTTTTTTACATATTAAACCGTGAGATCCCCAAGGCTTCTAAAGCCCACGCTCCTCCAGGAAGGATCTTACAGGAAGTGTTCCGGTGTGTAATTTAAAGAAGAGCGCTTTTGCACTTGGAGCTGCCGGCATTTTTTTCAACTCTTTTAAGTACATTCTGACTCTTGCGTGCTGTATATAGCGCTCTGTACAGTGAGATGGGGAGCACAGTGTTGCAGAAATTTTTATACGGTTTTTTTTTCTTTCTAACAGACCACAGGTAGTCAGTCAAAAAACGAACTCACAAAAACCACATGCTGGCCACAACTTCCTTCGTGTATTCTTGCACAACCCCGGTGGTAACATGAGGGCTCGCAACAAACTTAGGCAACAGTCTATACTTAGTCTTGTTTGACACACTGTTAGTAGGAAAAAAATTCTTGTTTCGCGGAAAAAAGAAAAACCTAAGTACTGACTGTAGTTGTCCTAGCCCAAGGCCTCCACAGTTCACCCGTCTGAACAAATTCGTGCCACTGCACCTTTCTCCGTTAGACCCCCACACAAATATTGCAAACACGCGATGTAACTTTTGCACATTGACCTGGGAACAGTACATCACTTGCATCACATATTATAGCTTAGACACAAAAAACCAGTTGCATGCAGTAGCTTTAGCAAACATGGACAGATAAGTTGCTTTCCACCTATTCGATTTCTCTTCAATTTTTTTTGCTGTGTCCAATATTCATCAGTACTTTTGTATGACTCGAGCGGAACTCCGAGATATTTCACGAGATATTTCCGTTCATTTAATGGCTCCAAAGAATTTTGGTGTTAACGGCCAATATTCATGCCAAAAGCCGAGTCATTTACCCCAGTTTATGTGGTTTCCTGTAGCTTCGGCGAACTATTTTGAAACTCTGCTTCATTCTTCATTACATTGATAGTAATTGCTACAAATCGCTACATCATTAGCACATGCGAGTAGTTTGACCTCTGAGGATTGTACTCTAAACGCAGTAATGATGTCGTTCTGCAATATCAACCGACATAATGTTCCAATGTAGGTGCAAAACAACAGTGGAGTAACGGGGCAACCTTGACGCACTGAGCGCTCAATTTTAATGGGGTGTCCCATTGTCTAGTGGATAATTAGTCTTGTACTACGATTTAGATATGCTACTGCTACACTGTCCATAATTATCTTACCAACATTAAACTGAGCCACACCGCTGCTTGGGACTTCTTTACAAACTTGCCTTAAGCAGGCTTGATGTCGGGGGTGAAAACGCGTTAAAAAGACCTATAAAGCGTTTTAAAACAGCGAAAGAACAATAAGTCATCGCACAATGCGAATAGCGTGACGAGTGGGTCTTCGAATGCTTCAACCCATTACAAAAGCTTCTTCTTGTTCCTCCATTGAACCTGAAATGCTGTAGGCTCGTGTGCTCATATTTGGGTGCACGTTAAAGAACCCCGGGTGGTCGAAATTTCCGGAGCCCTTCACTGCGGCCTCTTCCATAATCATGTCGTGGTTTCGGGACATTAAACCCCGCATACCAATCAACCTTGTTCTCTTATTAACTGTGGCGCATACTCACTTCAGCCATAAATACTGATCGTCGTCAGCCACTGCATGAAGAATTGGCACAAAATTCCTTTTAGCGGATATCACGCTTCTCAAAAGAATGACGAAAAATAGCACAGCGAATGCCGGCCTACTACCAAAACATTTTTATTAATAATGCCCTAGTGGGTATAAAGCAAGTGTGCTTGCAGTAGTTACCCAATGAGTGCTCTGAAAGGCTCTAAAATGCCGCTCTTCTAGCTTTCGCTGTTACTGTGCTGCGCCTTCCAAGCAGGTCTGGCGTTTTTTTTATTATTTTATTTCTTTTTGACCAGTCATCCGATAGGGAAAGTGAAGTGTTGTAGCGGATTGGGGGGGGGGGGGGGTGCTCGTAGTTTCTGATTATAGCAAACGGGGGGTACATCTTCCTTCAGCAATGAGTCACGTCTCGTCCTACACAACGGCACAATCGCATAATAATTGGTATAGGTTTGATGCCCCAAAACTTGGATGCAATTATCAGGGCCTCCAAAATGGGTGACTCCAGAAACTTCGACCAATTGGAATTGTTTATTGCGAGCCAAAACCTAAGCGTACGGGCCTCTAATAATTTCGTCTCCATCGAAAACGTTGCCGCCACGGGGGGCATTTGATCCCGCGAATTCAGGTCTACAGTCAAGCCCCATAACTACGAAACCACCGCGGCAGGTCACCGGAACTTGCTGAGCTCAGTACGTTGGACTGAGATCAATCTGAAAATTCCCGATGACGGAAATTTTCGGCGTCGATATGCTGAGGATCCTCGTGGCCAATGCCTTTGCATTTGAACACTTAGGCCCAATCTCGATCACTCAGTCTAACCACGTGGCGTCGACTGGACACACGTGTCTGTTGCGGCTGGCGCTCTACACGGGCGCAGGCGGAGGTCAAGCCACTTCTTCAATGCGGCGAGTGAATGATTTAGCACGGATTTCGCGCCGCCTCCGAGAGACGGCATGACCACGCTATGCGCCATAAATGCACTAGTCTACAGCACCAGTGGGAACAGAAACTAGAGTCGACTGATGTGTTTTACGTCAGCGTTTTGGACACACTTTTCCCACACCCTAGCCACAGACTTGAGTATAATATCCGTCAGATAACAGTTATAATAGCCAACTCAAGTGTTATTTTAGAAAGACACTCAAGTTATTCAATGGTCACAGAAATAGCACGTTATGGGGGCATGTAACGTTTCGCCTTCGCCGAAATTCGACCACCGCGTCCAGGATCTAGCCCGTGTCTTTGTGTCAGTATCTGAGCGCCACTGAGAACTGGGTTGCCACGTGAACGTCTTGGGGAATCTATAGTTAGGTAAAATATGAGCGTAGTGCTATTCCGCTAATTGTTTGGCACAGTGTACCATTGTACAAAAAGTTTTAACAAATCACAGGAGATTTCAGTGATTCTCTGACCTCTGAAGGTTATTATTCTCCCATTATCTTCAACTAACATTTTGTTTTTATCAATGATGGACATCACTTACAATGGAGATACACAAACAGGCGATAACAGAAACGTTCTGAAAGGAACATGAATCCTTGCGAAAATTCCTGTAGTAGAGTGGCATCTGATTCTACACTAGCTATAATAATAACGCTGTAATAGACACAGACATGAACGCCCACCCCACGAAGCGCTCGCGGGGGTGCTTATATGTGCCCAAAGTCGTTCCCAACCCTAAGTTGCAGCGTTAACATCGGAGACAAGGACGAACGCGGCGATATTGTCACGGGGTTGTTTTAAGTATACGAGGGATGTATTCATAGACTAAAGCATGAACAGTGGAAAGTTACAATGTGGATCACTGGTACAATTTCTCAAGCCAACCAGCTTCTTTCGAGCTCCTTCTTCCTTGACTGATAATAGAAATATTTAGAACGTGACAATACACAATACAAACATTTGCTTACAACATCAATGTAGAAACTTGATAAAAATCGTATAGATTTTATTTATAGTGTTCAGAAACGCTTCTGATTTTGCATAACCTTGAGCCTACGTGCCGTGATACCCTTCCAACTTTGGCATGGATGTCACCTTTTAGAAGCACTGTAGCAAACTACTAAGCCACAGCTATGGCCTCCGAAATTGCGCACCGGCGCACCTGCAAGAGCGCAATTCTTAGAGGCCGTGTCAAAGCACGCAGAGGTCTATTAGTTGGTGCCGCACTCAAAGGACCGTGACACTCTATTGGTGAATGTAAATGTGTCACTACATACCGGAGTGCCATAGACAACCCGGTATTCCAACCCATAGTGTTCGGCGGAGAATCGGCGGTGTGAGTCAACGTGGCTTCATCCGCGTAGAAGACTGACAGGCCAGCCCATTGACAGTATGTATAGTAGTCGAATTCCGTTAAAATCAAATGAAGCTGAAAATACTGAAATGAAAACGCACCCCTATTTCATATTACATGGATAAAGGAAGAAAGCAACAAAAGGGAGAAGGCAGGGAGGTTAACGAGAAATACATGCGGTTGGCTACCCTACACTGGGGGATAAGGGAAGGGGACAAGAAAGATGAGAAAGAGAGAAGAGAAGGAAAAGAAAAGAGATAGAGACTGACAGTAATTTTACTGCAGCGTGTATAACTCTACCGCATGTCAGAGGCGTTCACACAAACCCGTCTTTCTTAAGAAACACAAGAGGGCTTTCACTGCCTTGTGGGCTGTCGAAGGATCTGTACGGTGCTGTAATAGCTTGCACGTGCACAGAAGGAGGCCGATCATCCAGTACTTGTCTGTCTCAGGCGTGGAAGCTTACCGTAAAATGTTTAGGCGATGAAAAGCCACTTTAGGACGACTGCCAGTTGGGCATGTTGGTACAAGTTCATGAGGAAACAAGCACCAATAAGTACGAAGTCTTAGAAAAGACACAGGACGGAGCACTGCATCGTGAACAACCACCCCTGGTAAAGAAGCAAACACGTATGCTACATGTTTGTTTCTGTTACCATCTATTTCGCTGTTCTGGTGGTGCTAACCACTGCAATCGCAGGCAGGATATTCTTCATCTCAGTAAACAGTGCAGCAAACGTATGGTCAAGTATTTAGCCAATGAAACATATTCTGCACCTGAAAAACACATTCAGCCAGCACGGTCGGCTTCCCTCATTAGGCACTCTGGATTATGTCGGTCTCCAAACATCTTACCTTTAGTGGATTATCGAATTTCCTGAGGTGCAAATGTCAGTGTTCTCGTGGCGATGGAGGGCATCTACAGTGAGGCAGGACTAATTGCTATAATAAACTTTTTTTCATCTGAGCTGCTTATGTAAACTACTGGCGCAGCGTTATCTTAACGAGTTGTTGTTTTACAATAAGAAGGCGTGGTACATCAAAAAGTGACAATAAAAAATTCTCTCAGATAAAGCCTGAAAAAATATTACACCAGCGTTCAGTAACACGGCATAAACAAAAGCAGTTGTGTGTGCCGATATAAAGGGCACGCTGAAATCCTCTAATAACGAACTCGCAATTGCATATTTTCCGTAGAACATCTCTAGCTCAGTTTTTTTAATGAAAAGAATCACGACAAACCACGGTGTCGTGAAACGCGGTTCCAGTACAAACTTGCATTTCTCCTGATGAAATCCAAAACGGGTTTCCAGGCACGACTGCTATGACACAGCGCGCAGCCTGTATTCCATTTATTCAAACTAAAGGAGAGCAACAAAGCTGTATTCCTCATTAAAACACACTGCAGAAAATGGTAAAAATGATGCAACACATGACAGACACTGCACCACACTCCATAAGTGTCGCGGCGATGTCTCTTTTAAGTAAGAGTCCTACCAAGGAGGTTTTAAAAAAATTCTGCAGTGGGAGCTCACACTGAGTCTTGGCAGCAGATGTGAAGCCATGGAGTATTGGCCTGGAGTTCATCTCAAACGTCTTTGGCCTCTACTCAAGAAACAGTGGTAAGTTAGAGTTCTTTTCTAAACTAATTGTGAGTGCGTCTGTAAAAAATCTCACCTTTAATCTACGCCACAGATAGTCAACTCTAGACACCAAAGAAATTTTTATATCTCTACCAATGGCGAAGGTCAAGAGCCGAGCCACACACACGTATGCCCAACATGGTCGCTCCGAAAGAGCACCAACGGGACGAAAGCAAGTGCCGCGTATGTCCCCATTGGTCATCCGCCACAGTTCTACGCCGGCACCAGGCTTGCAGTGTCAACGCAGCAATGCAGTTCTCGGGTTGTTCATTCTGTCCCTTTAGCAGGAAAAAGCACACTTGAGCACCATCACTTCAACGATCACTGCACTTATCAGTCAGGGTTTCTATAGTCACACACCAAACTCTACCAGGATGGCGCTGATGCGGTGCAATACCTGCGGCAATGCTACGTCATCCAGACGACGCAGCCTGGCCGCGATCGACAGCCCGTGGTCGTGGCACTCATCCCGCGAGGTATCCCGTCGCAGCGGCGCCACTAAGGACCCCGGCTTCATGGCCACCAAGTGCTTCATACAGATGTCCAGGCTTTTTTTTAGTGACTCCTCGTCAGCACGCAACGTGCTTTCGTCCTCATCACAATCTAATTCTCGTAGCAGCTGCCTCCTGGAAAGGAAATTAGCGATAATTACCCACAACGACAAGCCGCAGATTCATATAAAAGAGATCTATAACCAGCTTCGAATCTAGGAACGCATTTAAAATATGCGGGCAGCTAACTGTCCTTCAAGGCCAACTGAAAAGATATTGTGGACACCTCAAAAAAGGCGCGGCTGCACTTCCGATGGAGGCGGAAATGTTGTAGACCCGTGTGCTCAGATTTGGGTGCACGTTAAAGAACCCCAGGTGGTCAAAAATTCCGGAGCCATCCACTACGGCGTCTGTCATAATCATATGGTGGTTTTGGGACATTAAACCCCACATATCAATCAATCAATAACCTCAAAAAGGCAATTCATATGCAGTCTAGCTGCAGACAATGCTCCCTGCCAAATTTGCCACTCGAAATGCAAGTCGTTACCCTAGAAAAAAAAATCGCGAAAACGCAATTTGAGCTACCGAAACTAAAAAATACGACGCCATTACAGTTAACCGGAAGTGACGTACACAGCAGCATGTAAAAGTCTGCAGCGCGACAGACATAACTATGCAGACGAATCACCTGTCCAACGCCGAGGGTGGGGGGGGGGGGTTGATTTTAAGTGAGGAGAAGAAAAAAGTGAGCCCCGTAACTGTCTTTCAGCGGGAAGATACCTCAGAAGTAGCTCACGACGGGTATGGGTAGAGATGGGATTGAAAGGATAGGATTAAAATGTAAACACAGAGAGAGAGAGAGAGGAAGCAGAGAGCGAGGCGCAGGGACAGCGAACGACGGAAGTAAGGAGAAGACAGAAAAGATGGACATGGTTGCAGGAGTCCCAGGACGGGGCACCACTGGCGAGAGCTGTTGTCAGCGTCAGGAAATAGCTTAGGGCAAGTCCAGTAGGCCATAGCTACGCTGTCATCGAAGATCAGCGTCAGGAGATGGCGTAGGGCCAGCCCAGTCAGGCTAGAGCTACGCTGACGTCGGAGATCGCGCGGGCACAACCGGTCGGCACGAAATCCAGCGAGAAGTATGCGCTTTGCGGCCGCGCCCACAGTTTTTTTTTTTTTTTTTGAGGGGCGCAGTGCAGGGAAAAACTTCAGAAAAAGTGACTTTTTCTTTTCTTCGCATTTTGGAAAGCGTGCCCGTTCGTGCACAATTTCCACATTCATGATTTTTTTGAACAGAACTTTTGTGGCTCAAAGCGAGTTTTTCCGAAAGCAAACAGTGCGTAAAAACGCACCCTGTAGCGCAGGCCTCTCATACATGCTCTGTACTTACGGTATACTTTTCTAAGAAAAAAATTATCGTGTACGGAAGTCAAAATGTTGATCTCGAGTAAGCTGCGTTTAGAAAATTTCTATGAGAGTTCTAAGGCTCGCCAGAGACGCTGTGCGCCTTTACATTCACACGTCGTCTTCGGAGAACATCGGCTCGAACACTTTTTTCCTATCTTAATCACGCCTCGTATTTGTCAAGCTTGCCGATGAGTTTAGATGCTCGGGGTAAGAAAAGTCATCAGCAAGCGTACACTTCGCTGCAACCGATATAGTTGTCTTGCAAATGTAATTAAATGTCACTGATGCACCGAGGCCCTTAAGGTTGAACCAGCAATAACTTCAGTGTAGAACCTCTCATGCTTTCCAGCGTCCTTCGAGGCAAATCACGTGCAGGGTGACAACGGGTGTGCTCTAATAGACTTGACTACTATCTTTGACGAAATTACACCAATATCACGTGAGAACTGCCCGATGTGTTTTCACGGGAATTGAATAGCAGAGTTTTTGAATGCGAAGCATTCTTTAGTGAACTTCAGCGACTTTGAGCGTATCTATCTATCTATCTATCTATGTATCTATCTATCTATCTATCTATCTATATCTATCCATCTTGCCGCCTACGACTTTTAGCTCTCCTGGCCGTTTCGATAATGGCACAGATACCAAACTTTTGTTAGAGCTAAACTTAAATATGCTTCCGTGATATGGGATCCGCACTTGAAAAAAGATATCTATATGCTTGAGCTCGTTCAGAGAAAAGCGGTGCGTTTTATTTTTAACAAATATGGGCGTTACGATTCTCCGTCGAAGCTCATGACTGATAATGGCATTCAAACGCTGGCAGTTCCTAGACGCTTGGCCCGTTTACTCTTCCTCAACAATATTGCTACTTCTAAGGTGAAAATAACTCCGTCAACTATGATCAAACCGCTAAGCACAAAAAGGACCCGTCACATGCATGCTCATTCCTTTCAGCCTATCTTCGCCAAAACAAATCAGTTAAGCACAGCTTCTTCCCACGTACAATTTCCGAATGGAATGCGCTCCCGGAAGCAGTGATACAAGCCAAAAATTTTTCCCAAGCGCTCTAGGAAAGCATCTGTCGTTAAGTATATGCATTGTATGGTGTGCTATGCCTTGACCAATCTGCATTGTACTCCTTTTTATTGTTATTATTTTTACTCTTTGTATGTATGTGTAACAGTGTTATGTGTATTGCCGATTGCCCCTCCTACTTGGGCCACAAACTGGCCTGCAGTATTCGCAATAAATAAATAAATAAATAAAAAACTTGGTATGGCATATTATGACTGTATGAAGAACATATTTGACTAATCATAATATGAAAATCATGACATGTGTCACACCTGTCCCGTTATTAGGGAGGCGATCGCCGGGCTAATTCGAAGAGCCGAAGTATCGGTCCCCCGAACCGCACCACGAAAGTGTGGACAATTTTGCAGTGGTTCCTTTTTGCTGCGCCAGCGGACGCCGGTCGTGGCCCAAAGAACAAGTCAGAGCCGAGAGTTGATAACCAAAACAAATATTATATTCTCAATAATGGCAGATCGAAAACAATACATAAAAATGCCCACTCCACAATAGTTGCATACAATATGTCACCAATCAAACCAATCAATCAACGTACTACACAACACAATCAGCCACACTTAATACAACGGACACGGACAACAATACGCACTACAATGCAGTCGCATGCATTGAACAACCAAGACACTTAAAGACTAAAGAGATAGAAAACCTATTCAGTCCAAAGTTCTTGGAACCAGAGTCTAGATGATACTCTTCCGAGAGTCACTCACTCAATGTCCAGCGTTGTTGTCGTTCCGCAGCCCTCTGAAGTTTCTCTTCCAGGAAACCTCGCCGGAGTTTCTCTTCCAGGAAAACTCCCGTCTTCAATAGGCCACTCTCCAAGCTTCAAACTTCTTCGCCGGAAATCCGTCGGCTTCACACACGCAGCTGTTGCCCGCGTCTTCGCTCGATAGCGGTAAACCCACGCTCTTGCCTGTAGCTCGAGCCTTCACCCACTGGTGGAAAACTTCTTCATCTCCGGCTTCGTCCCTACGGACCAAAAACCTTCGCCGACTACACGGCGGAATCCGTACGCGCTCTGGCGTTAACTTCCGTCTCCTCCTGTTCTGTCACTACGGGCAGAACCTTCGCCGACTCCACGGCGGAATTCCTACGCGCTCTGGCGTTAACTTCCGTCACCTCCTCCTTTCTCGTCTCGGCTGCTCGATTAAATACGTTCCGCGCCACCTTCCAGAACGTTCTCTTCATTTCGTCGGCGCGACGCGCAGCGAAGGCTGGGGAGAGGCACGAGACGGTTCGACTGCCCTCTCCTGAAGATGATTCACTCGGTCTGACCCCGCCCCGTTCGTTCTGGAAATTTCTAGCGCTTGCCCGGCCGCCGCTGTGGGGTGAGGAGGATCGTCTGCGAAGCCGTGCTTCTGCGGGGAGAGCGCGCGCCCGGGAGCCTTGGATGTTTGCTTTCTTTTTTTTTCTTTTTACCTCGCGGCGTTTCTACCGCCCGTTGTCGCAAGGATTTGGCGGCGCGCTCTTTTTTTTTAGCGCTCGTTCTGTGACACTGCCCCCCACTTTAAGAATATTATCTCATAATATTCAAAACCACACAAACGAGCGCGAAAAGTCACCACACACTCTCACAGACTGTAACACCATCAGTCGCTCATAACACTTCACATTCACAATAGATCACGCAATACAATCTTACATTGTAGTTCAATTCCACAACACATGAAATATAGCCACAGGTACATGCCTACAACACTTCATCACACATTCCAAACAATACAAACGTACAAAGTTCTGTCGATACAACAATTATACAACACTTTACATCACATCATCGCACAGAACACTGACTCGCTCGACATCCACTTGAGACACAGGATAACGAGAACATTAACACAACATATGTCACTCAGCCCTGCCAAACACATTCTGATTCCACCTCAGCACCTATCTTGAGTACTTCGAACAGCGCTTGCGCCCCTTTTTGCGGTGCTCGCTCGATCTCTTCTTGTGCTTCCACGTTCTTTTTCGGCGAGCCCTTTCCAACGACGATATCTGAGGCGTCGTCTCAGCCATCGTTGTCACTTCCGACACCGTTAACGCGTCATTACATTCGACGGGTCCTGTCTGTTTATTTACCCGCTTGATAATGCCTCTACATTTTGCCCGGCTGGCCAACTCCGTCTCCTTTACACTGTCGGTCGGTTGAGGTCGTGTCGACGTAAGTCCGGTTGCTCGGCCCGTGAACTTATTCGACCCGATCGTCTTCTCCTTCGCTGTCTTTTGCGCCGCCGCTTCACCTTGGGCTCTAATGAGATCCGTCACGGGATGTTCCTCCACTGTATCTCGCGGTCGCTGTGTTGGCGAGGGCTCTATCTTCGGGTTTTCTCCCAAACATTCGGGATCATTCGGCCCTCGCGCCCCGTCGATGTTTCCGATGACAAGGTCATACAGGGGGGTCGTCATGCATAAAGCAGTAACCTTCCCGCTGAAGTACGGGGTTTTCACCTCAATCTCTGCTTCGGGAAGCATCCGAGCTGTACGGTCAATTAGGCAAACCGGTTTCATTTTGCCTGTTAACTCACTTTCCCGTACCAGATTTCTCCGCACGATAACAGTGGAGCTGCCGGTATCTCTTAACACCGTAATCTTTTTGCCCGCAACTTTTCCAGGCAGCGCTGGCATTCCTTTCGTAACACCGGTTGGCTGTTTTGACATTACAGCACCAACAATAGGAATTTTCTCCCCATTTTTCAATTCTACGAATCCGTCGGTAACGGCATTATTATCAGATTTCGGTGCTGCTTGCACACAGGATACCTGGTGAGTTTGACTCACTCCGTTCCGACAAGCATCTGCTTTGTGCCCGGTCTGACCACACTTAAAACATTTTACAACCGTAGGGCTCGTAAAGATCGTTCGACAGTTTTTCGCGCGATGACCCACTCGGTTGCACAGAAAACATCGCGGAATGCTCTCTGGTGCACGCTTCTTTTCTTCGGGAGCCAATTTCTTCGAATCATCGGGACACTCTTTCTTGACCTTGGCCAAATTAGTTCCACCTTGTGCTTCCAAGAATTGATCAGCCAATTCAAGCATTCCTTCCAATGACTCAGCCTTCCTCTCTTTCAAGTACAGCGACAGGCTTGGGTGGCAACTAGTAAGAAACTGTTCTCTAATCAGGAGCTCTCTAAGCTCATCGTACTCCTGTGCTGTCCCTGAAAGTTCAATCCATCTGTCGAAATAATGGCAAAGTCGGGCGGCATACTGCGTAGCCGTCTCACCATCAGCTGGCTTTCCTGTCCGAAATCTGTCCCGGAATCCTTCCACAGTGAATCTAAATCGCTTCAACAAAGCCGCTTTCACCTTTGCGTAGTTGGCTGCATCGGTCGGCGTCAGCCTACCGTACACACTGAGCGCTTCACCACTCAAGCAAGTACTCAAAGCAGTTGCCCATTGCTGTTCCGGCCAATTCTGGCTCCTCGCAATCGTCTCAAATCTGTGGAGGTACGCGTCTAGGTCGTCCTTCCTTTCATCAAACGCTACGAGCAGCTTGCTTGGGTTCAAGCGGAAGCCGTGATCTTCCCGTTCGCTGCTTTCAACTCTAGCTTGGACGGGAGTTTCACTTCGCTGTTGCAAACGGAGCCGCTCGAGTTCCATCTCGTGCTGCCGCTGCCGCTCCCTTTCAGCCATCTCCGCTTCTCTTTCTTCTCTCGCCCTTTCAGCGGCCAGCCTTTCTCTCTCCAACTCAGCTGCCTTTTCTTCTTTGGCCCTCTCTGCCGCCAACCTCTCTCTCTCCACCTCAGCTTCTTTTTCCGCTTTGGCTCTTTCAACCGCCAACCTCTCTTTTTCCAGCTCGGCTGCTTTTTCTTCTTTTTCCCTCTGGGTGACCCACTTCCGTAGTTCGGCGCCAGAAAGACCCATCTTCTCACCCAGAGCAACTAACTTATCGAGATCCATGATGTCTCGCAACTCTCAAATAAAACCTTGCCGCGTGCAAAAAGTATCTGCCTAAATCAGTCTATCGGAACACTCTCCTGCACTCGTTAACGAGAACACTGAACAACACACAAAATCGTTCCGATAGCACTATCAACAACTCGAGGCTTTTTCTCACTACTTTGGACACACTGTGCACCAAAAGGTCCTGTCGCGGACGCCAGATTAATTGTCACACCTGTCCCGTTATTAGGGAGGCGATCGCCGGGCTAATTCGAAGAGCCGAAGTATCGGTCCCCCGAACCGCACCACGAAAGTGTGGACAATTTTGAAGTGGTCCTTTTTGGTGCGCCAGCGGACGCCGGTCGTGGCCCAAAGAACAAGTCAGAGCCGAGAGTTGATAACCAAAACAAATATTATATTCTCAATAATGGCAGATCGAAAACAATACATAAAAATGCCCACTCCACATTAGTTGCATACAATATGTCACCAATCAAACCAATCAATCAACGTACTACACAACACAATCAGCCACACTTAATACAACGGACACGGACAACAATACGCACTACAATGCAGTCGCATGCATTGAACAACCAAGACACTTAAAGACTAAAGAGATAGAAAACCTATTCAGTCCAAAGTTCTTGGAACCAGAGTCTAGATGATACTCTTCCGAGAGTCACTCACTCAATGTCCAGCGTTGTTGTCGTTCCGCAGCCCTCTGAAGTTTCTCTTCCAGGAAACCTCGCCGGAGTTTCTCTTCCAGGAAAACTCCCGTCTTCAATAGGCCACTCTCCAAGCTTCAAACTTCGCCGGAAATCCGTCGGCTTCACACACGCAGCTGTTGCCCGCGTCTTCGCTCGATAGCGGTAAACCCACGCTCTTGCCTGTAGCTCGAGCCTTCACCCACTGGTGGAAAACTTCTTCATCTCCGGCTTCGTCCCTACGGACCAAAAACCTTCGCCGACTACATGGCGGAATCCGTACGCGCTCTGGCGTTAACTTCCGTCTCCTCCTGTTCTGTCACTACGGGCAGAACCTTCGCCGACTCCACGGCGGAATTCCTACGCGCTCTGGCGTTAACTTCCGTCACCTCCTCCTTTCTCGTCTCGGCTGCTCGATTAAATACGTTCCGCGCCACCTTCCAGAACGTTCTCTTCATTTCGTCGGCGCGACGCGCAGCGAAGGCTGGGGAGAGGCACGAGACGGTTCGACTGCCCTCTCCTGAAGATGATTCACTCGGTCTGACCCCGCCCCGTTCGTTCTGGAAATTTCTAGCGCTTGCCCGGCCGCCGCTGTGGGGTGAGGAGGATCGTCTGCGAAGCCGTGCTTCTGCGGGGAGAGCGCGCGCCCGGGAGCCTTGGATGTTTGCTTTCTTTTTTTTTTCTTTTTACCTCGCGGCGTTTCTACCGCCCGTTGTCGCAAGGATTTGGCGGCGCGCTCTTTTTTTTTAGCGCTCGTTCTGTGACAACATGCATGTCATGAATGTCATGATTTACATTTTATGGTCCTGCAGCTCTTGCGGTAGTTTCGTTCACGTGGTATGTTGCAAAACTGGTATGGTATGGCATGATTGCATGGCGAACTCAAGCGACAGACCCCAACATGAAAATCATGATATGCATCTCACTACATGCCACGCTCATTATGCGTTCGCGGCCGTTTCGCTAGCGTCACATATACCAAATTTAGTATTACAATACGTGGATGGATGACGAAGGTATGTGAATGTTGCAAACATGATAATCATGACATGCGTGTCATCTAACAACATGACTACATTCCACGCTTATGATGCGCTGGCGGTCGTTTCGATAACTTCACTTATACCAAAGTTGGTATTACGGGTCGTGAATGGATGACGAAGGTATGATACTGGTGCAAACATAATAAACATGAGTTGCGAGTCATGTAACAACAAGACTACATGCAGCATGTCGCATTTCGCGCCGGTTGCCGTCGGGCCGGGCCGACGAACGCTGGTCACGCCTGACGTCAGACTATAGCGTGCTCGTGTTTTGCTAACGTAGCGTCACTGTGCCCAGCGTGCGCGCGCGTGAACGTTACGTTGAAGTATATTGTGCCATTCACGATGCACTCGAGGCTGTTTTGCTATCTCCACATATAACGAATTTGAAGTTACGTGACGTTAATGGGCGACGAAGGTATATGACTGGTGCCAACTTGATAAATGACTGGTGCAAACTTGATAATCGTCAGACGCGTGTCATGTAAGAACATAACAACACACCACGCTCATAGCATGCTCGCGGCCGTTTCAGATACACTCAATTTGGCATTGCGTGACGTGATTAGATGACGAAGGTAAACGACCCATCCAAACATGATAATCATGACACGGAAGTCATGTACGGCATCATTTACTTCCACCTCGTAACGTTGTGCTGATTTTAAAGTGGCACTGAACATTTCTCATTCGTGCTTCACATATGATCGGTTCCCACTGTACGTGGGATCTGCCAATTTTTTTCCTGACATTGTTAACGTTCAGACTCTTGAAGATGGCGACATGGAATATTGTTCTTGCGTTTAATCACGGTAGTATCGTACGAGGCAACATTTGAAAATAGTTAGGATTGACGCCTTGCCAAACTACAGTCAATTTGCTAGAAAACGTTTAACACACTTGATGATGAATTGCAGATAGATCTGTTTGACAGCTCACAAAAGAAGTAAGGCAAGCATTACGAAGTCTCCAAAGCAAAAAAATGGACGTTGGCAAGGATTACCTACATTGTATATATTGAATAAAGTAGCTGAGCAACGTTTGTGACAAAGCATGTTAGCTTTTAAGCCATTTTCTGATTGTAAACTCGATTATCTCCAAACCATGTTCTTTTATCATTTAGACACCATTATTTGCCATATATTCCAAGATAATCAGCAAATTATTATTTCCTTTATCCTGCATAAACAACATAAACACATACCGTCTACTGAATCGGAATTCAAGTTATGCGCTTTAGAGTTGTGTGACGAATTTTCATAAATGCCAATTAACTCAAAACTTATAAATTCGCAATTAAATCAAAAGTGCCATTACCTAGTTACCTAGTTTTACATTACATTACCTAGTTTTATATAAATCTGTTTCAGTTACATGAACAGAAACTTTAGAAGAAAACCGTAGATGAAATATGCGATTATCTCTTTTATTGACTCAAAAAACGTTGCCTCAAAATGACTAAAAATGCATGCGACGTATAAGGCCTACCCGGTACCTTTATAGGGACACTGAAGAGGTCTTGAATTCGCAAATTTATTGCGAATTCGGTATCCGCGACCTCCTATAACATGTCTACGGAGTTTTTTTTTTTTTTTGCGAAGTTAAATAAACAACGGTGCTATTCGTGGCGGCCTATATGCGGCAGCACCATCCTCGCGCAAGTGTGAATAAGCGGTCGGCGGCGCGTATACAAATATATACACGCAGCGGCGCTTCGTTGTGTGCGGCTTGGGCCGATTGTCGGCGGATAAAATGCGTCGACTACAGTTTCATGTTAATATCTACGCTCTCCTCTATTTATTCGGTGCACGACACTTATGCAACTTTAACATTCCTATTGAAAAAACGTCCACCATAGGAATCATGCCACCATCATCCACCGCGCTTCTATCACGCCACCGTCACCCACCTTGCTCACCAAGCCTTCCATCAAACACTTTTTGCCTCGCCACCATCAGCCGGCATTTTCCCCCATCACCACCATTGACTAACCACCACCATTGACTAAACACCACCACCTCCATCTGGCACCATTTTTTCCACTCTCGCCGTCATCAGCCATTGTGGCCACTAAAGATTCCACCGTATCCACTAATATTTCCACCATATCCAGTAGTCTTTCCACCATATCCACCAACGATTCCACCATCCCCCTACTCAGGATTTTCAATAGGGATTGCGCGCAAGCAAAGCGCATTCAGCATTTCTTAGGGATACTGGTCTTGGTGACTCTCTACACACTTTCGCACTGATTCACGCCTTTGCTGTGTTCCGCCTGCTACGCACTGCTGCAGCATGACTGAATTACTTATTTATATCGTTGTCATATGCATACTACAAATAAGGGAGAAAGAAAGATCGTAGAAAGGTTGCATATCTGTGCGATTTGTTCATTGCCACAGTTCGCACCTTATACGCATATACATTTTCTCTGTCATTTTGTTCACCATGAAATGTGGGACAGTCAATAAGTCTAATCAGGAAAACTTTGTGGCTGAAGGCGCTTTGCGTCGCGCTGCGTTTACCACGTGTACGCACATTTTCTTGCGCCAGTAAAAATATAAAATCTTATGTAAGAGTTCAGCACAAAGCTTTCATTGATAAATTACGTGCATGACGGAGCTACAACCAAGGCCTGGTTAATGAGACAAACGTGTTTTCTTTTTCTTTTCAGACAAAAAAATTACCACTACCTTCCGTCGGTCAATAACAATGCCACACAAACGCTGAAAAGAATGTAAAAAATATAAAATTTCCAGTGAGATCTTACAAGATGATATATAAGGCATGCCGTCTGAATTATTTTCAACGTATGGGCTCTTTTAAGTGTTCTTATATCTAAGCACATGGTTGCACACGGTAACTGTGCTATAAGTACAGTGTAAGCACCGAAGTCTCACAGTTTATGCAGTAGTAATATTTCTATGTAGTGGTACCATGACCCGATAAACGCAAATAAGGCTTATTGCATGAACAATAAACTGCACCTACCGACAGCGCGCTAGCACATGACCTAGAGACTTTTTTTTTTTACAACCGAGTCACTATAGCACGCTACATTAACACAGCATTTGATATTCCTCATGTTTGGTAGTATGTCCAAAGCATTTTGCGACGTGCTTGAAACAGCAATCGGCACCCACTCTAAAATTATTCTGGTTAATGGAGGGTACGATGACAATAAACAGCACTCTGGAATGTTGCACTCGCCGTTCTTACTACAATTCATCAGCAGCCGAGCAAGACCAAATGCTATCGTACGTCATTTCAGGCATACGAAGAAACAGTTACACTCGCGCTGACATGACCGGAAAAACCACACTTTGAGAACGTTCATAACGTACAAGCAAATGTAAACACGACGTGGTTTGCAGATGACGCAAGGGGCAATCCACACTTCACCGTTTCGGCCAGTTGCCGCCAGGCGGCAACTCTGCTCGATGTCGCGGCATATAAAGGAGCAAACTTCGACCGAAATAACTCCGCACCCACACCCGCGTGCGCCGGGGCGGAGCACGGGAGCAATAGACAAGTGGGGAGGTGACATCACCGTCAGGGTTCTGCCACCCGGCGGCAAACTTTGCGCCGGGCCCTGAGTTAGTGTACCTGAGTCGCTCTGTCAGCTCAGCTTGTTTATTTCGCGGTTGTTCCTTGTTTCGGCTGCGACCTGCTGCCTGGCGAGGCATCAGTTCTGCCAGTTCGTTGGTATTTCTCGCTATTGCCCCGTTCTCTTCTTCTGATTCGAGATATTTGTCATCCGACATTCAATAGTTAGTTACGTTTATGCAAGTTTGAAGTGGTCTCGAGATGCCGAGTTACTGCGCGGCATATGGCTTCCACACCACTTACGGTCGCGATGAGGTCGCTTTTCGCAAGTTTCTTCGGGATCAGACTGAGGTGGCTGCGAAATCGGCCACTGCAGGCAAAAGAAAACACTTCTAATCTACGAGATGAAACTCGCCATCACGGATTTGCCGAATTTCGAGGCAGCAGCAGCATTCCTCTTCTTTCCCCATTTGCACACAGTGCGTTCATGAGCACGCATGGAGAAAACACGTGCGAAAAGATATCAGTGTGCATATTAGAAATCAGATATTCCACGTGAGAGTCGCATGCTTCGAGCGCAGCTAGTACACCGTTGGCTTTTAACACATCATAACTGTAGTACTGGGCATAATTGAGAAAAAGCGACGGTATTATACAAAATAGAACTGCAATATATCAGCCAAACTATTCTTGCACAATTTTCAGCGCAGTTCAGAGCACATATCACCATTGCGGCAAGAGCAGCACTCATTGGGCTCCTTTTTTTTTTCGCTAGAATACTGACTCAACGCTTGCGCCTTGCTTGCTGCAGAGTAGAATACTGACTGCATTAACAACGCTGCACTCTGACCTGAGAAATCCACGAACAGTTGATGGTTCTGCAAACGCCCCGCCGCGGTGGTCTAGTGGCTAAGGCACTCGGCTGCTGACCCGCATGGCGCGGGTTCGAATCCCGGCTGCGGCGGCTGCATTTCCGATGGAGGCGGAAATGTTGTAGGCCCGTGTGCTCAGATTTGGGTGCACGTTAAAGAACCCCAGGTGGTCGAAATTTCCGGAGCCCTCCACTACGGCGTCTGCCCCGCCGCGGTGGTCTAGTGGCTAAGGTACTCGGCTGCTGACCCGCAGGGCGCGGGTTCGTATCCCGGCTGCGGCGGCTGCATTTCCGATGGAGGCGGAAATGTTGTAGGCCCGTGTGCTCAGATTTGGGTGCACGTTAAAGAACCCCAGGTGGTCTAAATTTCCGGAGCCCTCCACTACGGCGTCTCTCATAATCATATAGTGGTTTTGGGACGTTAAACCCCACATATCAATCAATCCACTACGGCGTCTCTCATAATCATGAAGTGGTTTTGGGACGTTAAACCACACATATCAATCATCAATCGATGGTTCTGCAAACTGCCCGCACCTAGCGTGGACCGAGCCAATACGCGGCTAAAAGCGAGTGCCGATGCCGCTGTTTCTTATCGAAGTCGATATCCACTGATAAACGTGTCATTTGAAACAGTTCACTACAGTGAAAATAAGCACTGGCATGCATTTCACACGTGCCAGTCTATGTTTGCGACGCGGGTGAAGGTGGCTGCTTGAGACTCGACTTTCTGTGCCGCTTCAGTCCTTGCCCTACAATTGACCTCGAAGAGAGCGATACAGGCGAAACTCTCCGGAAACTGGCTCGTTTCGCCGCCCAAGCAGCCGGAAAACCACGCCGTGCGGCCGGCGCGCAAGAATCGCTCCGAGAGCGATTTTCCGGCCTCGCGAAACCAAATCCAGTATCCGCTTCACAGTCTTGGCTGAGCTATATCAAACCACGTGACCTAACCAGCCTACCGGAGATTCAACATGGCGGCACGGGCGTCGGCGGTGCCTTGAATCGGCTCAAATCGCAAACTGCCCGTGCAACACGACGAAGCTTGATGGCATCAACAAGGACGCGTTCATCCAGAGCCTGACTTAGATTACGATCGCCGCGAACTCTGGAAGTAGACGGTGCAGCGGCAGCGAGTCAGCGTGCCCCAACATGCCTCGCAATTGTGTACAGCCGGTTGAAACCACGCCGCCGCTGCCGGTGGGTTCACTCGTGTCGTTTCTGCTGGCGTATCTCCCGAAACAACGTTTGGAAAGGTGCGAGCTGTTACTTTTCACTACTTTGTGTCAATAACTAAAATAACAACTTTAGCTCTCTGAAAGAAGACAAAATTGCAATAATTGTCAAGGTACCGGCGGGAGCAGAACGAATGTGAGCCACATCGACGCGCGCGGTCGGGATTTGCCGGCCACTCTGGCGTTTTCGTTTTCTCTTCACTTCCCAAGGGTGAACGCGGCCTTAAACTCGCGACGGGCTCGAACATGTAGAGATGCACAGCGATTAACGGTCTGACTTGCGCAGCACGCCATACTTACGGCAACTACCCGATTTCAACAGATAAACACGGCATCGATTGCCAGCAAGTGCAGTCGGCTGTCCTCACCTTCCTGAGGGTGGAGCTTCGACCAAGTACAGCGGCGGCGTAAAGCCCGTTTCACATGCTAGCGAACGAGCGGCGGCGGTCGCGGCGATGAGCGGCGGGAGGACGCGCGTTTGTTTGACATGCGCTGCTTGTTGCGCGACGCCAGCCGCTCTAGCGGGCAGTGTTGTCCGCGGAAGGCGCTGCTCAACCGCTGTTTTCAGTATTATCTGAAAGCCGTACTCTCCTCCAAGAGTCCTTCATCTGGCGCCCCTGTGCTATGAGGTTCATCATCAATAGCCGCTCGACTTTTACGCGTCTGTACACTGATTGAACTAGTTTTAACATGTATCTTACAACAAATAAGCAACGTTTGCAGCTGCTTTCTGTTTTGTCCTGGCTTTTTCACGTATGATTCTTGTTGCGCGCTCCTATAACTGATATAACCGACCATGGCGAAGCAAAAAAAAAAGAGTTAGCTTGTATGGTTTTATTATACAGCTGTTCTAGCTAGGTGAATGCTTAAGAACCGCGAGCGCGTTTTGCGCAGCACTTCCCATGTTTCTCCGATTCATTGCTTTTGCTTTCAGCGATTTAACATTGGGACACTGAACGAGGTTTCTGTCAGCCCAGTATACACAACTCGCAAAATTTATACCTAAATTTTTGTACCTGTTCGCTCGAGTCAAAATAAGAGTTTTATAAAAACTCTAAGTAGTAAGCTTCGGCAGTGTTTGTGGTCACCCTTTGGCTCATGCAAACACATCCTTCATTGGGGTTTTATGAATGGTCTACATCTCTTCTGGCGCTCGAATTCGTATGCTTCCACCCTAAAGAGTAAGCCTCTTACTCTTAATAATTCAGTACACCTCTTAATAATTCAGTAAAGCACTCCAGGATGAAGAGTTTCATCAACAGCTGGTAGCAGAATATGCGTGATACGCTCGTTGTCCCGGTTCTTTGACTGCTGTATATACACTTGTGCGCGGCGCAGGTAAGGGACTACGCAGCAATTCTTGCTCTGGCTTGCATGTGCGTCCAAAAATGCTGCGGTGGTGAGCAGGAAAGCCGAAGTATCACATCATTTCACTCAACACACCTTTGCCGTAGGGACATAGTGACATTCAATTGGTAGCATTCGACCGTGTAATTTAGATGCATGTTTCTAGGCATGTGTTGCTGCCCTGGTGCCTGAAATCAACAACCTGTTCTTCGTTATCGACGCAGTATATGTTGTGCTCGCGACCGAACATCTATATTCGCCTAGCCAGCCGCCCATTCCTGCACTGAATGTCACGGTGAGCAGCTGGCCAGTGTAGCAGGACCTGTCGACAGCCTGCAAACTTGAGCGCTCTGCGGTGCAATTGCTCATTGCGAGAAAAGCGTCGCAGAGGACGCGGACAAGTCAGCCAGTGTATTAGTGAGAAATCGAGGTGTTTTCAAAGGGTGCGCCGAACTGCTCGCTTAATTAGCGGGGCGATTTGCGGTGGCCGCAACGGTCTCTTCCAAGGAAGATGTTGCATTTGTTGTCCTCTCTCGAACGACTTAAGGCGTCCTGGTGACACGACGTCTCAACCTCCGGCTAAGAGGGACAATGCCTGGCGGTCATAGGCAGCCGGCCGGTCGGCTACTTGTTTCAAGATCCAAAGATCGCGCTCCATCGTCAGCTCGGGCGCCAGTTCGAACACTATTCCTTTCGCTTCTTACTTTCGCTTCGTACTCCGATAACCCGCCCCTCTCGATGTTCCCCTTGCTCCGAGCCGCAACACATGTTTCACCTCTCCGAGCCGTAACAGCCATAAAGCTGCTCCGAGCCGTAACACATGTTCCAGCAGCCTACGGCCGCGCAATTTGTGCTATACAAAAAAAGAGTTAACTACTCTGAATTATCTGCTCGTAAAGGGGCGCCACGCAGAAAAAGGACCAATGCGGCTGCAGGGAGTTCTGCTCACGAGAGAAGGTGAGCTGCAATTCAATTGGTTTCCGTTTGTGTGCTGCTTGGGCACACCACTAGAGCCTCGTCTGCAAGCTGCCAATTAGAGCAACGATTATAAATAAATTACACGATTGTAAGTTTATTCACTGTCATTATCATTGCATACCCAACATATACCACCCATTCCAGCCAATTCTGCCCAAGTGAAATGTCTTTGCAGTTGGCCTTTGATGTGACTGATAACCAAAGCACCTAGCCTTTTTTTAATGGACCAGTTGAACTTTACAGTGCTACTTCCACTAAAATTAGGCAGTAGTGGATAGTTTTGTTCATGTAGCCCAATAAATACCATTACATTTATCACTGACTTAAAAAAACTACCTTACGCAACTTGTACAATATTGGAAATATTAGGGAAAAATGAATATATTACGGGCTAGCGAATTATGTTCCACCCCCTTTTGTTCTGTATCACATGCATATATATTGAGGTAGATGGCGGTGCTGTTTCATTTAGCCCCATTCAATGTGTGGCTGCCATGGCCACACTTGAAATAAAACCTGCTATCTCAAGTTCACCACAACACGTACATTCCAGCAGACACCTATTGTCGAGAAGTTATTGGTGAAACCACTTTCACCAAACAGTAGTAGGGAAATATGTTCATAGCTCTTATGGTGAAATTTTTTATAGGTGTCTAGAGTTTAGTCGTAGTCTGAAAATTACAAAATGATTACGAACCATCAAAAAACATTTTCAAGACAACGACAGTAGGCATAACAAGAATGATGAATTGCATTCAACATTTTGCCCCACCGCGGTGGTCTAGTGGCTAAGGTACTCGGCTGCTGACCCGCAGGTCGCGGGATCGAATCCCAGCAGCAGCGGCTGCATTTCCGATGGAGGCGGAAATGTTGTAGGCGCGTGTGATCAGATTTAGGTGCACGTTAAGAAACCCCAGGTAGTTGAAATTTCTGGAGCCCTCCAATACGGCGTCTCTCATAATCATATTGTCACGTACCAAGAGCCGTAGAGAAGGGACAGGAACAGCGGGGCAGAAAGACACGAGCGTGTATCTTCGAAACGAGGCGCTAACCACACTTCTTCTTCGTTCTCTTTGCCCTTTTCGGCTCGCTAGGGCTTGCCGGCTCACAACTCTAGGTGGCATTATTCCCCCTCCCATTAGAGCATCGACCCGATGCTCATACACAAGGGGACAGCAGGGTCGGTAAGGGGGAAAAAAAAGAGAAATGGTAGCTATAGTGCACAGGGCATATGCAGGTGCAAAAAAAAATTGTCTGGGGTTGGTCATAAGAGAAAAAAAAACATTAACAGAGTTCACAGTTCGTTCGAGACCCAACGGGCAATGTAAAAAAAACGAAAATGTTTGTTGCCCGGGCATAATAAGACGAGTATCACCGCGTAATATAAGGTTTTAGGCGGACGACATGCACAATCTCTGTTCGTGGTGAGTGGCGCTGTGTCGTTGCCGAGCCTCCGTCTGGAATAACTTCATAGTTGACCTCGTTCAACCGCCGTAATACTTTGTAGGGTCCGAAGTACTTGCTCAGGAGTTTTTTCGCTCAGACCTCGCCGTCTAACAGGAGTCCAAACCCACACTTGGTCGCCAGGTTGGTAGGAGACTTGTCGGTGGTGGATATTGTACCTTCGGGCGTCTTCACATTGCTGCGATCTTATGTGCACGCGAGCTAATTGACGTGCTTCCTCTGCACGCTGAATGTAATCGTCGACATCGGGAGTTAGTAGCTCGTGCTGGTCGATGTCACAAGGAATCATAGCGTCTAGCATGGTTTGCACGTCTCTACCGTAAACGAGGCGGAAGGGTGCGAACCTTGTCGTTTCCTGGGTTGCGGTGTTGTACGCAAACGTTACGTATGGCAGGATTTCGTCCCACGTTTTATGCTGCACATCCACGTACATAGAAATCATGTCCGCCAGCGTTTTGTTCAGCCTTTCTGTTAAGCCGTTACTCTGGGGGTGGTATGCGGTTGTCTTGCGGTGGTTCGTGTAACTGAGCTTGAAGATGTCGTCCAACAGTTTTGCCGTAAACGCTGTTCCTCGGTCAGTAATGATGAATGACGGGGCACCGTGACGAAGCACAATGTGGTGCATGAAAAACTGGGCGACTTCAGATGCTGTACCACGTGGCAATGGCTTCGTTTCAGCATAACGCGTCAAGTAATCAGTTGCGACGATGATCCACTTGTTTCCGGAGTGAGACATAGGAAACGGTCCAAGAAGGTCCATCCCAACTTGGTCAAATGGCGTACGCGGTGGATCGATGGGTTGTAAGAGGCCTGCAGGCTTCACAGGTGGTGACTTGCGACGCTGACATTCGCGGCATCCTTTCACGTAGCGTTTGACACAAGCTGCGAGTTTTGGCCAGAAATATAGCTTTCGAACCCGGTCGAGTGTCCGTGAGTATCCCAGGTGGCCGGATGTCGGCTCATCGTGGCAGGCTAATAGGATGTCATCACGAAGGTCATGAGGGACGACTAGAAGATAAGATCTGCTGCCAACACCAGTGTTTTTCTTGTATAATATGTCGTGTCGTAAGCAAAATGACGGCAACGTACGGGAAAGGGGACGGGGAACAGACGCGGTGCTGCCTTCTAAATGATCGATGATGGGTCGTAACTCGGGGTCTGCTCGTTGCTTACTGAGGAGGTCCGCCCCACTGAGAGTCCCCAGGAAGGTGCTGACGTCTTCTAGAGCTGTATGGTCGGACTCCAGAGGTGCTCGTGATAGCGTGTCGGCGTCTTCATGCTTTCTACCCGACTTGTATACAATGGTGATATCGAACTCCTGAAGTCGCAGACTCCATCGTGCTAATCGCCCAGAGGGGTCTCGGAGGTTAGCCAACCAACATAAAGCGTGGTGATCACTCACAACTTTGAATGGGCGCCCATATAGATAAGGCCTGAACTTTGTAATCGCCCATATTACCGCGAGACATTCTTTCTCTGACGTTGAATAGTTGGTTTCGGCACGTGATAGAGTGCGGCTCGCGTAGGCAATCACACGTTCAATCCCATCTTGTGTTTGCAGCAGGATAGCTCCGAGACCAATGTTGCTTGCGTCAGTGCGCACCTCTGTGTCAGCGTCCTCATCGAAATGACCGAGTAAAGGAGGGGAACACAATCGATGTTGCAGTTCCGCAAAGGCAGTCGCTTGTTCGTCAGTCCACTGAAATGGGGTGTCGTCACGCGTAAGTCTGATGAGAGGCTCCGCAACCTTAGAGAAGTTTTCAATAAAACGGCGATAGTAGGCGCAGAGCCCCAGAAATCGCCGAAGACTTTTTTTGTCTGTCGGAGCTGGAAAGGAGGCCACAGCAGCAGTCTTCTCGGGATCGGGCCGAACGCCTGCAGCGCTCACAACGTGACCGAGGAACTTCAGTTCATTGTAGCCGAAATGGCACTTCTCTGGCTTGAGGGTAAGGTCAGCGGATCGTATGGCTTCAAAAACACTCCGAAGGCGATGAAGGTGCTCGTCAAACGTTTTTGAAAAGACAACGACATCATCTAGATAGACGAGGCAACTTTTCCACTTGAGGTCAGCGAGAACGGTATCCATCATTCGTTGGAATGTGGCCGGAGCGGAACAGAGGCCGAATGGGAGCACTCGGAACTCATACAGGCCGTCAGGAGTTACAAAAGCCGTTTTTTCGCGGTCACGTTCATCGACTTCAATTTGCCAATAACCACTTTTGAGGTCGATTGAGGAAAAGTACTTTGCTCGCCTCAGCCTGTCAAGAGAATCGTCCACTCGAGGCAACGGGTACACGTCTTTCTTTGTGACGTTATTCAGCTTCCTATAATCGACACAAAAGCGAAGTGTACCATCCTTCTTCTTTACAAGGACCACTGGGGATGACCAAGGGCTACTTGATGGCTGTATTACACCGTCTTGAAGCATTTCCTTCACTTGCTTTTGAATCGCGCGTCGTTCGGTTGGTGAAACGCGGTAAGGCTGTTGCCGTATAGGGTGCGCGTCGCCGTAGGTGATAATACGGTGTTTGGTAATCGATGTTTGGCGGATTCTCGATGAACGTGCAAAACAGGCGTGGAATTCTATCAACAGGTCGTTAAGCTTTCGTTTGTTTTCGTCAGAAAGCGCTGGATTTATGTCGACGCCCCGGAGAGGTGCTTCGGTATTATCGGTTGCCTCGGAAGCAAAACACTCAGTCACATTAGTTACTGGGTAGGCATAGGCGATGACAGTACCAGGGAAAAGGTGTCGGCGATCGTAGCTGAAGTTCGTAACAAGTACCTCGCAATGGCCATCCTGAAGGTCTACTAGGCTTCGTGCTACGCAGACACTTTGGGAAAAGAGCAGGGATCGATTGCTCTCCGCCACCATTTCACCGTGTGCTGATTTGTTACTAGCCACTTGAACCATAACACTTGAGCGCGGTGGTATCGTCACAGCATCGTCAATTACCCGCAGACATACGCGATCGTGGTCGGGATTATGCTCTGGTGTGGCGCTTTTTGTTGAGAACGTGACGAGGCGTTGTCGAATGTCGATGATAGCACCGTGCTCCCTCAGGAAGTCCATGCCAATGATCAGGTCTCGAGAACACTGACGGAGAACACTCAAGCTGATAACAAAGGTTGAACCACGAATCTGTATTCGTGCTGTGCAAACGCCGAGTGGCATGACGATGTGCCCGCCAGCAGTACGAATTGGCTTGAGGTTCCAAGGCATCGTCACTTTCTTTAGAAGAGCAGCCTGTTTTTCACTTATTATAGAAAAATCCGCACCCGTGTCAACTAAAGCAGTGACTTTGCGACCGTCGAGCAGCACTGGAATATCTAATGAAACCTTTTCGGAACCAGCTGGTGTCGTCGTCGTCGGAGAATCTTCAGTTTGCGGAAGCGTCGGTAGGAGGCCTTGAGCTTGTCCGGTATAAGCGGCCTCGCCCCCGAAGGTCGCTGTGGTTAGTTTTCCCGGCGCGGACTGGGGGACCGACCCTGCGCCACGCTCGAATAGGTGCGGCGATTAGGAGAAAATCGCCGCGGCGACGGGGAGCGTGACTGGTGCAAGGATGACGAAGTTCCGCGCTGTTGAGCCACATACTCTTCAATATCAGGGGGCCGCTGACCGAACCTGGGTGGTGGTGAGTTCGTCGAAAATCCGCGTAGTCCAAGTTGCCGGTAAGAACAGTGTCGGTAAAGATGCCCAGCTTCGCCACAGTGGAAGCAGAGAGGACGTCGATCAGGCGCACGCCAGACGTCTGATTTTCGCGGGATCGGGCGAGGTGCGCTGTAATATGGCGCCGCTTGGACCGTCTGCAGCATGGCTGGGGCCACGGTGGGATGCGGGATTGCGGGTGTTACAGGTTGCCGCAAAGCTTGAGCATACGACATGCGGGGGAAGTCACCGGGTGGTTGATAATCCCGCATGCAAGATGGTTCTCTTAAAGCATGCTGGACTTCATCTCGGACAACGCTGGAGAACGAAGAGGTAGGAGGCTGCGAGGGCACTGACAGCTTCTGGAGTTCTTCGCGGATGACTGAACGTATGAGCTCTCGGAAAAAATCCATTTGGCCACCGAAAGCTCCAAAGTAGTCCGTAGTTGAAGCATTGACGTGCCGCTCGTATGACGGGGCCCGGTGCCTAAGGGTGCTTTCGATGGTGACAGCTTCCGTGAGAAATTCTGACACAGTCTTGGGTGGACTGCGTACAAGCCCACCGAAAAGTTGCTCTTTCACCCCGCGCATGAGGTACCGTACCTTCTTTTCTTCTGGCATGCCGGGGTCAGCTCGGTGGAAGAGGCGCGTCATTTCCTCGACATACATTGCAACCCCTTCGTTTGGTAGTTGTATGCGGGACTGCAGATCCCGCTCAGCTCTCTCCCGACGGTCGGGGCTTGCATATGTCGCAAGAAGTCGGCGTTTGAAGTCTTCCCATGATGTAAGAATACCTGCCCGGTTCTCGTACCAGACACGTGCGCCGTCCAAAAGACTGAAATAGACGTGCCGCAGTTTGTCTGCGTCGTCCCACTGGTTGTGCACGGCAACGAACTCGTAATGAACAAGCCAATCTTCCACATCCTCAAGTGCAGTGCCATGAAAAGGATTTGGCGTTCGCGGTGTTACTAAGGTGCAATGGAGCGGCGTTGTGCCGTTCGTACCGGTTGAATTGGTGTCGGAATGGCTGGTCGGAGCTGCCATGTTGTTTGCGAGCAGTCCAAACTCAGGGGATTGCCCTCGGATCCTTCTGCTGGCGCGGTGCACAGGAGTGACCACCGGTACGACGCTTGTGTTCCTGGTATGTGGAGGGGTACGGTGCATAGATTACCCAGCACTTCCACCAGTTTGTCACGTACCAAGAGCCGTAGAGAAGGGACAGGAACAGCGGGGCAGAAAGACACGAGCGTGTATCTTCGAAACGAGGCGCTAACCACACTTCTTCTTCGTTCTCTTTGCCCTTTTCGGCTCGCTAGGGCTTGCCGGCTCACAACTCTAGGTGGCAATATGATTGTTTTGGGACGTTAAACCCCACATATAAAATATCAATCATCATCAGCATTTTTTTCAACCTTTATTACTTTACTTCTAAATATTTTTCAGACTGTCCCTATGACCTCTACAGGCAAGTCTTCGGTTCGTTGCCATGGGAGAGCCTCGAATTGACGTTGGTTTTTTTCTCATATCGCGTCGGAAATAACGAACGCACTAAAGCAGAAACAATTGCCACATCCCACATTAAGTGGAATCAATGATATGTAAAGCACGAATGATAAATGTTGATATGTCGCTTTAAAGTCAGCACAACGTTACGACGTGGATGTAAATTATGCTGTACACGACTTCCATGTCATGATTACAATGTTTGGACGTGTCACTTACCTTCGTCCTCTATTCACGTCACCTGATACCAAATTTGGTATATGTGGAGCTAACTAAACGGCCGCGAGCGTGCTATGAGCGTAGCATGTAGTCTATTTTTACATGACACGCATGCCATGAGTATCACGTTTGGTCGTGTCACTTACCTTCGTCGTCTATTCACGTCACGCAATTGCGAATTTAGTGTGTGCGAAGCTAGCAAAACGGCCGCGAACGCTTCATGAGCGCGGTATGTTGTCATGTTCTTACATGACACACATCTCATGATTATCATGATTGCACCAGTCACATACCTTCGTCGTCCAGTCACGTCCCGTAATACCAAATTTGGTATACGTGAATTTAGCCGAACGACCACGATCGCATCAAGTTCAAGGCACCTATATACTCCCGACGTATCGTTGACGAGCACGCACGCTGGGCGCAGCGAAGCTACTCTAGAGTAGAACGCCAGGTGCGACCAGCGTCTGTCGGCGCGGCCCGGCGGCATCCGGCGCCGCATTTCGCGCCGACGACGTTACAAAGTCAGCAGTTCGTCTACATCTCTTCGTGACGGACGGACGCCGCCCGCGCTCAAACACGCATGCGCCAAAGAAACGCAGCGCGTCGCATGTCTGGCAGATAGATCGGCGCCTGGCGTGGCATCGCCGGCGTGACGTGACGAAACGAACGCTGGTGCGCACGCGCACCGTGTCACGTCGAAGTGTATTGGCGCCTTGAGTGTGGCATGTAGTCATGTTCTTACATGACACACATCTCACGATTATCATGTTTGCATCACTCCTATACCTTCGTCATCCATTCACGTGCCATAATATAAAATTTGGTATATGTCAAACAAGCAGAACGGCAACGAGCGCATCATGAGCGTGGCATGTAGCCACGTTTTTACATGACACGGATCTCATGATTATCATGTTTGCATCAGTCACATACCTTCGACATCCATTCACGTCCCGTAATACCAAATTTGGTATATGCGAAGCTAGCGAAACGGCCGCGATCGCATTATGAGCGTGGCATGTAGCCAGTCGTGTTGTTACATGACACGCATGTCATGATTTTGATGTTAGGGTCTGCGGCTAGTGTTCGTCATGCAGTGATGTCATACCATACCAGTTTTGCAGCATGTAATGTGAACGAATCCACCGCAAAAGCGGAAAGACCATGATATGTAAATCATGACATTCATGACATATATGTCATGATTTTCATGTGATGACTAGCCACTTATACTCCTCATAGTCATATTATGCCATCCCAAGTTTGGCATTGATACCATAACCTTAATTGCCAGGAGAGCTAAAAGATAAATAGATATGAAGCGCCTCAGAATGCGGCGCTCGTTTTTATTTATTATCGCGCTGCACCTGCCGCGCGGAATGTGCAGCGCGGTAATAATAAGGTGCAGCGCGATAATAAATAAAAAAATCAGTTCGAAAACCGAACGCTGTCGGGGCTGGATCTTTCTCGTGTTAGCTGCGACAGATAATGGTGACTCGGATGCGATTCGAACACGCAACCTTCTGATAGATACAGATACATACAGATATAGATAGATAGATAGATAGATAGATAGATAGATAGATAGATAGATAGATAGATAGATAGATAGATAGATAGATAGATAGATAGATAGATAGATAGATAGATAGATAGATAGATAGATAGATAGAAGAAAAGTTTATTCACGAATATCCAGAGACATGAAATGTGCATCGCTAGCTTAGCAAGCCTTATTCGAAGTGCACCTTCGATTAAATTTCGCAGTATCAATTAGTTTTACTCAAGCGTGCTTTAGCCGAGCCGGTTTATTTATTAAAAGAATATGCAAGGAGACCTTTTGTCAACTTGGTGAGTTGATTTTCATCGCAACTTCATGGCAGCTTTGCAATATTAGTGCTTCAACATTATCAAGTACCAAGTACATCACATCAATGCACAGAACACTACGAACGATCTCAGGCAACGTGCATAGCTGCTGAATCTCGTATTATAGATCACTGTGTCATTTTACAGGAGCGAATATTCCTTTGTGTGTTATTATAGCTCACTCACAGACTTGATGCGCCTGCGGTTTCTGGAGATGACATAACTTCATTCCGATGCAATTCAACGGTGTCCGCGTCATGACAGTTTTCAAGGGTCACTCCATTACTTGTCCTGCAACGAAAACAAGCGCCAAAGAATCATTTATTTGCTTAGAAAAAGATGAATACGGGAGAGGCAGCAATATTTAGCAAGACTGACAGAGAAGGTATCAAGAGATAAAATGGTACGGAATAGCAGATAATAAGACGGTGTGATGAAGTTTGCAAGTTTGCGGTCATAGAATGGAATACCCTATTGAAACTATTTGGCATTTGAACACTGTGTGGAAAACGTTGAGTCCTGCAGAAAACATGAACAGATTCGCGATAACAGACGGTTGCATGCCGCAGACTCCAAGTAGGAGGAATATAATGTATAATTTGATAAGTATACTTGTACTTACACACATATGCCAGTGTATTTGAAGGCTGTCATTAGTACATAAAACCGATCATCGGCATAGCAGAAATATCATTGCGCAGCTACATTACATCTTCAACGCTACAGATCACAAAAGTGGCCTCGGTAGTTGATAATGAAACTGAGCTTTGCAAATACTTGAGATCAAGCCAGATGACGAAGGGCACCGAGTGTGAGCTCTCAGCGCCACTATGAACGAGTTGTTCAAACTGAAACATTAACCAACAAGCAACATTATGCTTATTCGGGCTCTTCAGATGCAAGCATAATGGAATATTTGAGAAAAAATTGCTCTTGCGAGTAAAATTGTAATAACAGACCATAATTAAAACCGAGACTATTCATTAAAGAAGTTGTTTTTTTTTATTGATAGGGAAATTTTCGCGTACAAGGGGGAAGGGGGCTTTTCTAGTGACCTAGAAAGGGGGACGGAAGATCTGCCCCATATATTGGCATAACAGGAAGGGGGAGGCTGTGATGAACCTACATCCTCCTTGATGGAGGACCCTGAGCCCCCCCCCCCTCCCCTATGATTCGGTGTATTGAAAATTCACTCACGTCTCAGCCGCGAGGCTCGGGTCACCATCTTGAGAAGTCCCTGCATCAATTGTCACCCTGCCATGAAAAAGATACGCCTCCATTTAAACAAAGCAACGGAAACAGCAACGTGAGCGCAGTCGATAGTCTTCGTATTCCATTCACAGCGGAAACGACCTGACCTATGTATGACTGAATGAACTTAATTTCGAGTTTTTTCGGGGGGGGAGTGGATTATCCCTTTTCTATCCCACTCTCAGTCGATGAAGATGGCGGTGCCTCAGGTGACCGCTTGAAGTCCTTGGACCTGGGCGGCATCTTCGGCTTGCCAGACGGCGCAAAGCTGGTCAGCCAGCTATGGGTCATCGGATCAGCAGCAGTGACCGCAGCCGCGGCGGCCCTCGCGTGGTGGTAGCAGCAACGTTTCGCTTCAGGTCGCGTTCACACTGAGCATTCGGGCCGCCGCAAGTGCTCCGAATCCGGTTCGGCGGCGGCGAGATCCGCCGAAAGGGCCCTCTCCGCGCCGATCGCTCTCGGACCGATTTTTGCGGCGTCTGCCGCCGAATCGGTCACCGCGGACCAATAGAAGCGCTAGTCAAGAAATTTTGAAAAATGGCGGCCAAGCCCTACTCACTTGTTATGCCGCAGTGCACGTAACTGAATGTTGAAACCAACGGGAGTTTAACCTACTCTGTGCCTACTTCGCCTCCGTATTTCGTGAAGGAGGTGACCGAGCTTGCTGTTGGCGTGACCGAGCTTGTTGCGGTCTTGCAGGGCGGAACGAACCCACCAACGCCGCTGGCGTCGGTGGTTTTTCTGCTCTTCGTGCATTACAAGACAGCCACTTGCCAGCAAAGTAAGCAGTACTGTCTTTTCTTGCTTCCTGCGTACGAAAATTGTCAAAGTATACACCACCGGATAGCGTAGTAGCGTTTGCGAGCCGCGGCAACGACCGGGTGACAGCGCATCCATCCCGCGTTCGCCCCGTAGTAGATGGCATATTCGGCGGCGCGGGGCGCGTCCACTGCGAACGACGCTGCGTTTCGGCGGCAGGGGAATTTCGGTCGCTGTAGAAAGCGGATGTTTCTGTGTGAGGCCGCGTTCACACTGAGCATTCCGGCCGCCGAAAGTGCTCCGAATCCGGTTCGGCGGCGGCGAGATCCGCCGAAAGGGCCCTGTCCACGCCGATCGCTCTCGGACCGATTTTTGCGGCGTCTGCCGCCGAATAGGTCACCGCGGACCAATAGGAGCGCTAGTCAGGGAATTTTGAAAAATGGCGGCCAAGCCCTACTGACTTGTTATGCTGCAGTGCACGTAACTGAATGTTGAAACCAACGGGAGTTTAACCTACTCTGTGCCTACTTCGCCTCCGTATTTCGTGAAAGAGGTGACCGAGCTTGCTGTTGGCGAGACCAAGCTTGTTGCGGTCTTGCAAAGCAAAACGAACCCACCAACACCGCTAGCGTCGGTGGTTTTTCTGCTCTTCGTGCATTACAAGAACGCCACTTGCCAGCAAAGTAAGCAGTACTGTCTTTTCTTGCTTCTTGCGTACGAGAATCGTCGAAGTATACACCACTGGATAGCGTAGTAGCGTTTGCGAGCCGCGACAACAACCGGGTGACAGCGCATCCATCCCGCGTTCGCCCCGTAGTAGACGGCATATTCGGCAGCGCGGGCCGCGTCCAGTGCGAACGACGCTGTGTTTCGGCGGCAGGGGAATTTCGGTCGCTGTAGAAAGCGGATGTTTCAGTGTAAACTAGGCATGAACTAGGCATCCGAGTTCGTCCCTGCCTAACATGCGCAGCGAAGGGAGCGGCGGCCGCGTTAACTCTACCGGCACACTCCCAAAGCATGTGGCGCAGAGTGGCCCTTTCCCCGCACGCCTTACACGCATCAGTCGGTTATAGGCTCGGATAACACAGGGATTACTGGGCTGGGGTGTGTATTTCTGTGTACTCACCGCCAAGTTACGGCCTGTCTTTCAATTTGTTGTCTGGTGGTGAATATTTGCGTCGGTTCAGTGTGTGATGTTTTGTAATGTCATTGAATGAGGTCAGGCGATCACCCCACGACCATACCGCCAAAGACTCATTAACAACCACAATATACTGGCAGTAGCTTCTTGGCACTATAACTCTTCGACGAAAGAGCGTCGCAAGACACCCGAAACTAAGCTGTATCGATCAGCATCTGTCAGAAATTTTCTCAAATAATACATTTTCTGTAGACGCGTGCGCTCAGATATGGGTGCACGTTAAAAAAAACCCAGGTGCACGAAATTTGCGGAGCCCTCCACTACGGTGTCCCTCAAAGTCATATGGTTCTTTTGTGGCGTTAAACCCCACATATCAATCAAATTAATTGAGTAATACATTTTGTGAACTGTAAATAGTTGTGGAATCAGTATTAGGAGTAACCAGACAAGGAGTAACATTTTCCACTTATTCAACTGCTCAGTCACTCAGCTTCCGGCATTCAACATTGTTGCATAAATGTATGAACGAACCGTGCACGACACGTAACACCCATTCAGAAATCGAAAGAATGTGTTGATCTTATTAGCAGAGTATTTGATACTTGGGCATTGCGACATTTAGTCGTATCGCTTTTTTTTTGTGCCACGTGCGACAAATTTCACAACAAAAAGCACGGTAATCGAGTTTTCCACACGTATATCTGTCGTTTTCCAAAACTCGCACAACACATCACCACTACGTTACCCCAAGCCAGTTTGATTTGATTAGATGCCTACTCACTCTTGCGTTTCCGTGCCCTCGAAGACGTATTCGACTCTGCAACACGTTAAAAGAGCGAGTAAACAAAGTGGCAGCTTGATGCAATATCACTTTGAAAAATTTCAGAGTTTGGCTTACGGTTCTGTCTTTGGCTTGACCATAGGGTCCATTTGGCTGCATGAAAAACGTAAGGGCAATCCTTTTAGTCTAGAAGAATTCCAAGCTTCTTCACTAGGCCTTCATGTGCTCTTTTTGGCTAAAAGATTGACAGAACGTTTAAAGCTTTCATTAACTATTCAAAATAACTTTTATAAAGCTGAAGACCGAAGGTGGTTTTATTATAGCTGTATTTCGCTGCGCTAGATATGATTGTGATAGCTTACTGAATTTTAACGGAACTTCTTTTAGCGTATGCGTTTAATTAATGTAGTCATGGTAGGTAACTGTGGTTGCGCACTTAGAACGCAAGGACATGGCAGACATGGGCGAACGCAAATTTACAGCTAATTATATTTTTCTTCATATAGAATAAATACGCCCCGCCACGGTGTTCTAGTGGCTAAGGTACTCGGCTGCTGACCCGCAGGTCGCGGGATCAAATCCCGGCTGTGGCGGCTGCATTTCCGATGGAGGCGGAAATGTTGTAGGCCCGTGTACTCAGATTTGGGTGCACGTTAAAGAACCCAAGGTGGTAAAAATTTCCGGAGCCCTTCACTACGGCGTCTCTCATAATCATATGGTGGTTTTGGGACGTTAAACCCCACAAATCAATCAATCAATAGAATAAATACCTTCTACAATCACGCGGTAGGTACCAACAGTCATGGCATTATCACACCTTGTAGATTGCAACGGGCCACGCAAGAACTTCATTGCACCATCCCAAAAAAGAAACTGAATCGTGCCAAACACAGGTATTGCTTCTTGCCGAGATATAAAAGGCTTCCATGACTTCACTGGTTGTGCTGTCGCGGCTCCTGCCCAAAAGTCTGATGGCTCGGAAATTCAGAGCACGTATGCAATTTCGGACGTGCGCGGGTAAGTGCCCAGTTTCTCTTCTTAATTATCGACCACTCATGTTCTCTCGCACTAACGTTGGTGCGCCAAGTTTCCACGTAAACGCGGAATTGCGTAAACAACGCCAACCACGCAGGCTAAATAAAGCAGCTAGTGTTTCACGCAGCACCTTCCAGGATTCTTCTTAGCCGAAGAAATTTTCGGGAAGAGCTTTGCCAAAATGCGCGGGGAAGAAAAAACCACCGGCACATTGTGCCTGCTTGCAACAATCTTCAAATGGTGAGATGTGCGGTGCATACAGGGCAAGTGATGGAAGCCTTTTATATTTCCACAAGACATAATACCTGCGCTCTCCAATCTTCAGTTTCCTTATTGGACGGTGAATGAGCTTCTTGCGTGGCCTGTTGTAATGTACAGAGTGTGACAATGCAATGATTTTTGGTACTTACCCCGTCATTGATGGGCGTATTCGTTGACTACGAAGACAAATTAAGTTAGTTGCAAGTTCGCACTGTCCATGCCCTAGTGTTCTTAGTGCGCAACCATAGTTACTTACTAACCAACTCACCCAAATTCACAACAATAATTAAGTGAAGTGGAGTCACAGCGTGGTGGGAGGGCTTTCAGAAAGACTAGGGGTGTACACTAAAGGACCTGCACACAGAATACGTACGGTTTGCAGCAATAACATATTTCATCCACACTTAACGATTCTTGAAAGACATGAATTAATCAATAAAAGCTTGCATCATTTATCAGAGAATGTATTATTGGCATTATTGCAACTGTTATTTTGAAATTTTTGCCTCACAAGTTTATCAGGGTTCTGTACTCGTATTCTTAAATTACAAACTTTTCCTTTTCTTTTATGCACTGTTCGCGTATTTACATCTTCTTTAAAAGATACCTTCGTCACCTTCTTTCGCTGCCACCTTTGCGGCACAGTCGTTTCGGGACGTTCAACGACACATATCAATCAAATCAACCTTTTGCGGCACAATCCGACCAGTAAAGTTTCCATCACGCACCTTTTATTCTGCAGTCACCAGCAGTTCCCGAAGAACTATAAAAACATGGACTAACCACGTCGCAAAAATGGTAAAACTCATTCTAATTTGGTTGATCGTTATGTGCGGTATATCATCCCAAAACCACCATATATATGAGAGACGCCGTAGTGAATGGTTCCAGAATTTTTGACAAGCTGGAATTCTTTAAGGTGCTCCCAAATCTGAGCGCACGAGCCTACGACATTTAAGCCTCCATCGAAAATACAGCCGCGATTTGATCCCGCGACCTGCCGGTCAGCAGCCGAGTACCTGAGCCACTAGACCAACGCGGCGGAGCTAGAATTTCTTCGGTATAAAGATTATTTCACTTAAAAAGACCAAGTGAAATTATTTTTCCTTTTTTATGCGACCAACAAGCGCTCGTTCATGTTGTTTGATCACAAAGATTTAACTATGACCTAATGCGATGGTGCGTAGACTCACAAAGGGGCATTAAGAGTTGGGTGCTGATCTTTGGTCCGGAAGTTAATGACATCATTCTTTCACATCTGAGGCCCACGGGACGGCTTTAAGCTCTTCCATGGTAGAGTATCTAGTATGCTGAAAATCGTTAACCGCTTTTTCTAGAAAGCATCACTCACGCAGCCCTCAAGCAGTTCTGCGAGCTATCACAATCTGTAGGACACAGAAAGGTATAACATAGTCATCCTCTAAGGAAAACGATACTGTAACATGTATTGATTTATATGTACAAGCTTTTGCGCACCGCCAATCTGACGCAAATGTTGGTATGTCAAGTATTGAAACAATCTCGCCCTTCTACTTAACCAGTCGACCATGTCCTATAGTATTCTGGCGGCATATATTGAAGTACCAATTTGAACACCCTCCTTCTTTTTAGCTCTGTATTTCGGAAACAGCACGTGCGACCACATAAATTGTCTAAGACGCTGCAACCGTGTCTTGAACAAATCACAGGCACCAGGACAAGTATTCTAGAACGGGGGTGCTGTACTATGTTTATGCATTACAGAAGTCAAACATATTTTTGCAACACAGTTTTCAAACATCTTAAGAGATACTGCTGTATCTTTTTATGAACTGGTAATACTGCACGAAAAACAGGACAAGACGGCGAAGGTCGACCGTGAATAAAACATCTCACGTGTGCTTTAAAGGAAATGAATGAAAACATCTCGCACTCCCTAAAGCCTCGCCTTCCTAAAAAAATAAATGAGGAGTAATGAAGAGGATAGCAAGGTGCCTTACCAGAGGGGGCCGTGCTGTTTCGCGTTCCTGAGCATGCGGTCCAGCGTCTTGTAGTACTGCCACTTAGTTTTCGGGACGGGAATGCCCATTTTGTCGTACATTCGGCGATCGCTCCGCTTCATTTGGACACGTATCTTGATGTAGCGGTCGCGCGCGTTTCTCCACTTGTTCTTCGCCTGCCATCCTGCACGAAAACGCCCAGTAATTAGCAGGGGAGAGTACATTCTAAAGAACAAAAGTCGTCGCGGAACCACGTTCAGAGAATGGCACAGCATTCGTAGGTATCATTCGTACTACTGCTCAAATAATGTAATTTGAACGAATTAAGTCACAGCTAATGCACGATTCATTTTTCGCTCCCTATTCTGAGCAACAAAGTAAAACCAGTATTTCAATTTCAAAAACATCTCTGAGTCCACAGAATCAAAAGAAAATATTCAACAATGGCAGGCTGATGCAGCTAGTATATGCAATGTGAAATTGTTATCTCATTACGGTGAACACAGCGGTGAAACGCCCCATTTCAGTTCACAAGCACTCACCTGTCAGTCCGAACCACTGCCCTATTTTCACCCACTGGCGGTCCTTCAGGGCAGCGTCCTTGTACTCTGGTTGATTGGTGTCATACAGGTAGCGGTGCTGTTCTACAAGCTCCAGAAAGCGATCCCAGGAGAACTCCTCCATCAAGACGAAGAACATAGAGGAGCACACCACCACAAATCACAGGGCCCAGCCAGCCCACGCGTTTATACAACCATCCACAGAGCAGATGGAACAGCCAATACCTGCATAAAGTTCAGCCGCGACTTGTAAACAGGCTAACCGGAGCTTCCTGCGCGTTTCACGCTGCGAATGCTTCTCCCGCGAGCGCGTGCAATGCCATGGAGGCGTCTTTCGCAGGAGCAGATGGGAGGGCGGCACGCGGAGGGTGCGCGGCAGGACGGTGGCGTACGGGCCGCGGCTGGAAAGCGAGTTCTCAGCCTTCCCACGAGTTTTTGGGCGTGAGCGTGCACACCCTCGTAACTGTAGACCGCGTTGACCTGTTGTAGGCACTGTCACACAACACTGCAGTTCTTGCCGGTGCCAAACCGCATTCAGGCCGTGTAACTAAGCGTGCAGCAAGATGGCGGCACACTCGCCGTATTCTTTGACGTTCCGCCTCGCTCCCTCCCGCGTGGCGGCTGTTGCGGCGCGGTCGGGGATGCGCCGCCAGCCGTTCGGCGGCAGTGCGTGACGTCAGGGTTTCTGAGGCTACCGCGCTGCCGTGCCGCGGCGGCGGCGGCGACGGCACCTCCCGGCGCTTTCTGCTCTCTTCCTCCATGCTTCTTTCCTTTGTGGTGAGGGCGTAGGGCAGCGGGAGCGGAATAGCTCCCGTATTCATCGGCGCGTCTATTCTCGGCCCAGATACAACATGCAGTGCGAGACGACGAACAGTGACATTGTAGTCTTCTTTTAAAGCTGCGTCATCGATTCGCTGTCACCTCAAAATGCGTTGGCATTGCGAACTTGTGAAAGCGGACTAAGGAGAAGCAGGGCAAGGGAAGGAAGAAGGAAAGGAAGGTTAGCCAGTTTTCAGACCGGCTGACTACCTGTGCTGCGGAAGGGGGTAATGAGAATAAAAGATGACTCGTACCCAAACGAAAGCGGACTAATTTGGACAGCGAACGTGACGAGGTTGCGTATTTCAGGGTAATTTTCCGGAGTGACCCGTCTAACGTAATATAGTCGTGTTCAAAGTATCGCAGTATAGATATATCATCAAATATAGCCCAGTTTCCGTGTCCCAAAAGAAATGAAAACTCTGCAGCACATTATCTATGGAATATGAACAAATAGAGAAGGTAGAACATAAACAAACCTTTCGATTTCAGTATGAGCGACACTCAATGAAAAACTTATTGATTGATTGATATGTTGGGTTTAACGTCCCAAAACCACTATATGATTATGAGAGACGCCGTAGTGGAGGGCTCCGGAAATTTAGACCACCTGGGATTCTTTAACGTGCACCCAAATCTGAGCACACGGGCCTACAACATTTCCGCCTTCATCGGAAATGCAGCCGCCGCAGCCGGGATTCGAACCCGCGCCCTGCGGGTCAGCAGCCGAGTACCTTAGCCACTAGACCACCGCGGCGGGGCAATGAAAAACTTAGTTTGAAACATTAGCTTGATAGCGTTAGAGCTCGTTTCGCAGGAATTCCGGCATTGACGGCATTGGTTGTGAGCAAAATATCGTCGTCTGGCTCATGACAGAGAATGGAATGGAATGAAAAAACTTTATTTAATGAAAAAACTTTATTAATGACATGACAGAGAAATCGGGAAAAATTCAATTGCATAAAACAACTAATGAAAATGTTCGGTTCAACTGAGAAACGAATGCAGGCCTGCTCTTTTTATTTATTTATTTATTTTTCATTTATTTATTTATTTTTCATAATAATATTGTACGGGGTTTTACGTCATAAAACCACGATTTCAGTATGAAAAACGCCGTAGTGAAGGGCTCCAGAAATTTCTACCATCTGGCGTGCTTTGACGTGCCCCGTGTCTCACAGTACATTGCCTCTCCCATTTCACCTTCAGCAAAATGTAACGGCCGCGGCCGGGGTCAAACCCTCGACCTACGGGTCAGCAGCCGAGCCCCTTAGCCACTGATCGACCGTGGCGGACGCATTTATTTATTGAAAAACAACTGATACACCTGAAGGCGATAAGTAAGAGGGAATACAATGAAATCAAAAGTGAATGCATAAAGAACAACGCTACTCTGCACACCGATAATAATGATGAAATGCTTTTCTAAAGAATTACCAATGCTCGTAATTGAACAGTTAACAAAGAGCAGATTACAGGACGTTAATCAAGAGAACGAGCAACACTTCACAATTTGAAAGCTGGAAAGATCACAGATAAAGAGGGAAACATCTGACAACGCCATATCGAAAAAAATGCTTCTCAAGTTTGTGTCGAAACATGTTAGGGCATACTACCAGAGGCGATATCATCAGAAAGATAATTCCACATGCCGATGGCTTCCGGTAGTGTTGATGTGTCAGGTGTTCAACTCGTTTGTTTAACCAACGGTGTGAGTGAGGCTTGGATGATTATGTAACCTGCGTGATCTGAAAAGGGGATGATCAAGTTGTAACGATGATGTTTTGTTACTGCAGACGTACTTATCAAAGAGACAGAACAAAGACACTTGACGACGAACATATATAATCGCTGGAACATATAAAGGGGTTGATTGATTGATATGTGGGGTTTAACGTCCCAAAACCAACATATGTATATGAGAGACGCTGTAGTGGAGAGCTCGCAAATTTCGACCACCTGGGGTTCTTTAACGTGCACCCATATCTTAGCACACGGGCCTACAACATTTCCGCCTCCATCAGATGCAGCCGCCGCAGACATATAAAGGGAGGAGCCAGATTTTTTTTTTTTAGACGTAGTTGCAAGTATTACCATGGCTTGAAACTACGTCGGGTAAAGAAAACACTTTGTGAATCTTGTGCAGCGGAAGAACTCTGCCTAACTCATGTCGGATCAACGAAACGAGAAATACATCACGGAACCAGGGGCAGTGAAAGTAACGGACAGAGCGCTGTTTTTTCGCTTTAGTCTTGTTTGATTGCGCGGCATTAGCGTAGAATCTCGCCAGATGTCAAAACATGTGAATTGTAGTGAGTGGGTACTTTAAATGCCCACCTGTTACAAAGCGCTCAGACATATTTAATATTATCACTACAAAATCACGAACAAAGGAGGTAGCTGCTGTTGTGCCACTGCCTTGCTGTTCACTACCGGACGTTCTCCATGAAGCGACATTCCGAAGCGGCGTCAACGCAGTGGTGGTATGGCGAATTCAGCAGAGCCGTCAGCTTTCTCGCCAAAAGCCCTTTAGACAGCCTTGACCGATGGACTGCCACCGAAGGGGCGATTGTAGTCTAATGGCGTATTCAGTTGGGCGTTTTCGAGTGCTTTAGAGAGCTCTGAAAAGTAGCTGCACCTTCGGTTAGATAGGATTCGAGCGCTCGGACTATACTTCGGTTGGCTCTTTCAGAGCGTCAGCCTCTGACTCGGAGCGCTCCCGGCCACTTTGACTTCGAAGTGGGTGCGTGGCGGGATCTCACCGAGAGGACAAATCACGTGACACCAGCCGGCCAATCCCGTGGCTGCCGGCAGGTGAACGAGGTGAGGTGAGGAGCGCAAGCGTGCATTTTGGATGAGTGTGCTCGTTTTTTGTGTTTAAACAATATTAATGAGATCTAACAGACAATAATTCCAAGGAAGGTATAGGGGAAGTTATTGGGCCAATTGTAATGTAAATCAGAAGAAAGAAACGTGGATGAAAAGATAACTTGCCGTGTGCAGGATCCGAACCTGCGAACTTCGAATAACGCATTCGATGCTCTACCAGTGAGCTACCACGACAGCTATCCCCTGTTATGCCTGCGAGTCCGCAGCAAACGTCCATGCCTCTGAAAAAGGCAATCTGCGTCAAGGCCAGCCCGCGAGCCCGCCTGACGCGGACAACTCAACGCCGTCAACACGCGGCGGTGCCTCTCTGCCGCGCACGCACATTGAGTCACCTCAGCCAGCAAGCCCGTCAAGCAAGCAACCAGTGCCTTCCTATCTGGCGGGTCTGACGCAATGCGTGGCGACGTCACTCGTCCTTGGGTGCAGCCACATACAGCGCAGCCTCTTCAGATTCGATGACGCGGCCCAGCGGTGACCCCATTGCAGGATTTTGACCTCACGACCAGCGGCGCTTCTGGTTGGACATTTGGTTATTCAAAGAATCCATCCGGTGCATATAAAAGAGGCCCTGCGGCGCGTCGCAAGCAGTTGAGCTGTGTGTCAGGGAGTTGAGCTATTTGTTAGCAGACCTATTTGAGAGCAGACCCATTCGAGAGAAGACCTATGTGTTAGAGAGGAGAGCTCGGCTCTTCGGGTCTCTAAGCTGTCGGCCCCAGTGCCGAATTTGTAACGCCTCTGTATATATGCTGTACATAAACCTTGTCTAACTCACCGTCGTCTCGTCCGCTCGTCGATCGGCTCTGCGCAGAAGCAGTCGTGAGCTGAGAAACCTACGCTACCAAACGGCTGGTGACCTTCCCGGTGGAGTTCCAAGCAGTGGCGCCTTCGGGACCGTGTTGGCGTCGCCGTCTTTTGCAACACCCCCCAGCTACTATATTGGGTATCTATGTCAATTTAAACGTGGGAGTGTCAGTCAGCGCCACTAGTAGCCATGGTGGCGAGTGTGGCACACTCTTTATGAGCCTGTTCGGCGTCACGTAGCACGTGAACTTATTACTAACTGGCAGCTGACCAATAGTGTCCCTCTTATACAACCTAAAGGCACCAAGTCTGCCAGTACGAGACCCTAGTTAATGAATAAGGTAAACTATACTTAAGGGCTTGTTTTTTGTGTTTACACAATATTAATGAGATCTAACAGACAATAATGCTAAGGAAGGTATAAGGGAAGTTATCAGGCCAATTGTAATGTAAATCAGAAGAAAGAAAAGTGAGTGAAAAGATAACTTGCATATATATATATATATATATATATATATATATATATATATACGAGGGTCGTAGGTTCGATTCCTGCTCACAGTTGGTAATTTTTTCATCCACTTTTCTTTCTTCTTATTTACATTCCATTGGTTTAATAACTTCCCCTGTACATTCCTTGGCATTACTGTCTGTTATACCTCATTAATATTGTGTTAAAAACACGGAAAAACGAGCCCTTAGGTATACACTTCTTTCCCTTATATATATATATATATATATATATATATATATATATATATATATATATATATATATATATATATATATATATATATATATATATATATATATATATATATCGTAAGGATGGATAAATGGATGGATGAATGGATATGGCTGTACCTTTTAGACCGGCCGGTGGCCAACGCCACGAAGCCATGATACTTAATGAACCAAAACTAGATTTTGTTTTTCGTTTAAACAGTGAGGTTGAGGATTCGTACTTTGCAGTGAAGCATTTAATTTTCACTGGTGCCTTGACTTTAGCCACCAATCAGATAACCTCCTTCTAGTTAATTCTACCCGCTTAAAGTCTATTTTGCCCTACCTGTCCCTAAACCCCAGTGTTTTGAAAAACTCTCCACTATCAACCTGAACTATAAGGTGAAGCCCTTAACAGAACATTATCAAGTGTTCGGCACAGTTGGGCGAGAACACGCCACCAAGCGGTAGCGCTAAAGGACGCGATAGAGACTTGCCAAGTGAGTTTCTCAATTAGCACGCAGCACAATTTCTAAAAACGTTTAAACGGCGCTACGCGTCAAAAACACGGTCATGTTGTGCCCAGTATAGAATAGTAACTACTGATTTTGTTGATAATGACAAAAATTATTACTCATTGTTATATTTACAATTACAAAACTCGCCTCCTTATCTAAATGTCAATGAGGCAGATGTGCGCATGTCGCAACGACATCTGTCCGCGGTAATTTCAACAATGCACCACTTGAGCACTCATTTTTTGCACTTAATATAGAAAAGCCACGAAACACAAAAAATAACACGTGACTGCGCCCCCACCCCCTAAAGAAATCGGTGCCTGGAATAAGCTCACTACAAGCAACCGCATTGCCTCTTCCGTTGCCAGAGACAGCGTTACGCTCATTGCAATAGTACAGTTCAAGCGCCATCATGTGGTGGAATCTTGCACAGATTCCTTTTTGCTTACTTCTACGTCGCTATCGTTTTCGATACCTCGCGGCCAGCTGTTTACATAGATAGAGTGGCTGGAACACTGCTTTGATGACAGCTAGACTATCTAAGATTACAGCGGTACATTTCTTCGCGTGAGAAGTGGCAGATAACGCTATCCGTATTTTTTCTTCCTGAATTTTTTTTATTGATACTGGCCACCTCAAAGTCAGCTTGTTTGTGGGCGCTGCTTATAGATGCGCGCAGCAGCCTAGTCACGTTTGTTATTTTTTTTCAGATTTCACAGGCTCTCTTTACCCATAAGAAAACATGAGCCTGTAATTGGTACGTTATTGAAAGTAGCAATGACGATTGTTGTTTCAACATGCGCACGTCTGCCTCATGGACATATAGATTAATAGGCGAGTATTCCTGAGGTGGAAATATAATTATGACAAAATAATTATTTGTTTATATATATATATATATATATATATATATATATATATATATATATATATATATATATATATATGAGAGATCTAACAGACAAGAATGCCAAGGAGTGTATAATGGAAGTTATTAGACTGAATGCTAATGCAAATGTGTTGAAATAAAAGTGGGTGAAAAGATAACTTGTCGTGTGCAGGGACCGAACCTGCGACCTTCGCATAACGCAGTGTAGGGAAACGGACAAAAGTAAAACTCAGCAGAACAAAGTTGCTTAATGCACAAAATATTGTAGGGCGTTGTTCAACAATTTTTGTCACTGTGCTCATGTTACCACAATGTACCAAACCTTTATGGAACCTTTTTGGCAGCTAATGTCTATATAGCTTACTATCGTCAGCATTCAGGAGAAAAAATTGTGCTTGTCGTTAATGAATTGGCACATTTCATTGGGGCTTGCCTGCGCTCCGCAAAGGAAATCTAAATCGCAGCGAATCACCGATATAGCGCTAGTTCGCGTCAAAATTTACACAATTTTGCGCTTTCGTTGGTGCGGTCCTCTGTTTCACCGGCGTAATAACGATGTCTAGAGATCTCAAGTGAATAGTACTTATTGAAAGCAGGTGAATCTGTCCTAGACTTCCAGTACAGGACATTCTTGTTTCTTGAATCTATCCCCTTCAGCGGCAGTGCCTACGTTTGTATTCGCAACTTGATTACGGAAGTTATGTAAACTCGTGGCGAAACGAGAGCACGATACATGGGTAATTACAAGAACTGAACTTTCTGCAGGGGCTGTCTATGCTTATTCTCGGTGTTCTATATACATGACCATGATTAACGGCGACCACTTGACGCGATACCAGTCCATTAGCTATTACCACTACACACTCCAAAAGTATCCGAAAGCCGTGAATGAATGTGCAATAAGATTTGGCATTGTTGTTTAAAGAAGACCTCACTGGGGATCAGCAGTGTTTTTTATCTGCGTTCAAGATGTATTCCAGGGTGTGTTTTAGGAACGGAAAATAAAACAGATAAGAATAAACCTGCTGAGGTACAGAGTCACATAGTGATGTCTAACTAAGCACATAAAAGTTGATACATTCGTATTTGCGCTTAATCGTTGGATTTCTTCACTTCTGGGCCTCTCGTAAATTTATGCAATGTTGTGAAGCATTGATTTATGCCGCTGAAGGAATTTGTGCGGAAAGCGTACCGGGGCAGAAAAAAAGGCCTATTTGTAAGGCAGAAGTGTTTCTTCTTTTCCTGTTATGACATTGTGTATCATGGGACATAATTATTTCCTCCCAAATTTGAAAGGCTAAGGCAAAACTGCGATTCGGCCTATATAGTTAAAGGCTCTGCGGCAAGACGTATGACCAAATTTGGTTGACGATAGCTCAGTGAATTGCGGCGTGCAGGCTTCTTTTTTAAATGATGCGTTGACTCTCTCTGTATAGATCATTATACCTTAGTGGGACAGTCGTATACCTAAAAGAGAGTCACGTGCGAATCATTAGGGGAAGTCACATACCTGAGTAGCCAGCAGTCTTGCAGAAGACATAATCTTTCCCTCTTCGTAGAATGTACCTGAGTATATATACTCTCTGATGCGTATCGTTATTCCTAAAACCACCGGCATGTTTGGCATCATAAGCGTGAACAGGGTTCTCCACCAGGTGGTCACGTTTCATCGCAGCACCTCCCCACCTCCCCTGGTGGATTCCAAAAGAGAACGAGCTTTACAATTGAAGCAAGGCAATGAAAATTCAGGGACGGTGCGGTTCTATTCGCTGTATTCCTCTCTGTAGGCTTTAGTGTGCACGACGGCATCAAACAAGGGAAATGGCCTTTATATCATGCGACAAATAGCTGCAACTCCGAGCGTACTTTGGAGATTCGAGAAAAAATTTTGACCGGTTCATTCGTGATGCAGTTTGACTTCTATAATCAGGTCTTTCTATGATTACACGAAAAAGCGTTGCATGGCATCCTTTTGGCACCATAAGTAAAATAATAAAAAGTGCTAGAAAAATCTTTTCTTCATCCACACTGGTAACGTATATCTAGCCGGCCTGTAATGTGACCTGCATTTCCAATTTTATTGCTATATAAAAGCTGAAAAAGAGAGTGAAAGTGGTCGTTCAAGTTTCTCGTACAACAAGAGTTGCTAAGGCTAACAGTCACCTGCTATATTACCGCAACAATAAATAATATTGCAATAGCATGCGAAGTCACAAAGCGGCATAGACGGTACTCCATCTACAGGCATCAAACTCGTGATAGTCGGATGCAGAATTAGAGAGACGGGAATATTTGTTTCTCCTATTTTTCTTCTATACCCATGTGGGGCTGTAGAGGGAATGATTAGCCGCGCGTGATAACAAGCTATTCGGCCGAAATAAAAAGCAACATCGGTTGAGACACGGTTGGGACATGAGACATCGGTTGAGACATAACAATTTCCGACACGTTCAAGCCTCCAATTTTCTTCACAAATGAGAGTGTAGTACATACAGTTCGCGACGTATTCACTGCTTTCTCTAAAGCCACCAAAATCATATTAGAACTAAATCAGTTTAAACCTGCCACAGGACAAACCATGGAACAGCGTGGCGTTAACGATTACGAATAGGGCACATGGGCTTAAGTAAGCAACGAATACAGTCAAGGAACTGCCAGTGAGATTGAAAGGGTACGACCGAGGCTGCAGGTCAGCCGATAAAAACAAAAAGATACAGCTAGCGCATATATAGGAAAAGCGTGCTGTCGAAAGGGTTACCCGCTGCACGGCCGGACCACGCCCGTGGCGCAGAAGCCGGCCGCACGGAGCAGGTTGCGACTCGACTACCGCCTTGTTGCTGGCAAGCGGCCGACAGCAACGCTGTAGGAGAGGTCAAGGCATTGCGACGCCGAAGTTCCCCGCAGCCCTGGTGAAACCGAGTGTGAGAGGACAAAGCGGACCGATTTGCCCGACAGTGACGCCAACAGTACATATACTTATATGCTGAGTTAGGAAGGGCCATGCCACTTGAAATTTTTCTATGTCTCATTGCTTTTGCTTTTGCGCGACCGAACGCCTATATATTTTTTATTGAAACCAGATTGCGCACGGCAAATATGAACGCTTATAATCCCACGGTACAGCTTTTGAAACGTATGAATTTATTATATAACGTGGTAAGGTATGCATAGGAGCACCTAATTGAAACAGACGACAGAAACGCCCAAATATCAACGGAAATGAATACCTATCTGTAGTTAAAGCTCTGAAGTTGGAGCGAAAGGCAGAGAACTATATTGTACGCAACTGTACAAACGCGCGAACTACAGCCCGGATCCGGCCCCAATCCCTGTCGACCACGGTCGAGGACAGGCGAGCGCCGGATCGGGCGCTTCCCGGCACGCTGACGTCAGTGACTTCTCCCATCTCCTTCTCAGAACTTCAGTCACGTCTGCCAGGTCTTCCCACTCTCTTAATCGCATTCCGTCAGACAAAAACGGTGCAGTATGACCAAGTAATAGTCTCATCGGAATCTCAGTCCGAAACAGTGAAAAGGTGCTTAAGAGTTGTCGGTGCACCAACTTGCCTTGCTTGCGTACTCTATGAGCGTTCGGTGCTAAATGTTCAGCCAATTCAAAGCTGACTCTCTTCACACTTGAACGTTTGCAGCTCTCCACTAATGCAGCACGTAACAGCTATCGAAGAGACTATGATTGGGCAGGTATGAGCTCTGAGTTCATGTTTGAAAAAGTGTGAAAGAACTATATTACACAGAAATGAAGCAGGCAGGACGACGCGCTGTCCTACTCATTTCGACTCCCAACAAGAAATGCTCCGTGGTTGTCTTCGTTGAACTGGTCGGGTGGCTCTCTGTGTACGCCAATGGCCACCCGTCTTGAGTAAACGTGCCGACGAAACTGCCAGAGGGAGTGAAATTGCCAATATGGGCTGTAAAGTCAAGGGCTGGTAATGAGCAAAGAGTTCAGCGGGCTCCCCTTGTTCCTGTGAAGCCTCCCGAAGTTTTCAAGCTTCGAGTTCATTTATGAAAGATTGAGTGACTAGAGACTCCCCTTGTGTGTCAGTTTCGCTCGACAAAGAGCACACGTATGGGGAAAGCATTCTAAGCCAGGCAAGTGTTACGACCGGCCTGGGGAGCCAAGCAGGAAGAGTTTGGGGGAGAACCGGTTCTTGACCGACGGTGGCGGCCACCCCCACCTCCCCATTCGGGTTCCTCCTCGCCGGGAGAGCTCCGGGTCTGCTGTGCGTTCGTGACCATGTTTGGTAACATTTTAGGGCGCCGTGACCATATATGGACCTCGTGTTAGGTTGGGCCACTCCATGTGTTGTGAGGTGTGTTTCCCCCTCTCTCGTGGCCGAGGTGCCGGAGACACCGTATTGGCTGACGATGCGGACGGGGCGCCCAGTGTCAACGGCGCGGCGCTATAAAATGCCGAAGACGTTTTGTATCACACGCACTCTTCTCTCTTTGGGTCAGTTTGACCACTTCTCCACATGTAAATAAATCTCTGTTGTTCGTTCGGGCGCTTCTTCTCGCTGAATTGTTGGACGATGGATCCTGCGACGGGGCCAGCTACCGAAAACGAGACCGGCAGGACCCGGAGTCCCAACAACTGGATGGCAGCGGCGGGATGCCGATAACCCCGAAAGCGACCACTGGACGGAGTGAGCCCGAAGTTCAACAACGGGACGACAGGGAGAAGGAGGACACGAGCTCATCGACTTCCAGAGGGAATCGAACGGCACTTCTGAGAGGCACGACGCCGGAGACATGACTGCGAACTGGGTGAGTGCCGGCTTTCTCTGTTAAATTTTACCAGGCATTTACTCTATGTGTTAAGTAAAAGCTGGCTACAGAGGGGCTGTCTTGGTCATTGGGTTAACAGGTAACTTGCGTCAGGCAGAAAATTGTGTGATAGCTTGGTTAAGCTCTTTCTGTCAGTGGCGTCAAGGTTAACAGTGACAGGGCAGGATTCCGTGTAAGAGCTTTTGAAGCTTTATTTGTAGACTAAGTTAACGGAAAACTTGAGGCAAGGCAGGTATCTAGAGCTGTCGTTGCCGTCAAGGTTAATTAGTTGCAGGACAGGAATCTTTGTGGAACAGAGACAGCGGTACTGGAGGCAGCCATGAATCTGAAATCCCTGCGAAAGTCCATGTTGTTGCTTCTTGCAAGGGAGTTGAATCTGGAGGTGTCGGACTCTCAAAGAAAGCCAGAGCTGATAGAGGCGATTCTCACATTGGGGGCGGAGGATGACGAGCTGTCAGAATGTGTCGAGGAGATTCAGGAGAGGCAAGCGGCAGAGGCCGAAAGAAAGGCAGCCGCGGCCGAGGCCGAAAGAAAGGCGGCCGCGGCCGAGGCCGAAAGGAAAGCGGCAGAAGCCGAGGCAGATAAGATGCGAAAGCACGAGCTTGAAATGAAGCGCCTCGAGCTAGAGATTAGCCATAATAGTAGAACAGGAGGCAGCGAGGCATCCGGTACCGCAGAGCGGGTCAGGTTCAAAATGACGGACCTAATGAGATCGGACAAGCTAGGGGAGGACATTAGGCTGTTTTCTCGTCAACTTTGAGAGAACTTGTGAAAGGCAAGGTTTCAGCCAGGATACGTGGCCTCAACGCTTGTTGTCCCTACTTCCGGGGAAGGCCTCAGAAGTAATCGCGCGCCTCACGAAAGAGGAGGCTGACGAGTACAGTGAGGTAAAGTCGAGCCTTCTCAAGAATACAGGTTGTCAGCGGAAGGTTTCAGACAAAAATTTCGCAACGCCGTAAAGAGAACAATGATTCATACCCGGAGTTTGCTTACAAGTTAATGGCAACATGGGGGAGTGGCTCAAAGAGGCAAAGGCGTATGGGAATCATGACAAGGTGCTCGAGTGTATTGGTCTGGAACAATTCTATCAAAGGTTACCAGAAAAGGTGAGGGTTCTGGGTGCAGGATAGACCGGACGTGAACACAGTAACGAAAGCCGCAGAGCTCGCTGAAGAATTCGTTACGCGCCGCGCCCTCGGGGCAAACAGCGAGCCTAAAAGGGAAAAATTCCTACTACCGAATAAGGCGCCGTTTAGAAAACAACCGACAAGTCTCGCACAAAAGGGTGAGGAAAACAATTCATCTAACCATGGGGCGTCGGCAGAGGCAAGCAAAAGGAAATTTGAGGCGAGAAAACCGGCTGCTTGTTTCAATTGTCACGAAACAGAGCACTTCGCGAAACACTGCCCGAAAGAAAAGGTGGCCTTTTATCTATAAATGAAGCCGACGAGAACATGAAGTTGTTAGAGCCCTATATGTACGACCTTACCGTGAACGGCAAGCAGTGTCGGTTCTTAGAGACTCCGCAGCCACTATGAACGTAGTTCATCCGTCTTTTGTTCAGTCCGGACAGTATTCAGGAGACTGTGCCTGGATTAGACAAGCCGTAGAAGCAAACAGTCAGTGCCTCCCGTAGCTAAAGTTATCCTTAAAGGCGGCATTTGGTACGTTGGAAACGGAAGCCGCGGTATCGCCATATCTAACCCTCAGTATCCTTACTTATTTTCAAATAAGTCAGATCAAATGCTGAAGGAGAAAGGTCTAACGTTGGGAGAAGGCATAGTGCAGGCACTGACTAGATCGAAGGCACGAGCGCTGGCTGCAAGAGCAACATTCACTGAGGCAAACAAGCCCTCAAATCGACAACGGGCCTGGTTGCGAGTTGGACACCACGGTAACAAATCGACTTGTGCGAGAACAGGCTGCAGAAGCCGTAGTCGCGGAAGCAACCATTCCTAAAGGCGACGATGAACCTCCTCCCGAATTGGAAGGGGTCAATTACGCCTCGTTGACCGAGCAAATAGAAAATGCCGTTGCTCCCAAGCCGATTCCTGGTAGTTACAGAGGATAGCACAGAGGGTGACACATTCCAGGTACTAGGAAATACAAAAGAGTTGTGTGTCATGCCAACTTCGGATAATTTCAGTCGGCTGCTGCAGGTGAGTCCCGCTTCATTAATAACCGAACAAAAGGGGGGACCCGACGCTTAAGCGATTCCAGGACAGTTCGAAAGAGGGAATCGCCAAACGAAATGTGAGATTCCAGAGAGGAGCGGCATACTCTATCGAAAATATCTAGATAGGCGAGGAGTAGAGTTTGACCAGGTAGTCATACCTCAGGCGTATCGTCAGGATTTGCTTAGTTTGGTGCATGGAGAATCATGGTCAGGCCACTTAGGCGTAAAGAAGACGAAAAATCGTCTTTTACAGGAATACTACTGGCCTGGATGCTTTAAAGATGTAGAGAGGTTTGTAAAATCTTGCGATGTGTGTCAGCGAGTGGGTAAGCCGGGAAATAAGGCGAAATTTCCAATGAAGCTGGTACCCGTAATCACTGAGCCCTTTCGTCGGTTGGTAATTGACACAGTAGGTCCTTTGCCCAAGACAACTTCAGGCTACCGTCACATCCTGACCTTAATCTGCCCAGCTACTAAATTTCCAGAGGCGGTCCCGCTAAAAGAGCTAAGTTCCGTCGAAGTAGTGAACGCACTTCTGTCCGTGTTTGCCCGGGTAGGCTTTCCTGCCGAGATACAATCAGACCAGGGCACCATTTTCACGAGTGCCTTAACGACAACCTTTCTAGAGCAGTGTGGCGTGAAATTATTGCATAGTTCAGTCTACCATCCGCAGTCGAACTCGATAGAAAAGCTTCACTCCGTGATGAAGCGAGTGTTAAGAGCCTTATGTTTTGAACGGAAAACTGACTGAGAAATGTGCTTACCTGCAACGATGTTTGCACTAAGAACTGCACCACATGAGACAACAGGGTTTACGCCAGCGGAACTTGTTTACGCGGCCGCAGACTGCGGTCTCCTCTTCGTATGCTGAGAGAGTCGTGGGAAGGTCAGGGTGATGATCCTGTAGTAGTGGAATATGTCCTCACCTTATTGGATCGTCTAACAACAGCCCAAGAACTGACCGAGAGTGCGATGACCAAAGCACAGCAGAAGGCTAAGCTTTACTACGATCGGACCGCTAAAGCACGACACTTTGCTGTAGGAGACAGGGTCATGTTGTTGAGGCCCTCCCAAAAGAATAAGCTTGAAGTGCAATGGGTCGGCCCGGCCGAGATTACTCGAAAATTGTCTGACACCATTTATGTGGTAAAGTTACCAGGAAGTCGTAAGGCACACCAGGTGTATCATAGCAACTTACTCAAACCCTACAAAGAGAGGGAAGCCATCGTGAACATGACTTTAAATGTTCCGGAAGAGGTTCCGGCAGAAATCTCTGAATTAGCTCCCGAATCGGACGAAGTCCCGATCGAGAAAAGAGTTGAGGATTTAGTATCAAAGTCGCAACTAACAACGAAGCAGAAGCAGGAATTGCGTGGTCTTTTGACCGAGTTTCAGGACAGATTTGTAAGCGAGCCAGGCCGGACATCCGTCCTCACTCATGACATAGAGCTTACCTCGTCGGAACCGGTAGATCTAAGACGTATTGGGTGTCACCTCGCCGGCTTGAGCTAATAAAAGCAGAGGTTAACAGGATGCTGGAATTGGGTGTGATTGAGCCGTGTGAAAGTGATTACACTTCCCCGTTAATTCTAGTGGAGGTACCCGGCAAAGATCCGCGTCCTTGCGTAGACTATCGTAAGTTAACCTCATCACCAAGAATCAGACATACCCAATTCCCCACATTGAGAAACGCGTCGAGAGGGTAAGCAGCGCGCAATTTATCTCAACGCTAGACCTAGTGAGAGGTTACTGGCAGGTGCCGCTCACCGAGAGGGCGAGCCGGTATGCTGCATTTATTTCACCATTGGGGACATTCCGCCCTAAAGTGTTGAGTTTCGGCCTAAAGAACGCGCCTTACTGTTTTTCCAACTTAATGGATAAGGTTTTGCGGGGTCATGAGGACTTCGAATTGCCTTACTTGGACGACGTCGCCGTGTTTTCCTCGTCCTGGCCAGAACACTTGACGCATTTGAGAGCAGTACTGACACGCCTACGCGAAGCAGGTTTAACGGTAAAGGCGCCCAAGTGTCAGCTAGCACAAGCAGAGGTACTCTATCTCGGGCATGTTATCGGTCGAGGGCATCGCCGTCCCTCTGAAATGAAAGTGGCAGCTATCCGAGACTTTCCCCAGCCCCGAACGAAAACCGATATTCGGGCTTTTCTTGGAATAGCTGGTTACTATCGTAAGTACATCCCTAGATATTCCGACATTGCCAGCACTCTTACTGACGCGTTGCGCAAGACCGAGCCCCAAATGGTCGACTGGGATGAGGAGAAAGAAAAGGCTTTCCGCGTTTTGAAAGCGGCCTTGTCGAGCCAACCTTTGCTTAGTTCACCGGACTACTCGAGGCCTTTCATAGTCCAATGCGACGCTAGTGACAGAGGCATGGGGGCAGTTCTTAGTCAAAGGGATGAGGGGGATCAAGAGCATCCCGTCCTATATGTTAGCCGGAAACTCACCCTTCGCGAGCAGGTTTACAGCGCTAGCGAAAAGGAATGTGCGTGCGTGGTTTGGGCAGTCCAGAAACTGGCTTGTTATATTGCCGGAAGCAAGTTCGTTGTGGAAGTGGACCACTGTCCTCTCACCTGGCTACAGACCATGTCCTCTAAGAACGGCCGCCTGCTGCGTTGGAGCCTCGTTTTGCAACAATATACGTGTTGAAATACTACGCTACAAAAAGGGTGTACTCCATGGCAACACTGATGGCTTAAGTCGATGCCCCTGACGCGAGAGGATGTCTCGAGAACTCTGGCATTTTTTTTCCTGACCTAGACAAGAGCTAGTGATTGTTTTTTTACTCTTTAAGTGTACTTGTTTGAAAACGTTGAAGACACGGCTATCCAGGGTTTCGGGTTCGGTGTGCTTCCAGTGTGTTGTTTTGTGTCACCTTAAAGTGTGAGTAACATTTTGAATAAATTGTGTATTTCCTTTAATATCAGTTAAAGGGAAAATGTGCCTGGTGGAGTTTGGCGGAATTGTCCGGCGCTCATCGGCTGAGTAGTTGTGTTTTCATGTGCGTATGTGATGTCTGTTGAGCCCTCAATGAAGCAGGTGTTGCCCTCTACTTCATCAAAGACGGTCGTCACCAAACCGAGTGCCGGCGCTGATCTCTCCGGACAGTGGCTGCAAACCTCAGCCCATCGAGATCTTCACCCCCCCGCGCGGACTGTTACGACCGGCCCTGGGGAGCCAAGCAGGAAGAGTTTGGGGGAGAACCGGTTCTTGACCGACGGTGGCGGCCACCCCCACCTCCCCATTCGGGTTCCTCCTTGCCGGGAGAGCTCCGGGGTCTGCTGTGCGTTCGTGACCATGTTTGGTAACATTTTAGGGCGCCGTGACCATATATGGACCTCGTGTTAGGTTGGGCCACTCCATGTGTTGTGAGGTGTGTTTCCCCCTCTCTCGTGGCCGAGGTGCCGGAGACACCGTATTGGCTGACGATGCGGACGGGGCGCCCAGTGTCAACGGTGCGGCGCTATAAAATGCCGAAGACGTTTTGTAGCACACGCACTCTTCTCTCTTTGGGTCAGTTGACCACTTCTCCACATGTAAATAAATCTCTGTTGTTCGTTCGGGCGCTTCTTCTCGCTGAATTGTTGGACGATGGATCCTGCGACGGGGCCAGCTACCGAAAACGAGACCGGCAGGACCCGGAGTCCCAACACAAGTCTCTAACAGAATCTTTCAGCTTAATGCCGTACATATATCATCAAAGGTGCTCGGTCTATAGCGAACTGCTCTTAACTGCCTAATTGCTGAAGAGAGGGTGTTGAGAATTTGGCCCTTGACTACCGTGCCCGCAATTTTATTACCCACAGTGTCAAAGAAGGCAATGGTTTATGATCCTACAATCAGAATTCGAGCCCATAGCTGTCCCCACTCCCACTTCCTTCACACATCAGCACATGAAGGGCCATTCAGATTATAAAACCTAAATGTGACTTTTTGTTTGTCGACTTGAAACAGGGTCGAAGAAAATCTACGCGCGATCTTCAATATATAAGTATTTGAAAGGTATTGCATCCGCCTTAGTCTAATTTCTAGCAGTCAAGTGAAAGTACTGCTCCCGACCGAAGATCCGACTGAAGATGGTACTTCTAAATTACAGTTGTGTTTAGCAATTTTGATTGTTGGGTCTAATTTGAAACCCACCGTAGGAAAATTTGTAACCTGGAGAATTTTACCGCAATGTAGAAATGCTGCTCAATTATCGACACATCAACAAAGAAAGCTATGTTCTTTTGTTTTTACTCTCTTAAGTACTCGACTTCTTTTCGCCAATAGAGACAGACGAATGTCGCTGCGTATGATTTGGGTGCGACGCTGCGGCCCACGAGGAAAACAGATGCTCTGATATCGAGGTCATTTGTCGTCGCCAACGCGGCGAGCGAGACAACTCTCGGAAGGAGACGGAGAGGAGTAGGCGATGAAAGCGCCGACAAAAGGCTCGCCGCTCCTCCGTTCCCCTTTGACGACGCGATGAGAAAGTCGTTGCTGGCGGTGGTCGACGGCAGCGCCTCTTCTCTACTTCCTATTTATCGCCGGCCCGTTCGTTCGGCGCGAGCGGCTCCGAAAACGATCGAGCGCTGCCGCCGCCAACTTCGTTTTTTCCGCCGCTTGCAGGATTTATTTCCCCGCACCCCGCAACGACCAGGAGAGCGGGAAGGCATCGAGGTACGGAGAGAAAGTGGGGAAAAGCTCCACGCCGTTCGCTCCCGTCTCGGTGCTTCTGCCTCCCTGCTAGCCCCGGTGGCGGGAAGCGGAAGGGAGGGAGGGATATCGAGACGCGGCGCGCAGAATAAATTGCTCCGATGGGCCGCCGCCGGCAGTGGCGTGCGACCGCTCTAGCCACCCCGCTCCTAACCCCTAGCTTCAGCTGCGCGACCCTCTGGTGGCGCCGTTCGCGCGGACGGCCGAGGGAAGCCGGGCCTGTCGGAGGGGCAGAAGCGGCGCTCGTCAAGGATAACGACTGGCCTCCGGGGAAGGGGAGCGCCGACGGCCGCGAGCTTGCTCCCCTGTTGACGCTGTGTGTCACGGCCTGCCGGCGTTCGTGTCGCCGGCGTTGACAGCGCTCGGCCAGGGCCTGAACGGGCAGGCTCGCACCGCGCTGTTGTTGTTCGAGCAGCCGAAGAGAGACGACTAGTTCGCGAAGGTTTTCTTTCGTTCTTTTTCTTGGTTTTCTCTCTTTCGTTTTGTTTCTTTCTTTTTCGGCCATGATCGTTTCGCTTACTTCCCGTCATGCCTTTGTATAGAGGACGTGGTGAGCTGAACAGTTTCGTTGACACCCGTGTGCTAGAAGTTCCAAAGAGCCCTCTGTTTCGTTCGCAAATAAAGGAGCGAAGAAGATTGCTGCACGTCGTTACACACGGCAAACCTGCGCGTTGTTGCCGGGCTAACTCGCGGGTTTGGTAGCTGAGCCGACGTTCGTGCCTGACTTTCCCCGACTATATTGCTATGAAGTGGCGCATTCATAAAGAATGTTTATATGACAGGTATTGTCTTGCGATTCAGTATGAAAATAAACACGTAGCCAAGAAGTGCAATATCATTGCAGACGTGAGGAATACGAGACACTGAATCCACGTTTAATCAACAATTATTTCTAATAGACCAATACATGATGCCTTGTATTGGCTCTCACGAGTACCTTCGAAATGCTTCAGCGTT